>OX459030.1:99907815-100264170 GCA_949775025.1 Tricholauxania praeusta | reverse complement strand
ACTCAACTCACTCAACTCACTCAACTCACTCAACTCACTCAACTCACTCAACTTATCAACTCACTCAACTCACTCAACTCACTCAACTCACTCAACTCACTCAACTCACTCAACTCACTCAACTCACTCAACTCACTCAACTCACTCAACTCACTCAACTCACTCAACTCACTCAACTCACCTCAACTCACTCAACTCACTCAACTCACTCAACTCACTCAACTCACTCAACTCACTCAACTCACTCAACTCACTCAACTCACTCAACTCACTCAACTCACTCAACTCACTCAACTCACTCAACTCACTCAACTCACTCAACTCACTCAACTCACTCAACTCACTCAACTCACTCAACTCACTCAACTCACTCAACTCACTCAACTCACTCAACTCACTCAACTCACTCAACCACACTCAACTCACTCAACTCACTCAACTCACTCAACTCACTCAACTCACTCAACTCACTCAACTCACTCAACTCACTCAACTCACTCAACTCACCTCAACTCACTCACTAACTCACTCAACTCACTCAACTCACTCAACTCACTCAACTCACTCAACTCACTCAACCACTCAACTCACCACTAACTCACACCACTCACTCAACTCACTCAACTCACTCACAACTCACTCAACTCACTCAACTCACTCAACTCACTCAACTCACTCAACTCACTCAACTCACTCACTCACTCAACTCACTCAACTCACTCAACTCACTCAACTCACTCACTCAACTCAACTCACTCAACTCACTCACTCAACTCACTCACTCAACTCACTCAACTCACTCAACTCACTCAACTCACTCAACTCACTCAACTCACTCAACTCACTCAACTCACTCAACTCACTCAACTCACTCACTCAACTCAACTCAACACTCACTCACTCAACTCCAACTCACACTCAACTCACTCAACTCACTCAACTCACTCAACTCACTCAACTCACTCAACTCACTCAACTCACTCAACTCACTCAACTCACTCAACTCACTCAACTCACTTCAACTCACTCAACTCATCAACTCACTCAACTCACTCAACTCACTCAACTCACTCAACTCACTCAACTCACTCAACTCACTCAACTCACTCAACTCACTCAACTCACTCAACTCACTCAACTCACTCAACTCAACTCACTCAACTCACTCAACTCACTCAACTCAATCAACTCACTCAACTCACTCAACTCACTCAACTCACTCAACTCACTCAACTCACTCAACTCACTCAACTCACTCAACTCACTCAACTCACTCAACTCACTCAACTCACTCAACTCACTCAACTCAACTCACTCAACTCACTCAACTCACTCAACTCACTCAACTCACTCAACTCACTCAACTCACTCAACTCACTCAACTCACTCAACTCACTCAACTCACTCAACTCACTCAACTCACTCAACTCACTCAACTCACTCAACTCACTCAACTCACTCAACTCACTCAACTCACTCAACTCACTCAACTCACTCAACTCACTCAACTCACTCAACTCACTTAACCCACTCAACTCACTCAACTCACTTAACTCACTCAACTGACTTAACTCACTCAACTCACTCAACTCACTCACTTATCAACTCACCACTCACTCAACTCACTCAACTCACTCAACTCACTCAACTCACTCAACTCACTCAACTCACTCAACTCACTCAACTCACTCAACTCACTCAACTCACTCAACTCACTCAACTCACTCAACTCACTCAACTCACTCAACTCACTCAACTCACTCAACTCACTCAACTCACTCAACTCACTCAACTCACTCAACTCACTCAACTCACTCAACACACTCAACTCACTCAACTCACTCAACTCACTCAACTCACTTAACTCACACAACTCACTCAACTCACTTAACTCACTTAACTCACTCAACTCACTTAACTCACTCAACTCACTCAACTTATCAACTCACTCAACTCACTCAACTCACTTAACTCACTCAACTCACTCAAACTCACTCAAACTCACTCAACTCACCACCACTCAACTCACTCAACTCACTCAACTCACTCAACTCACTCAACTCACTCAACTCACTCAACTCACTCAACTCACTCAACTCACTCAACTCACTCAACTCACTCAACTCACTCAACTCACTCAACTCACTTAACTCACTCAACTCACTCAACTCACTCAACTCACTCAACTCACTCAACTCACTTAACTCACTCAACTCACTCAACTCACTTAACTCACTCAACTCACTCAACTCACTTAACTCACTCAACTCACTCAACTCACTCAACTCACTTAACTCACTCAACTCACTCAACTCACTCAACTCACTCAACTCACTCAACTCACTCAACTCACTCAACTCACTCAACTCACTCAACTCACTCAACTCACTCAACTCACTCAACTCACTCAACTCACTCAACTCACTCAACTCACTCAACTCACTCAACTCACTCAACTCACTCAACTCACTCAACTCACTCAACTCACTCAACTCACTCAACTCACTCAACTCACTCAACTCACTCAACTCACTCAACTCACTCAACTCACTCAACTCACTCAACTATCTTAACTCACTCAACTCACTCAACTCACTTAACTCACTCAACTCACTCAACTTATCAACTCACTTAACTCACTCAACTCACTCAACTTATCAACTCACTTAACTCACTCAACTCACTCAACTCACTCAACTCACTCAACTCACTCAACTCACTCAACTCACTCAACTCACTCAACTCACTCAACTCACTCAACTCACTCAACTCACTCAACTCACTCAACTCACTCAACTCACTCAACTCACTCAACTCACTCAACTCACTCAACTCACTCAACTCACTCAACTCACTCAACTCACTTAACTCACTCAACTCACTCAACTCACTCAACTCACTCAACTCACTCAACTCACTCAACTCACTCAACTCACTCAACTCACTCAACTCACTCAACTCACTCAACTCACTCAACTCACTCAACTCACTCAAATCACTTAACTGACTCAACTCACTCAACTCACTTAACTCACTCAACTCACTCAACTCACTCAACTTATCAACTCACTCAACTCACTCAACTCACTCAACTCACTCAACTCACTCAACTCACTCAACTCACTCAACTCACTCAACTCACTCAACTCACTCAACTCACTCAACTCACTCAACTCACTCAACTCACTCAACTCACTCAACTCACTCAACTCACTCAACTCACTCAACTCACTCAACTCACTCAACTCACTCAACTCACTCAACTCACTCAACTCACTCAACTCACTCAACTCACTCAACTCACTCAACTCACTCAACTCACTCAACTCACTCAACTCACTCAACTCACTCAACTCACTCAACTCACTCAACTCACTCAACTCACTCAACTCACTCAACTCACTCAACTCACTTAACTCACTCAACTCACTCAACTTATCAACTCACTCAACTCACTCAACTTATCAACTCACTCAACTTATCAACTCACTCAACTCACTCAAATCACTCAACTCACTCAACTCACTCAACTCACTCAACTCACTCAACTCACTTAACTCACTCAACTCACTCAACTCACTCAACTCACTCAACTCACTCAACTCACTCAACTCACTCAACTCACTCAACTCACTCAACTCACTTAACTCACTCAACTCACTCAACTCACTCAACTCACTCAACTCACTCAACTCACTCAACTCACTCAACTCACTTAACTCACTCAACTCACTCAACTCACTGATACTAAGATGATGATAAGATGGGTTAGATCGTTCCTCTACCAAACGACTAAAACGATTTATACTACCTTAGAAGTAATACGTTTTATATTTGTGGTGCTAGATCATTATAGATGGTGCGAAGACTGGGAAGTTAAAGACTCAGCACTAAGTACTTCTGCCAATTTCCAACATTTGTTAAAAATATTGTTAATTTTTTTCCGGTCAATTTTCAATTTTTTTGTAAGAAAAAAAGAAGAAGAAAAAAAAACTAATCACGGATTCAAATTCCCCGATTGATAATAACTGTTTGAAATAAAAAAAAATTTCAATCACCTTAATATGCAAATTTGTCGACTCCTATTCGAAAAAAATCAAGTCTTTTAATTTAGAAAAATGCAGATATCTTGGTTTTGAATGAATGATGTGCGGTTTCGTCATTCTTTTAAGCAAATAACAGTACAAAAACATAACATCATCTTTGAGATGTTGCAGCTAGAAAGCGGAAAATCGGTACTTTTTTACTTTTTTCCGCTCAATTGTCAATTTTTTTTTATAAGAAAGAAAGAAGAAGAAAAAAAAAAGTTTCCCGAGAACCATGACCACTTTGTTGGAAAATTTTATAACGTCTGTAACTTGCACCATTTTTTAAATCAATATTTTGGAAAATGGGTTGTTTACTTAAAACAGAGGGCGCTAATCCAGTTTTCAATATTAACCTTATTCCTAGTAATGGGCTTTGTCCAGACATATTGGGCTACTTTAATCCGCTGACACATCGTGAAAAAATCAAAAAATTTTTATTTTGAACCGCTCTAATGTATACCTATGAAAATCTTTTCTATCAACAATCGTTTGAAACTGGTTGAAAAAAATGTTTTGCACTTATTGGTTGGATAAGTTCAGAAATAGAAACTGAAAGTCACTGCAAGATTCACGACCTCCCTAAAGGGCTATTTTATGCCTATTTTAAAAGAAAAAATCATAACACGAATAGTTTTCGCACATTATGACAATACTTAGTATTTAAGTATTATCCTTAGTTGCTTTCAAATCGATTGATTACATTGCCTATTAAATACATTGGCTACTTTGTTCATGCCAAACTGACCGGAGAACTTTTGTCCTTGACAAAAGTATTTCTATTCATTAATAGTCACATCCACCCAACCTACGCAGTTTTTCACTCAAACAAAGCCAAGCAATCAACTGACAATAACACATAAAAAAAATGTACAAAAGTTCTTTGTTCTCAAATCAAAGTTATGTAGCGTTAGAGATTTTATATTTGTAGATGCGAATACAAAAATGTCTAAAATCTGTTGCTATATTTTTTTTTTTTTTGATTTAACCTTAAGGAGACCGCTTAATTTCGTTTACGGAAAATAAAAGAAACACATTTAGTTTACATTGATTTGTTGGTGCTGAATTAATATATAGCCGCAGAACTTTTCTAACGCGGTAGGTTTCAGATTTTCTAACTGTAAGCCCCAAAAATAATGATTTTATCGAAATTTGGCTATCGATAAAATCATTGCCTTTTTTTAAAAGAATAAAATCTACCTACTGTTTAATGCTTACTTCAATTCTAAATAGAAATTTATAGATTATTTTTAAAATCCCGAAAATGTTTTAGTTGATCCCCTGAAGGTTAATCAGTTGATTGACTATAATTTGTTGCTCTTAGTTTTGGTTCGTTCTTATTCTTTGTTATTGTTACATTTTGTCGTTGTTGTTGTTGTAGCAGACTATTATAAATGAGGCAGACGAATTTACAAATCATGTATAAAATTGCTGAGTTTCATTTTCAGGTTTATAAAAAATGTGTCAATGATTCATATGATTAACATATGAACTTTAACAGGACTTTGCTTAATAAAAGAAAATTCTGTAAAGAAAATTAAGTTTGTGTCATTATAAAATTTTATCAAATTTTTTGGAAAAAAATCATAATTGCATTTAATAACATTTTTGCAATTTATTGTTAATAGGGATTTTGTTTTGATAAAATTTAAGGCGTGTGAAATTCATATTCTCAGAAGGTGATGCTAATAAGGAAAATATTTCTTTTTCTACACCTCCACTCCCTCTCTTAGACTTTACAAACGGAAGGACGAAACGAATATACTTTATGTGAATCATTAAAACACAAATGAATTCAAGCCTAGGTATTGTATTGAAATTTCAAAAGTTATCCGAGAATAAACATACGATCACAGTTCTTTTCTTTTTCCTTACAGGAAAAACCATATACAGTGGCGAACAGTGAAATCCGGACAAACAAAAAAAAATTTGAAAAAAAGAGTTTTACGACCCCGTCAAACTCTTTGTTTTGTGGGTATCACATTTTTTTACATGTAGGACAATATCTTAGTATGAATAGAAGTTTTACTGATAGTTTTTAATCATTCTTGTGTTATGGGGTTGGAAAATATGCCAAATTATAAAAAAATTAAAGAAACGGATAAGTACGTTTGCGATAGATAAACGATACGGAAAAATTCTGCTAGAGTAGGCTTTAGTAAGTCCTCAGTAGCCGAATTTTTGTAAAAGTATTCTGAAACTGGGTCGAAAGGAAGGGTCGGGATCGCGAAAAAAGACTACGGAAGCTGATGATCGACTTTCAAATAGTATTAGTCTTTAAAATCGCTTCAAAACGGTTGTAAAAATTAAAAATGAGTTTGTCGAATGTGGAGGAATAGCAATTTCTTCAATTACTGTGCGACGAAGGCTCTATGACGCTGGTTAATATACACATCGCTGGTTAATATATAATCACTCAAATGCGTCCGAAACGTTTGGAGTGTGCCAACTAGAACAAAATGTGGACTGTATTTGACACGGTTCGCTTCAAGCAAAATCAAGATCGATTAAGTTGTCAACCAAATCTGACAATGCACAATCATTATATAGGGTCCGGAGATTCCAAATACATAATCCGCGAAATCGGAGCTGCTCATTTACATGTTTTATGGCCATTTTAAAGTTAGCAATTTGGCCGAAACGGTTCGTTTCAAGCAAGAACAAGATCGGTAAAAATTTCAACTGAATATGACAATGCACAATTATTATTTAGTGTTCGGAAATTCCAAAAACAAAATCCGTAAAATCATACCTGGTCACTTACTCGTTTTATTGTCATTTTAAGGTTAACGCTTACACCGATAATTTTAATAAAATTATGAAGCGCACCACCGTGTACAGTTTTTGATGCTTTTAAGATCAAGTGAAATTTTAAAATATGCTATCATTATTGTTTTTTATGTATCTATTTTGAGTCGCTGAACATTTGCATATTGAAGATTGATTCGTTATCGCATCAATGGTCACTTCCCATAGTCTAAACCAGTGAAGGGCACTTAGTGGCTCTATTTGCTCACATTGCTCTAACCGTTATTCGACGCACAAGCAAGCAAAAAAAAATTCGCAGAATTCAACGCTATCGAGGCACAAAATTCGCAGAATTTCAACGCTATCGAGGCACAGCGTTGACTTGAATTCAAATGAAAACAAAAACAAAACACAAAGGCATAAATGACGGCGCCGCATTGTGTCTTGACGAATGTTGCAATTGTTTTTGTTTGTAGTATAATTTGTTTTTTTTTTTTGTGCTAATGGCAATTTTGGAAATAAAAGTAAAAAAAAACTTTAAAATTTCGTTTGTTGTTGCTTGATGTTGTTATTTTGCTCTTTTGTTAGATTTTTGTGCCCACCGCTGGTCTTGACATATGAAATAAAAGCAAGTGTTTTCATATAGAAATATGTTCCTACATAGGTATGTATGTGCAAAGCTGAATAAAAATCACTTTAAAATGATTCAACGAAATTAATTAATTTTAATTGTGTTTTGCGTCATAAATAAAAGTACATATGTTAAAGGAAAAAAAATGTATCTTATACCAGGGATGCAAAAATACAAAAATTTTTTCGCAAACTGGCGGCTAAAACAACATCAATTTAGGTAAAAAACTGAAAAATATTTTGCGAAAATCGACGAAAATTTTGAAATAGTGGCGGCAAGCTAATTGCATGTAAACAATATCAAAAATCTCAAGGTGAAGGACCAAATGAATTGACAACAAAATCACACAAACAATAAAGTGCGTTGAAGAAAAAATTACGGGAACAAAAAACCTTTGTGGTGATTGCGAACCAAATGATTTTGCTCGAATAACGGAAAGAGCTCGAGATGAGCTCAATATTTTTTGTTATTGGTGTAAGAGCTAAAAGAGCTATTTGAGCTATGGGATGCGCATCCATGTCTTATACTACATTGAGAATGCTGAAATGTATTCTTGTTTGCGATGGCACTCAACATTCAAAATGTAGTTTACAGTCGCTCATCTAGCAAAAGTATATCGTTTTATTTATGCACTCGGTGCAACTAACACGATTGTTCTTGCCATGTCTCACCGCATTCTTATGGATAAAGTGAGTTCCAGTTACCGATCGCTGTGTGAAAAAAAAAAGAATGTGGAAAAAATTTTTGGCTTTTAAATTTCCACACAAAGCATTGCAACTTCCAAGCGTTGATCACAGACAAATATTCCGCTGAAATAAAAAGTGGTCAGTAATATTCCCGTGATCAAATTTGTATGCTATAGTTTTGTACACCATTGTACATATACTGCCATCATTTTTCATTACTATTTACGAACGATATTTAAAGTTAAATTTTTCTTGTTTCATAAGAAATGAATGATATCTTGTCATCTCATAGCACTAGCTTAAAAGATGTTTTAAAAATTGTTAGTAATTACCATAATCGATTTCAAATATGTCATATTAATGCACGTAGTTTAAATATGCATAAAATTGATTACTTTAATCATATTTTCCAAGAAAATAAAATAGATGTAATTTGTGTGAACGAAACATGGTTCAAAGATAACGTGGAGGATAAGATCTACGAACTTGAAAATTTTAACATTGTTAGGAATGATAGAAGATCTGACACAAGGGGGGTGGAGTTGCAGTATACTATAAGAAATATTTTAAATGTTAAACTGTTCTCAAATCCGACCAAGTGGAGTTTATTTGCGTGGAAATAGAAAATGATAGAAACAAATGTTTGGTGATCAGTGTATACAATCCTCACCGCTCATATGATTTGCATAATTTTTTTGGCAACATAACGAAATTTTCGATTGAATATGAGCTTATTATACTTTGTGGAGATTTTAATGTCGATATGCTCCTAAATGATACGCGCTCAAAAAACTTACATGACTTAGTCGCTTCTTGTGGTCTTAACATCGTGAATAATCGCCAACACGTTTTGCTCCTAGCAGTAAGCCAAGTTTGTTGGATTTGATTTGTGTTTCCGATTGCTCTTATGTTTCTCACTTTGAACAGCTCCCAATGGCAGGTATCTCTGACCATGAATTATTATTTCTCACATATAACGTTCATTTTTGTAAAATGAATCTTGAAACAAGCTTTTCATACAGGGATTTAAATAAAGTTAACTCTGAGGCACTATGTACTGAGGCTGGAATTATGCTGACGTAAATGAGAAACTTAATGGTTTTACAAATATTCTGAGTACTTATTGAATAAATATGTTCCGATAAAAACTGTTCATTTTAAAAAAGGCCAAAACCATGGTACACTAATGCAGTGAAGAAAGCTATACAAAGTAGAAATAAAAGTTACAATATTTGGAAGCGTAGTCAAATTCAGGCTAACTGGGACGCGTACTGCAGTACTCTCAGAAATCAAGTGCACGTAGCTACCAAAAATGCTAAAAAAGCTTTTATAGAGAAAAAGTTAAATACAAATTTATCTTCGATAATATTTTGGAAGAACCTAAAATCAGTAAGTTTCGATCAAAATACAATAGAGTGTAGTATTGATGCAAACGTTATGAATGACCACTTTTTAGCTTCCAGTGTGTATAATGATGGATCTTCTTACGTTCCAGACAAGAACCTTTTCCACAAGCTTCAACAAGAGTTCTAGTTTGGATTTGTAAGTGAGGAAGAAGTACTTAAAGCTATAACTTCAGTAAAGTCTAACGCTGTGGGCGATGACCAAATAAGCTTAAAATTTATCAAAATGATCTTACCATTTGTAGTCCCTTCAATAACACATATTTTTAGTCATTCAATAACAACTTCTATATTCCCGGAGTGTTGGAAGGTGGCAAATTTTACGCCAATTTCTAAGAAAAATAATCCCACTATACCCGAAGATTTTCGTCCTATTAGCTTTTTATCAGCCCTATCGAAGGCCTTCGAAAAACTTTTGGCTGTCCAGATAGTTAATCATCTGACTATGAATAAGTTATTGTCAGAAAACCAATCGGGCTATAAAGCACGACACAGCTGCTCTACTGCAATGCTAAAAGTACTGGAAGATATTCGTCCAGCTTATGATAGAGATGACGTGACAGCCTTGGTACTGTTAGACTTTTCAAAGGCCTTTGACACTGTAAGTCACACCATCTTATTGACGAAACTTAAATACTACTTTGGACTTAGTAACTCTGCATTAAATTTTCTAAATACATATCTAATTAATCGTGAGCAGAGGGTATTAACAAAAAGTTCATCGTCCCAATTAAAAACTAATAAATCTGGAGTGCCGCAAGGTTCAATACTGGGGCCGATACTTTTTAGTGTATTTATCAATGACATAATCTACTGTTGCAAAAATTCAACAATACACCTTTATGCCGATGATACTCAGATTTATTTATCCCGACCAATTGGACTTTTTGAAGATTTGGTATGTAGATTCAATGAAGATCTAAGATCTATCGATTTGTGGTCTAAGCAAAATTTTCTTAAATTAAATGCTCTTAAAACACAAGCGTTGATTATTTCTCATCGTGCGTATGATGTTAAAAGTTTTTCGCCATTAATACTAGCAGGTACAGTCATTAAATATGTGGAGAAAGTTAAGAACCTAGGTTTCTTGATAAATTCAAATCTAAGTTGCGTTGATCATACCAATGCCACAACTTGCAAAATATACTATGTTCTGCGCAAGTTGCGGCTGACAGCATCAAGCATTCCACAAGAAGCTAAACTTAAATTGGTTAGAACCTTTATTGTTCCTCTTGTGTCGTACAGTGCACTAGTTTATGGCAATATTGATTCGGTATCCAGGCAGAAATTACAGCTAGCTCTCAACAATTGTGCAAGATACATCTTCAATAAAAGAAAATATGACCGTATATCGGACTGCGCTATAAAGATACTGAACAATAACATTATTAATTTTTTAAAAATTTGTAATCTAGCATTTATACACAGACTTATCAATACACGCTTACCGGAGTATCTATACAGAAAAATGTGTTTTACACAGCCAAGACGCACCCATAATCTTTTAGTACCTAGTTTTAACTTTTTGAATTCGTCGAGACTATTTTTTGTTAGTGCCGTGAAATTATGGAATATGTTACCAAATGAATTAAAAACCGAAAATCGTAAATGGTTTTTTAAAAGGCCAGTTTTTAGGTTGTATAGTAGTCAATCAAATTAATCAATCTATGTTTATTTTAATTTTATCTATCCTTAGCTTCAGCATTGCTATATTTTTTCTTCTTTAATTCTGTTAATATATTTAAAGATAAATTATTTTCTAATGTTTTATGTTAAGAATATTTTCTATTCCATTGATTGTATAATAAGAAAATGTACTTTATGAGATTTATGTCTTACTGTACTGCCAGAATTATACTAATAAATTGAAATTGAAATTGTAATGTAGGTTAACTCCGCCCAAACCTTTGCTACAGATATGCAGAACGTAGGGTTATGACCTCTAATTTTTTCTAAAACGAAGTTGTCGACATTCAATTTCTTTCGTTACTTATGTCTGGCACGTTATATTTGTCATAATTAGTGGCAATATTAGCTTCTTAATTGTCTGGCCAATGACTTGCAAGAATATTACTGTGCGAAGTGCAGATAAGTTTTGATTTTGCGAAACCCATTACGAGGCATAGCATTCTGGACAGTCTTTATACCCAATAAAGAATTTTTGAGCAGTAATCCCTAATTTTTGGCACTGTATGAAAGCCTAATAGTATGCCCATGCACTAAAAGTTCATCGATCCAATTCATAGTTTTTTTCGCTACTTTGTTCTCATAAGCAATTGCTCGACGATATAATCATGCAAGTCATCTGAAAAGAACTTATTAAATAGCTTAGTCGGTGAAAAGTGTTTGATTAAATTATATAAATAATATGTAACCTTGTTTAAAAGACCAGAATATCAGCCACTGCCCTGTTAGCAGTGATTCGTTAACGCATCAACGGCACGATATGGGTTCAACTTTTATTGACCAATCAAAAAGATATAAATTTAAAATTCAACACATAAAATGAAAATTGTTTTAAATCGAAAAAATGTGCGATAAATTTATTGTATTCAAAGAATTTAATTATCCACACGGAAGAACTTAAAACATTTAACGTTCCTAAGTTAATTTATGACTCTGCTTCAGTCATTAATTTTAACGTGCAACATATTGAAAGCACACGAATCAATCGATTTATTTCAGCGCATTAAAATTTAAAATTTATGTTGTGGATTATAAAATAAAATGTTGCTAATAAGGAGGAAGGTGCATAAATTATGCGCCCTTACTTTAAAATATAGATTTTGCAAAATAAAAAAAGAATACAACATCGCAGCAAAGCAAAACATATAACATAGCATAATATCGTACAATCAAATTAAGTAAAAAAAAAAATTAAATAAAAAAGTTGTAGAAATATCCATCCATTTGTTTTTGTTGTACGAAAACTCCCATGTGTATTTTAAGACTATATTGCCAATGTGCTAAGGATTTGTGATGCTTTTTTACAACTGCTTGTGGCAGCGGTAACTACCAGGACCGCTAATGATTTATTTCAACAAACATAATTGCTATAATTAGTTATTTGCGCTGATTTGAGCGGCAATAGTGGTGTCCATTTGAAATCACGTTGCTGTGGCAGCCGTATATGGTTTTACCGTTTAGGGAATCTTTTCTTTAATATACCAAAATTTATCAATTCGTTGAATTAATGAAGATATGGATCTTTGTATTTTATTCCCAAAATTTATTATTTGTAAATATTTTAAAACTTTTTCTTTGCTGTTTTTTTGCTTTTTTCTACAATTTATCTCGTTACTGTTTCACTTTCTACTTTCAAGCATTTGCATACGTGTTCAAAGGTCCTTAATCTGAAATTAATTACCCACACTTTAAGTCAACGACCGTCGACGTCACTTCGACATGATTTAGGTCACTAACCACACAGCAGCTGGATGGGATTATACCATAGGATTTTCATTTCTTCTCTTGAATGTTTCCACCATTATTACAGCAGCAGCAGCATCATTTCAATTAAATTGCTGAGTTTGTTGATTTCCAGGTAATTGTGGTAATTTAATGTCTTTGCACAGCTACTTTCAAAATTGATTAATTAGTTGATTGCCTTTGATTTTAATTAAAGATACGCATTATTGTGTGACATTTGTAAAATAAATGTATATTTGTGACTGTGACTGTTCAGATTAAAACTTTGTTTTTTTTGAGAAGGTATCAGACAGAGCCTTCTCATCTCAAATAAAGTAATGGCTTAAGTAACTTATGCAGCCCTGAGGTATGAATCAAAAAATATTAAAAAAAAGACTTCAAAAAATCACTGAAATCTAAATCTAAATTTCGAGCCAATTTGCCCCACTCTGCTCATTTCCTCCACTTTTTCCAACCAATATTTTTAAGAAACTCAATTTTTTATTTGACTACTAGAAGGAAGAATTCAAGCTCAGCGAAGAGTTTTGAAAAGGATAGAAACAAAAATTTGATTTTTTAAGTCTTTTATGACAGATGTCAAGCCCTCTTTTCGAAATTTGTCATTTTCCTTATGATGTTTAGTATAAGTGTAGAATTTAGTTACATTTACTTAAATAGCTGCATTTAAAAGTATTTGCTTATATAGAAGGTGCCACGCCCCATATTCAAAACATGTACCCTTTGTTCTGGTTCTAAGCCGAAGCATTTCTAGTATTTGGCTTTTACAGTTTTTCGCTTACAGAAAATTCGCTTAACCTATTTACGGCCACGAAAATTCAAACTGCTTCTTTTTTAATGAAACCATGCAAGCCAAGGTAACTTAAGGTCGGAAAATTCAAGTCCGTTGTCAGATTTTAGGTAACTTGTCTGTGAGCCCTAGAAGGGGGTGTTCGCAAGTGCGAACATTGGCCGCTATTTGACATATTTTTTCAGATGATGAAATGAAAAAAATTAAGTCTTTTTTCACAATTTAAAAGTCAGATTGATCGAAATGGATACTAAAAAACGCTAACTATATTTGACATAATTGTAAGTCAGTTCAAAAATAATACCTGGCATGTTTTTATATATGATTCAATATAAGAAAATGATAGCGTTTTCTAGTGAAACGCTCTGGAGCACTTTCAGAACGTTTTTTAAACAAGCTGGTTGATATTCGTCAGTTTTGTGCCCCAAAAAATATTTGGAGGGGCATTGCCCCCCATATTTAAGAGAACAAAGTTCCATATTTGAAAATCTAGTATGTACAAAACAAATGCACGGGAAGAAAAAATAACTTGAGTCAACCTGAAATCAAGCTCAGCTTAGCCTGACTGAATAAAGTTGCGTTTTCAACGTTGGGTTAGCTAGTCTGTAACGCTGGATCAGCTTGATGTTACAAGGTAGACAACTTAACTTCGAACCAGCTTGTTCAAAACGAAAAATTTACAACAAACACGTCGAAAAGCTTTTGAAAGTCGTTCCCCCCTATATTTTTAGAAGTCTCCGTCTCTGAGTCCTCACATTCATATTTAAACTCATTTCTAATCGCTACGATCATTAAAAAATCGAAATAGTATGAACTAAACTTTTTTATTTTAAATTTACTAAGAGGCATACAAAAATATTGATAGATCCTATATTAAAGTTTGGGTGCTGCGGTATTCTACACCGAGGACTGGTCTTCTGCCGGGACTGTCTTCAGTAATACGTGACATATTGGCTGGTCTAAGTGTATCTCCAGCTTAGTCATGATCTGTTGTTTCAACATCCGAATTCAACAGAAATTGGCATTGGGTTTTCGATTTTATATTTTGCTAAAAGACAATGCAGCTTCCAGGCGTTTACCGATGATTAACTAACTACAGACACAAATACAACCCAGTACTATTTCTTGGCTCGGATATTTATGCGATAATCGACAAAATAACTCAAAACAACTTTCTTTTGTGAAACACAATGAAAAAATGATCAGAACCACTTAAAAATTCAAAAAAGCACAAGTAAATTTCAAGCCCTTCTACGAAAATTATTTGAATTTATATATATCTTTTCATATTTGAACGTAATAATTGCATGGAAATCCAAAAAATAGTAGAAAATATGAAAAAAAAAGGAAGTCAAAATTTCAACGTGTACTGAGAAAAAAAATGTCAAATAGCGGCCAGTGCTCGTGCTTGCGAACATCGATGTTAGTCATCATCTACGCCAATGGTATGGTACGTCAGAAAAAACTTCAATTCATATAACAAAAATATCTCATTTTCTGAACAGATCCTCATCATTATATTATTGGTTCTACAAAATTCAATATCTCATATCTTGAGCTGAAAAAATATCCAAAAAAAGGGTTTTTTTTGACCTTGGGGTAACTCAACAACAGTTCACGCAAATTTGTTCTGAATACCATATTTGGAAAGTCAATAGAACATACTAAATTACTGAAGGTTAGTTTAGCTCAAATTTTTCAAAAGACGCTGAAAAAACAAGGTATCAAATTAACAACGGAACGGAAATGGGTTAATTCTTGTCCAGATCTTTTCCGGATAAATTCAATTATTTGTGTCAAATTTTACTTCATTACTTTAAAATACTCTCTGAATATCCATAGCATTTAAAGAAGGTGGTACTACCATAATCGTCATTAACACAGACACACCCAAAAAAATGAAATTCTATAATATGAAACAATTTCGTTTGCGACTTCAATGAATTTTTTGCATAATTTTCAGTCATAGAAACAGAATTGTTTGTCATCCTTCAGTTTTTGTTGAAACTTAAAATAAATTTATTGATTTCAAAACAACATTTGTAAATTTTTCAAAAATTTATTTCGTATTTTTAAGGAATTCTTTCTGTCAATCTTTGATTCAACATAAACATTCTTTGCTTCAATTAATTCGTGGGTTTTATTAACGAATTTTAATTAGAAAAATTATTTACAGATTTTGAAAACTCAACGAATTATAAAAATTAAGATTAGTAAAATTAAATAAATATTTCTAGCTTAAGCGAAATTTTTTTTGGCAGTACTGAAGAAAACAATTGGTCAATTCATTAAATTTACAAAAAAAAACTTTGGTGCGAACATAAAATGAATTAGGCATATGAGTCATTCCAGAAGAAAACGTTTAATAGGTTAAGCTGGCTTAGCTTAGATTTTGCTCAAACTTTGCGAGAACCCTCTTCATGGTTCCAAGGATGGAAATCCAACCACATTTAATTTTCGGATACGTTAGTCCCCGCCTAGCCTAGAATTAAAGCATATGAAAAACGTCTTTTAGGCTATTTTAGCTGTAAGAACTTTTCTGTTTAAGATATAGACACAATTGAGATTTCATCTTAACCCTCCGTTAGAGTATTAGTCACCCGGGTGACTTTTTCAGTTGTTTTGCAATATTTATTCATGTTCGAATTTACATAGGATGGAAGGCGTTTCTGACTTTACTACGATTTTAGTTAGGATTATTTTAAGATATATTTCGAATTTTTAGCTCATACCTATGGGCGTATTTATCTAAAAGTTCAAGTCTGATCTCTTGTTGTAGTATTAGTCACCCCGGTGACTACGTATATAACGCACGCAACATGTATTGCAAAAACCATAATATGATAGAAAGATGTCAAATTTTTTATCAAATTTTATTCAATGAAAGACAAGTGAAGAAATAATAAATAGGAAAATAGAAAAATACAAGAAAAAATTAGCCTAGCACGCGTGGCAGGTTATTTCCTTTTTAGTGTGTTGAGCCCGTACTGGGTTTTTGCATAGTCTGCAGCACTTAAGCGAATTTCTTTGTCCCTTATTATTCGAAATGCATTGGTGACACTTGCCCTGAATCTTATCGCAACTACTATCATCCAATTGTGGCGCCTCAGACTCATATTGTGTTTTCAGAGACAATTCATAACCAAGCATGTCGAATATTGCTGACCTAAGATGAAGTTTCCCTATAATATGCAGATTTTGCAATCGTCGGAGAATGTTGCACAATTCTAAATACAATTGGACAAGCTGGTTGTTCTCAGGGTATATGATGTAAGTGGCAATGGTAGCGATGTTGACCAAATTATAAAACAGAGTCATGGGCCAGCGTCTGGTTCCACGTTTACATGAATAGTTTGGGGTCATTTGGTCCATCGTATCGATGCTTTCAAAATATAGAATAAAACAATAATAAGAGTTAATGAATGCATTACTGACGCTAGTGAAAATAAACTATACAAGCCTCCTTTTGTCTTGTTATAATCCAAGATAATTATCGGTTTGCGGGCTTCGGAGTTTGTGGCTGTAGCCTTAGTGATGTGCATAGTTGAAAGCAAGGCTACCGATTCATTTCTCCTAGTCTCATATGATACCAATGTTACGTTCTCTCGAAATGTAAATGTACTATTTCCAACCGGATCTTTCCGCTTGCACATTCACTCTGCAGAGATACATCTTTTATTCCGGCGCATTGTACCGATCATGCTCAATTTCTTACTCATAAGCAGTGCTGCCACTTTGGATAAAATTTTTGTAGCAAAATTGCGTAGCAAAACGGTGTGCAGCGTAGCAAAAGTCAATAATTGGCTGAACTATCTTTTATTGAACAGTAAACTAAACATAAATTTTTTTATAAAACGAAAATATCATATTAAAATTCAGAATAGTGTAAAAGTACATGACATAAATGTTATAAACACATTACAATTCACATAAATAAAAATAAATACATATAATAATTGTTCATAAGCATATAATATAATTCATCTGATTATTACATTTTCAAGGCAGTGTCCTTATTTGAGATCAAACATTATATAACCTATGGTATCTATTTTGTGGGAGTAAATTTTTTTTTTTAATTTTTTATTAAACTTAAGTCTGAAAAAATTCGCTCTGCAGATGCACTGCTGTCTCGCAAAATAAGCCGTTTTGACATTAGAAATCATAAAAACTTTGTTTAGTTGACAATTCAGCTGGTGCTGATATAGAGTTGCCTATAAATGGAAAATTAATCAACAAATCGCAGGAGAAAAAGTAAGAAAAATTATATGAATAGTACAAAAACATGGAAATGAAAAAAGTGTAGCAAAATTGATACATTAGATGAGAGTGGGTAGCAAAGTCGCAAATGTGTTATTTTTTGCTTTAGTGTAGCAAATTTGCTACGATAGTAGCAAAGTGGCAGCACTGCTCATAAGCTCATCCGCTAGCGCCAATGTGGTAAAAAAATTATCCATTGCGTTATTTTGCTCGGAATTTTTCCAATATCTAACCAATCACAAGCCAACTATCTCACCAAGTCCTTTGCCTCGGGCTTCATCCGGTAGCTTCCCTCAACAGAATTCTCTTTGGAGCGTATAATGAGTCCTCGAGTCAGCAGACCAATTTATTTTTATACCGTATTTGTGTGGCTTAGAGGAATGTACTGCCGAAAAGGACAGCGGCCGATAATTATTTTGCAAATTCACTTTCAAATTTTAATTTTGACATTGTTATAACGAACTTTCAATGTATTTGCATTGTTTATACTCACTCAACATTCGTTATAATAGACACAAATATAACAAAAACTCAACTAGATTTTTGGAAATAGCGAACTAGGTTGTCAGCAATATCTAACGTTTATTTTGCCTATCAATCTTATGTCTATTAACTTTTGGGATATACACATTAGGAAACATCGATAAATTACGTGAGTCAAAAAAGGAGGGGAGGGGTGCGGAAAAGTCTCACCAAGGAGGACGGGGTGTCAATAAAAATCTCACGTGAACTTTTTACTTTTTATTGCAGAGACTATACATTATAATAGCAGATTACATTTAAAAATTAAAATTTAATATAATTTAAAATAAGGCAAGTGTCATGTAAGGGGGGGGGCTCCCGTCAGAACTCACTAAATCTCACCAAAGGAAGAGGGAGGTTCGAATTTTCAAAAAAAAAACACCTAACGTAATTAATGGACAACTCCTTACGTCCATTTTTTGATTAGTCACCCGGGTGACTAATACTCTAACGACCGCTTAAAAATTCTTCAATAAACGAAGGGTTAAAGTTATGAGATGAAAGTCCTTTTGCAAAGAATATAAATTTACATAATTGGTATACGCGGAAATTACACGGTGCTGAAAATAAATGTATTTTATTGATTTTTCGTGATTTTTAACTGGCTGCAGTGTCGGGACTGTCGGATACAAACCATTAATATTTCTTATAAATAAAGTAGGGGAAAGTGGGGTACCTTTGACACTGGGCCACATTTGACTTTGCCAATTTCAGTATGAAAACGACTAAGGCGTCAAAAAGTTTAAATGCAAAATGCAACCTACTTTGACTTAAAAAAACGTTATGAACTTTGACAGTTCTTCTTCAACTCCCTTCGGAGTAGCACGAGTTTTTCTGTTTTCGCGATCCCTGATGTAATTTTCGATACCTTTGACATCTGAATATACACCACAATGCAGAGAATTTAGTTAAATATGTCAAGAAGTGTGATTTAAGTAAACCGACAGTTGAAATGCTTTTAAATTAACTGATAGCTTTTATGTTTTGAACTCATTTATGTTAAGTTTCTTAATTAAATTGAACGAATTAATATGTACTTTTCGTTATTTCTATTGTAACAAATCGTTTAAAAAAAAAAGATAGCTGCGTAGTTTTCAATTTAACCAATAGTAAATTCTATAGCCCAATATTTTTTGAATAAAACGCATTTGCTTGTAAGACCGAATATGAATTGTAAAAAGTGCACCGAATTCCGAAGTCAAATGTGCCCCTTAAAAAGTCAAAAGTGCCCATGCCGGGGTACTTTAGACAAAAATTACTTTTTTTTTTGAAAAAGTTTAAGAACGCTACGGTGACGTAGTTTTTTTTTTAATCTTTTTCGAAGTTTTATGCCAAATAGTCAATGTATAAAAAACAGCAACAATTTTTAAAATCCATTATTTGTTTAAGGAAATATAGGCCTTTGAAAATTAAGTGTCAAAGGTACTCCACTTTCCCCTACACATATCGGAGAAGAAATAGAATCAACAATTAACTCCTTTGGATAAGCTTACAGTTTATTTAGTTTTAGCCTTGAACTTCAGAAGTCTGAAATCACGCTAAGCGATTTTCGTCCTTTCTACGTGTTCAGGTGGCTTAAAAAAAGCAACAAAAAAAAATTAGAGTGAGTTTTTTGTTTGAATTTTGAACCCAAATACCAATGGTACAAATAAGAGGAAAAAACAGCAATTGACGATTGGGCGAACAGAACGGCACATGACCAATTGCAAAAATGTTGAGAAATCGCGAAAAAAAGGCTTATGTCTTTGAACTAATTATTCACTTTGCTATCAAAAAAGTACATTTTAGAAGTATCTGAGGTTGAAATTATTTAAATGTTAGTGTAATGTTCAGTTTGCCCACTCTTCAATTAAAATACAGAATTCAAGTTACGAAATTAGTAATATTAAAATATTATTTTCTATTGGGTTTTATAGTATTAACAAATTCAAAATTATTGGAAGCTGAATACTTTCGTGCTTTTAATTGATAGTGAAAGTTTGATAACGTTTTTCATATGCTTCAATTCGGCCTGGCAGGGACTGACGCATCCGAAAATTAAACCCCTTTGGATTTCCTTCTTTGTAACCCTAACGAAGATTCTAGCAAAGTTTGAGCAGAATCTAAGCTATGCCAGCTTTACCGATTAGACGTTTTCATATGAAATGACTCATATGTAAAATATAAGAAAGGAAATAGAAAGCTAAAAGGAAATAAAGTTTATGAATTGAAGCCTAAATAACTTCAATATTGGATCGTTCTTTCTCAAAATTTATCAAGTAGCTTGTAATGAGCATTTTGTAAGCTAATTTAATCAACGAATGATACTAAAATCGACAAATGTATTATATATGATGCACATTAACTGGTCCGAATGTACTTAAAATGAGTTCAAAGATTTTTCACAATGCGAAAATACTGATAAAAATACAAATCGCTCAATTATTTCAAGACTGGCATAACTCAAAAAATGTGATTTTTGAGTGACTGATGCAGGAATATCCGCCATTTTATGTTTTATTTTGTGTAAAAAAATCAGAAAAGTGTCTTATATACTTGCTTTGTGAGAATAGTTTATGTAGACATACTTTTCATTATTTTCATATAAAAAGCAACTTATTGAAAATTTTAAAAGCGTTTTTCTCCCACTATATGTTTTTTGAGTTATGCCTGTCTTGAAGTAAGTCAGCGAAATGTACTTAAAATGGGATCACTGGTGTCAGCCTTCAATTACATTCTCAATCAACACAATGTTTCTAATTCAAAGACCAAACTAAAAAAAGGACACCTTATACGAACATAGACACAAAGGCGTTAAGAAGCGAAATTTACGAATAATTCTTAGCTAAAATGAAAGAAAATTAAAATTTTTTATACATATGGTATTTTAGCGAAAACATTTAATTTAAAATCACTGAAGAATTGTTTCGCTTGTATAATTAATGTATTATTATGAAAGTGAAAAATATACATTAGTTTCAAATATTTTAACATGTCCAGTCATCCAACGATTGTACATTAGGTAGTTTCCATCAGGTATGGTTGCTTCTATGAGAGATTGTTTTATATAAAATCCACTTAAAATTTGTTCTCCCTGAAATGAAGAAAAAATGTGAAAGTAGACTGTCATCTTTGATTACAGTTTTTTTTATCTACAAACCACATATGGGCATGTGTGATTAATATTGCTGAACTCTTTCAAATAATCATGAATTGTGTCAAAAAATTTATTATGGCTCATTACCATAAATGCGCAACAATCAAGAGTTTTGTTGGAGAAAAATGGAGCATATTTCGTTGATTTTTTATAAATTTCAAAATTCAGCTGGAAAAATAATTTATTAATAATTTTTTGATTTTAATTCTATTAAAATGTGTTTCAAATACCTGTATATTATTTAAAGGATATTTTATCATTAAGTTCATATCGAATGCTGAAACACCATCCTTCAGAGTTCTCAATTGACATTGGCTAAATTCTGCTATGGTCTTATTGAAGGACTCACAGTGCACATCTGTCATCTTAAAATGTGTTGTGACCTTTGAATCAAATTTTTGATTATTTTCCTAAAGACGAGCAGTTGCTTAGTTATTACATTACCTTTTGAAAGGCGACAGCAAGCAAGAAAATGAACAGTATTGGCTTGGTGTATAAAAACATTTTGTCACTTTAAATGACTCCAGCTCTTAATACGCTTTATATAGACTCGTACTCAAACCAAAAGATTTAATTGGTCGCATATGGTACCTAATGTTGTTATGATTTTGCAATAATTACCAAAATAGCGGAACGATATTGCGATTTTATTTCTAACGTAAAGATAATATTTCAATTTCCAGAAACCTCTAATTTCACACACATAATCAAAGTCCACCAAAAAAATAATGAACATAGACGAAAATGCTGAAGTACTTAAAGAATAAAAAGAAAAAATCAAATTATATGAAAAAACACTCAAAAATAACGATGCATTTTTGACAAAAAAATAAATTTCCCAAAAATAATAGAAATACGTTATGTTTGGTCTGACTGCAAATTAAATACCCTACACTTTTAAATGCGAATCTTAAATTTTAATTAAAAGCGTAAATTTTTTCATGTTGTGGTGTGGTTGGGTAGAGCTACATTGTCGTGCTATATTGAATAAAATTCATACATATATATTTCTTATGGTTTGTGGAAGGTTCTAACCGTAGTTTGGTTTGAAAAAAATGGGCGATGCCACAACTCCCCACACAAAAAGAAAGTCAAATTCATCATAACACATCAACTATTTGACGCAGATAAATGAGACTCGGTAAATCTGTATATAAAATATGCGGGAAAAAGTATGTTCCATCTCATTTCACCATATGCCGGGAAGAATAATGTCTGCCAGGCCAGTTAGTTAAGTATTAACTTGATTTTTGTGGCTCTACAGATGTCTGCATGTTTAGGCGGTGTCACGCCCATGTTTCCGCAAATATGTCGTCAAATATATTGCAAATTAACTTCGGTAACAGTTTTTTAAATAGTTTTCTAAGCCATAACACTGCAAACATTTTTCGCGCTCCATTGATCAACTACGTTCAAATGTTATTCTGTTTTTGTCAATGGTCCTCGCTCAAAGTTTCAAAGCCTTTGCTTATCTGGCAAGTATGACTGAGCAGCCCTATCCACATTTTGGTTAGTTCTTGTTTGGACATTCATAGTGTATGTCTAAAACTGGGAATCATATCTTTAAATAACCCACTCAGTATAACGTTTAAGAAGTTTTCTTGGTGCTGGAGCCGCCTTGGCTTCTTTTCCAAATATATACACATTTATTTTTCCATTTTCATAGATCACAAACAAGTCCTTAGAATCTTTGTCAACAGTATTACTTTGTGGGCAAGCATGTCTCCGACTAGGGATTTCTGATGTAGGCGATCTTTGCAAAAGCTGTCAAGTTCCTGACGTTGAAAAGTCTGTCTTTCATTATCTTCGAATGCAGAGCGCTGACAAATCGGCAGTTCAAAGTATTCGAGTGCCACTTCTTCGACTCTGTTGAAGACATTGCTCAAAAGTGTCCAAAATTCATTTTAAAGTTTATAAAAATTTCGAAATGGCTTGCAATGGTTGACAAAGCAATTACGACCTGGGTATAAAATCGGCCCAACTTCGGCCTAAGTCATGATGACTATTAACATACCCCGTGCTAGCCTAACTAACCAAACTTTAGCTAACCTAACCTAACCTGCACAGATCACTCGTAGTAATTTTATTGATTTAAAAAGCACACACGGTAAAGCATTTCATATGGCTTATGCGTTAAGCCACGCCCCCCACCCCAAATTATTAATTTATTGCAATCATTTTAACGAAAAATCAGCAATGCCTTCTGATGGCATTAAAAGTTTGAAATTTAACTATTAATAATCTAAAAGTAGGGTGCGTGGGCAATGTAAGTGTCCGTTAATCGAAATCAGTTATAATCAAATCCACATCATATACATTACAGAGTTACTTATGTAGTAAGTGTTAACAATTTGGTTGTGCTTATTTTTTCCATAATTGTGATTTCCACCGACGAGCAGCGAGTTAAATGGTGGGATCAAATGAGCTGGTGCCCTTGATGAAGAATGTTTTATAAACTTTTGCCAAAAAATAGTTATACTTTGAGGTCTCTGATCTTATCAATTTTTTTTTTTTTTGCGGCTTATTACAAGTAATGACTAATTTTAAATCACATTGTCGTTAGCTGAACATTTGTTGCGCTACAATTTTTAAAAATTTTCAAAATAATAGATCTAATTGATAAATAAATGTTTCGCTCTAGGTGTATCAATTCAATAAATGATTTAAGCGTACACGCTTTAACGCCTCGTATAGGTAATTATCCGTTCACGCTTAAATACCTGATAGAGGTAATTATCTAGACAAAATATGTACACACTATGTGTTCTATGGCTTAAAAAAAATTAAATAAGCTTCAAAGAAACTAAAGTTTTTATTTTAAAAATTCACAGTTGGATACTAAAATAAATTAAGGACGGAAAATTGGTTTGAACAAACAAAAAAAGTTGTAGCACATAAGTACATACATATCTGCATGAACAATAGATAGTATCACAAAAAAAAGTTCGAATGTTCACCCCCAGTTTGAAAGCTTATATTGAAAGATTTTTAAGGAAAAAAAAATTTTTTTCGGCCTCTAAATTCGATTCGATTTTGGTTTTTTTCTTATATATTCGCCATTTGACGTCCGATCAACAAGTATGGTATATCGTTGTAAATTTCTCAACATGGACTACATTTCATTTATAGAAGTAATTTCATCTCAGTCTCTACCACCCTAACGTGCCAAGGGCACATCATGAAATTAAAGTTGTAAGATTCATCTCTACAAAGTTTTCTCAAATTATTGAAATTGAAAAAGTTACAGCGAATCTAAAATTTCAGTGCATAGGAGTAATAAAATCATCTTTAACTTAAGTCCTAAAACTATGCAATGGTTTTTTCCAATCGACTTCCAAGATCATTGCGCTTTTATGTTCGTTTTAAAAAATCGTATGTGCTGCATGTTTTTATTATTATCATTATTATTTATTAAAAAAAAAAATAACAGTTTATAACTTATTAGCTAGCACTAGCAAGTAAGATCTTCAGCTAGGACTTAAAATATAATATACACATTACAAAATATAACTTTTAATACAACTTAAAAAATACTTAAGTAAATAAAAAAAAAATAAAGTATATAAAATTAAAATAAAATAAAAAGTTCAAAATTAATATAAAATAAAAAAAAAATCTATCCCAATTTAATCCGCTAGATCACCAGTGACGCACTGACATACATTTTTGCACTTGCATCGAGAAATTAGGAACAGTTCGTTCCTAATAATTACACAGGACCACAAAAAAAATGTCAAGAAGTTGGAACGTGAGGTATCATACGGTATGTATTTTGGCCTCCTAAGCACGAATCCGAGGTAAGAATTTTTCCATCACTCTCAAATTTCGACATAACCTCAAAATTACACCTAAAAAAACGTTAAAAGAAAGTCCTTAAAAAAAAAATTAACCAAAATCCAGAATGTGGACCTTATTTATATTACGTATTATTTAGGTGTGCTTTAACACTATCTTCCAAAAAAATTAGTTTTAGCTACCCACTTTTCCCCAAAGGGGGTTAAAAATCTGTTTTTTGTAAAATTTCAAAATGATTGCGTATTCTTATGTATTTTGGTAGACTAATGCTGTTAATGTTATTTTTTTTTTAAGGACTTTCTTTTAACGTATTTTTAGGTGTAATTTTGAGGTTATGTCGAAATCTGAGGGTGATGGAAAAATTCGGACCTGCGATTCGTATTTAGGACGCCAAAATACATACCGTATGATACCTCACGTTCCAACTTCTTGACCATTTTTTTTTTTTTTGTGGTCCTGTGTTATCAATACATGCTTCAATGCATCTGCGAATTGTTGATCTCGATAATGTTGGAATGTTCGCGCGTTCCCACAAGCTAGTTATGTCGTTGAATACTTCTTCTGTAAAAATATTTAATTTTCTGTTGCCAGATTCAATATATTTCAGATGTAATAAATATTGTATCACATCGCGCTTTGTTGGCAATTTGCTTTTTCCAAATCGCACTTTTCAAAATTCATTTTTCTTTAATTCTCTGAAGTATAATACTTTTTCAATATTTGAAGAACACTTTTTCAAAGCTCGAACAGTACTTATTAACAAGTGATAGTCTTAACCTCCTCTTTATATAAAAAAATTTTTACAATATTGCAAAATCTATTATCTATTATTACTAAATATAATAATATGTAATACTAATATCACTTTGAATTTTGACATTTATTTAAAATAATCTGTAGTTTTCGCTTGACTCAAGCTTTTGACTTCGGTTTTTAAAATGTTAGTCTCTAAATTTTCAATTTCTTCGGCTTCAACATTTCAGTTTAACACATATCGGCGTAAAATGTCAATCGCTATCAAAACTTCTTTAAAACTGGGAATTTGAGCTTCCTCTTCTTCCACAACAACTTTTTCATATGAACAGTCGTCATTTTCATTTAGCACTTCCTCAATTATTTCGGTATCGGTAAGCAAAACCATAACACTGAATATGTTCATCACACATAACATATTCTTGGAATTCATCTGAATCCATGGCAACATTTACAAATTCCTCTGGAACTTCTTGAAACCCTTCGATTTGTTCACTCACAGAGAAACCAGCTTAAAAAAACTCATTTCTGTAAATATGTAGAAAAGGGTATGGACTTTTATGCCGTAGAAAATATATTTACCTTTCGAAAACAATTTTTAATAATTTCTTCTTTTACAAGCAACCAGGCCCTTTTGGTGTAATACAAAGCCTCTAAAATTGTTATAGATTTAATAAATTCTTGTAATCGCCGGCCCTTTTCTAAAGTAATAATTTGTTTTCTGATTAATATCTGTCTATAATATGACTTGAAGCACCGTATTATTCCCTGATCGAGGGATTGGATCAATGCCGTTATATTTGGAGGTAGAAATTGCAAATTTTGCAACTCTACTGTAATTCTGTGATAGGCTGCATTGTCTATCAATAACACAATTTTTCTCTTTTGCTTGGACATTTCTTTATCAATTTCCATTAAAATGGAAGTCCACAGAGAGTTAGCCATCCACCCTTTTTGATTTGAGTAGTATGGAATTGGAGGTTGCTTTCCTTTAAAACAGCGAGGGTTTCGGAATTTACCTATTGCAAACACTTTTTTATAGGTTCCAGTGGAGTTACACAAAAATAGCAATGTAAGACGATCCTTTCGAATTTTACTGCCTTTGGCTAAGTTTTCTTTACGTGCTAAAGTTCCGTTTGGCAAGACGTTATAAAAAAGGCCACTCTCGTCCGCATTAAATATGTTATCAGCAGAATAATCTTCAAGGATTACAGAAAACTTACTACTTGCTAAATAGTTCCATGCACCTTCGAGATCATTTTCGTTACTTTCTCCATGAGTCTTTTTGAATTTGATATTTTCTCATTTCTGCCACCTCCACAACCAACCGGTATTAGGCTCAAAATCTGAATTCAATTTTACAGCAAACTCCTTTGCCTTGTTTAAAACCATATGATTTGAAACAACCGCATTCTCCAAACGCACTTGATCAAAACAATGTTGTTTGAGGCAAAGTTTTATCTGAAGGTTCTTGCTGGTTTTGGCAATTTCAATTTGGTAAAATCAAGTAATTGCAATTCTATGAAAAAAATATTCATTTCTTTATATAAAAAAAAAAAAAAATTCAAAATCAAAATGCATACTGTGTTTGTTTGATTTTCAAATTCAAATTATCTGATTTTACAAAAAAATTAATCAGCTTAATGTTTCACAGTAGTGCAAATAAAAAACTTCGTTAATGAATTAGTAAAATCAATTCAAACTTTGGAATTTTTAACCAGCTCATATTTGTTTAAAAAAAGGTCTTGTTGTTGGAGGATGAGGTACCAAACGGTATGTATTTTGGTGTCCTAAACACGAATCTGAGGTCAAAATTTTTTTATCATCCTCAGATTTTGACATAACCTCGAAAGTATACTTTAAAATACGTTAAAAAGAAAGTCCCTAAAAAAAAAAAGAATCAAAATCCAGAAAGTAGACCTTATTTATATTACGTATCTAGGAGTGCCAAAATAATATCTTACAATAAAAATGAGTTTTAGCTGCCCACTTTCCTCCAGTACCCACATTTACCCCCAAAGGGTTATAAACTAATTTCTTATAAAAATACAAAATTAATGCATATCCGTAGGTATTTTGGTGTACTAAAGCTGTTAATATCGATAATTACAAAAGGATGTAGAGTAGCTAGATCATTTGTCCAATGAAACCATCTTGTACTACAAATGAATATTTTTTTGAAAAATCAACTAATGTGATGAACTCTTTATCTTTTAAATTTTCTTTCAAATTTTTAAGTTGCGAGAAAGTGTCATAGTTTTGTTCCTTTCTCTCACTATCAATTAAAAGCACGAAAGTATTCAGCTTCCGATAATTTTGAAATTGTTAATACATATTATAAAACCCAGTAAAAAATAAAATTCTAATATTAATAATTTTGAAACTTAAATTCTGTGTTATAATTGAAGAGTGGGCGAACAGAAAATTACACTAACCTTCAAGGAACTTCAATCTCAGATAATTCCAAAATGAACTTTTTTCATAGCAAAGTGAATAATTAGTTCAAAGACATAAGCCTTTTTTTCGAATTTTTGTTTCTTTCCTCTCATTTGTACCATTGGTGTTTGGGTTGGAAATTCAAGCGAAAAACTCACTCCATTTTTTTTGTTGCTTCTTCTAAGCCACCTGAACACGTTGAAAGGATGAAAATCGCTTAACGTGATTTCAGGTTTTTGAAGTTCAAGATTAAAACTAACAAGTTTCATATTTTCATCTCGTGGTCCACATGCTGATATAATAGCCTAAAAAATGCAATTTTTCAAAAAAGCGAAATTTCAAGCACAGTTTTTTATCATACAAAGTAAGCCGAATGAGTTAAAGATTTTATTTCTTCCCCGATATGTGTACTTTATCTATAAGAAATATTAATGGGTTGTATTCAACAGTCGCGAGACTGGAGCCAGTTAACCTTCCGCTACTAAAATGCGGTCTCACAGTCCGAACACTTACTTAAAACTTTATGTATGTTGAGCTTTCAGAGCTTTTGCTTCTTGTATACCTTTCGGTTGATCAATGTTCTTGTTGCTGCAGGTGCGAACAGATCGTTGATACTTCGTGTTTTGTTCTTTTTCCAGTGGTTTTGTCTATGAGACCGGTGTCACTGGTACAAAAATGATTTGCCGTAAATTTTAAATTTAAATTTTTTTAAGTATGCATTATATAATTAAAGTTTGTTTTTTTATTTTGTTATGTTTAATTTTCTTTTAAATACAATAAAAAACTACATGAATTAAATATATAGTCCAAATAATTGCCTTTAATGTTTAAAAATGTCCGTCATCTGCACTTCGGTCTGGGAGACCGATGTTAGTAACCATGTTAAAAAATTCATGTTACTAACAGAAGGTAAAAAAATTCCAAGAATCAATACAATACATGTATTTTCAGCACCGTGTAATTTTCGCAGATGCTGATTGTGTGAATTTATATTCTGTACGCAAATACTAACATTTCTTAGCTTAAAGTTGCCATCTCAAGTGTGTTTTTATCTTAAACAGAAAAATTTTTACAGCTAAACATATTGAAGCCTAAAAATTACGTTTTTCATATGCTTTAATTCAGTCAGACGAGGACTGACTTACTTACTTACTTAGATGGCCATAACAACCCGTTGTCAGGTTACGGCCGACCTCATTAGCTCTCGCCAGGCGCCTCTATTTTGCGCGCGCCTTCTCCAATCATTAATGCCAAGCGCGGTTAGGGCTTCCTCAGCTTGATCTATCCACCGGAGGCATGGTCTCCCTCTTCGTCGTTGACCGGGGACCTTCCCTTCGAATACCTTTTTCGCTGGAGCTTCTTTATCCATACGATGGACATGACCCAGCCAGCGTAGTCGCTGTATTGTTATACGCTTAACTATGTCAATGTCGGCGTAGAGCTCATGCAGCTCGTGATTCATTCGAATGCGATAGTCGTCGCCAACTCGAACAGGACCAAAGATTTTGCGGAGAACTTTCCTCTCGAACACCCCAGTAGCGGCTGCGTCTGTTGTCGAAACCACCCATGCCTCAGCGCCATAAAGAAGCACAGGTAGAATGAGCGTCTTGTAGAGTGTTAGCTTTGTCGATCGAGAGAGAGCTCTGCAACGTAATTGCTTACTGAGACCGTAGTAACACCTATTAGCAATTGTTATTCTCCGCTTAATCTCCAGACTGACATCATTGTTGCTGGAGGATTGACGCATCCTAAAATAAAATGCCCTTGAATTTCCTCCTTTGGAACCCTAACGAATATTCTCACAAAGTCTGAGCAAAATTCAAAGCAGTGCAGCAACCAAACTTCCATTTTTTAGACGTTTTCATCTGAAATTTTCATACCTATGTATGAGATATTTCTACCATCTTTAAAATTTTGTTTTGGTTTGAAGAAACTATGGTAAGATCGAGGAAAATAATCAGCAGCATTAAATAAATAATGCACCTGTTCTGAAAAGCAAATAAATTGAAAAGACAGAAACTATTTGGGAACTTTTTATTTGACATTTATGTATAATCTTATAATTATTGATAAAATTTAAACAAATATGAGCTGGTTAAAAATTCCAAAGTTTGAATTGATTTTACTAATTCAGTAACGAAGTTTTTTATTCGCACTAACTGTGAAACACTTAGCTGATTAATTTTGTTGTAAAATCAGATAATTTGAATTTGAAAATCTAACAAACAAAGTATGTATTTTGATTTTGAATTTTTTTTCATAGAATTGCAATTATTTGATTTTACCAATTCTGATTTTTCTATGCATACAGACAGTCAGTAGGACATGGCACAATCGACTCAAGTAGTGACGTTGAATAAAAATATTTAATATATTATTTTCTACACCTACTACGCCTTCTTCTGTACGTTACAAACAGAAAGACAAAGTGAATATATCCTGAGTGTAGGGTAGAACGACCATTTCAGAAACTATTAGGAATAATGTGGACATTTTTGCAACTTTAAGAATCACGTATCTCTTGTTTTCTTCAACTTTTATCTATAGAGTTTATTCAAGGCATCGCCCTCAGAAAGCATGAGTTCTTTTTTCATTTATGTTGTTAGAAACCTTTTATTTCATTTTGGTGATATTTAAGCGGATAATGTACACAATAAAGTTCAAATTTTTTGTTGAATTGATACACCTAGAGCTAAACATTTATTTATCAATTATATCCATTATTTTGAAAATTTTTAAAAATTGTAGCGCAACAAATGTTCAGCTAACGACAAAGTGATTTAAAATTAGTCATTACTTGTTATAAGCCGCAATAAAAAAAAATTGATAAAATCGGAGACTTCAAAGTCTAATTATTTTTGTTTTGGCAAACGTTAAAATATTCTTCATCAGGGGCACCAGCTCATTTGATCCCAATTTTATCTATTTGACTCGCTGCTCGTCGGTAGAAATAACAATTATGAAAAAAATAAACACAACCAAATTGTTTACACTTACTACATAAGTAACTCTGTAATGTTTATGATGTGGATTTGATTATAACTGATTTCGATTAACGGACACTTACATTGCCCGCAACCCTACTTTTAGATTATTAATTGTTAAATTTTAATTTTTTATTGCCATCAGAAGGCACAGCTGATTTTTCGTAAAAATGATCGCAATAAATTAATAATTTGGGGTGGGACGGTGTGGCACTGCCACAACACGCAAGCCTAATGAAATGATTTACCCTGTGTGCATTTTAAATCAATAAAATTACTACGAGTGATCTGTGCAGGTTAGGTTAGGTTAGGTAAGGTTTTTGTAGGCTAGGTTAAGTTTGTTTGGTTAGGCTAGCAAGGGATATGTTAAGAGTCATCATGACTTTGGCCGCAGGTGGGCCGATTTTATACCCGCTCTGTAACTGCGTTGTCAACCTATTCAAGCCATTTCGAAATTTTTATAAACATTAAAATGAATTTTGGACACTTTCGAGCAATGTCTTCAAGAGAGTCGAAGAAGTGGCACTCGAATACTTTGAACTGCCGATTTGTCAGCGCTCTGCATTCGAAGATAATGAAAGACAGACTCTTCGACGCCAGGATCTTTACAGCTTCTACAAAGATCACCTACATCAGAAAGCCCAGTCGGAGACATGCTTGCCCACAAGATAGTGTCCATTTATACCATCAACAAATATTCATATGTTTATATACTTATTTGGAAAAAAAGCAGTGGCAGTTTTCAAACGTTAAACTGAGTGAGTTATTTAAAGAAATGATTCCCAGTTTTAGACATACACTATGAATGTCCAAACAAGCACTAACCAAAATGTGGATTGGGCTGCTCAGTCATACTTGCCATATAACCAAAGGCTTTGAAACTTTTAGCGAGGACCATTGACATACACTGAATAACATTTGAACGGAGTTGATCAATGCAGCGTGAAAAATTCTTTGTAGTTCTATGATTTAGAAAACTATTTAAAAAACTGTTACCGAACTTAATTTGCAATATATTTGAGACATATTTGCGGAAACATGGGCGTGAAATCGCGTATACATGCAGACGTCTGTAGAGCCACAAAAATCAAGTTAAAAAACTAACTGGCCTGGCAGACATTATTCTTCCCGGCATATGGTGCGATGAGATGGAACATACTTTTTTCCGCATCTTTTATATACAGATTTACATATATCTGCGTCAAATAGTTGATGTGCTATGATGAATTTGATTTTCTTTTTGTGTGGGGAGCTGTGGCATCGCTCATTTTTTCAAACCAAACTACGATTAGGACCTTCCACAAACCATAAGAAATATGTGCATGATTTTTTTTTTCAATATAGCACGACAATATAGCTCCACCCAACCTTTCCCACAAAATGAAAAAAGTTCGCTTTTAATTAAACTTTAAGATTCTCAATCAAAAGTGTAGGGTACTTAATTTGCGGTTAGACCAAACATAACGTGTTTTTCTTATTTTTGGGAAATTTAATTTAATTTTCATCAAAAATGCATCGTCATTTCTGAGTGCTCTTTAATATAATTTTATTTTTTATTTTTTTACTTTAAGTACTTCAGCTTTCTTGTCTATATTCATTACCTTTTTGGTGTACTTTGATTATATGTGTGAAACTAATGGTTTTTGCAAATTGAAATATTATCTTGACATTAGAAAAAAATCGCAATATCGTTCCGCTATTTAGGTAATTATTGCACCATCATAACAACAAAATGTACGATATGCGACCAATTAAATCTTTTGGCTTGAATGCGAGTCTATATAAAGCTTAAGAGCTGAAGTCATCTAAAGTGAAAAAATGTTTTTATACACTAAACCAATACTGTTCATGTTGTTGCTTGCAGTAGCTTTTCAAAAGGTAATGTAATAACTAAGCAACTGATCGTTTTAAGTAAAATAATCAATACAATTGTTTCAAAGGTGAGAACACATTTTAAGATGACAGATGTGCACTGTGAGTCCTTCAATAAGACCATATCAGAATTTAGCCAATGTCAATTGAGAACTCTGAAGGATGGTAATTCAGCATTCGATATGAACTTAATGATAAAATATCCTTTAAATGATATACAGGTAGTTTAAACTTATTTTATAATAATCAAAAAATTATTAATAAATTATTTCTCAAAAAAAAAAATAAAAATCCCAGCTGAATGCGGAAATTCATAAAAAATCAACAAAATATGCTCCATTTTTCTTCAACCAAACTCTTGATTGTTGCGCGTTTATGGTTAAGAGTGATAATATATTTTTTGATTCACTTCATGGTTTGTTTAAAGAGTTTAGCAACATTAATCACACCTGCCCATATGTGGTTTGTAGATAAAAAAAATTATAATCAAAGATGGAAGTCTTCTTCACACTTTTTTCTTCATTTCAGGGTGAACAAATCTTAAGTGGATTTTATTTAAAAGAATCTCTTCTAAATTTGCCAATACCTAATGGTGAATATCTACTGTACAACCGTTGGATGACTGGACACGTTAAAATATTTGAAACTAATGTATATTTTTCACTTTCAAAGTAATATATTAAATGTATTAGCGAAACAATTCTCTAATGATTTCAAATTTACTATTTTCGCTAAAATAAAATATAAAGAATTTTTATTTACTTTTTTCATTTTAGCAATGTCTTATTCATCAATTTGTCTCGTTAACGCCTTTGTGTCTAAGTTCGTATAAACAATTCGTATGTTTGGTTTTTAAATTAGAAGTACTGTTTTGACTGAGAGATTATTTGTCAGCTAACAGCAGTGATGGCATTTTAAGTACACTTGTATTTCTCAGTGCATTCGTATTGGGAAAAATTATTGTACTCGTAATACTGTTTAAACTTCACATTGGCACCAATGTTTAACTACGGGAACGGGTACTTTTAACATATGTTAATATTTTAGTTTTCATACAAAATGTATGCAAATTTGCACATTTACTATGATTTTTGAATTTTAATAATTCGATATAGCATGATTTGTGAGACTTTCTATGGTTACAATATTTTTGGGGGGAACCTATAATTCAATTGCTAGGTTTCTTAGTGATCTTGAAATTTCGTAGCAGAAGTGAGCTTCGTAATAAAAAAAATAATCTATATAAATAAAATTATAGCCGTTTTTGATGAACGGGATTCACGCAAAATCTACTGAATCAATTTCGATCAAATTTTTTTAGTTATCTTTCTTAGGCGCTTGGTCTTAACATAGAATTAAAGTTATCACGATATTCCTCTTAAATATCAATATATTAAAGTTAAAAATTGCTAAAAAAATTTATTTCACACATAGAAAGAAGCATGTAAGCATAACAAATCGTTTAATAGCAAGTTAGTGGGTTAGTAAGGGAGTGTGCGTTTTATTTTTATATGGCAATGCAATGAAAGATAATAAACGGAATTTTACTCTCGCTCTCGCTCGCATTCTCAATTTCTCAACACAACAGCGTGGAATTTGTGAACAATGAAGAATGAAAAAAAATTACAGTAGGTTCACACATAGAAAACACACAAGCTGTTCTACATGGCTTGACAACATGTGTGACTGTCAATATTGCTTTAAGTTCACATTATCGAGCATGCCATCAAACATTAATTGCAGAACAATTTATGAGCGTCCACATCGAAGTAAACTGCATGAAATCCTATTTAAAATTAAAAATGTTCAGTAGGCTTGATAGTCATTTCACACATGTTGTATGGTTGGTCACTGCCAGCCAGCGTTGCCATTTTAGCAGTTTTAACTGCAAAATAAAGTTTTTCTAGACACGCAGGCAGTTTTATTTTGCAATTCGCAATTTTTTTTATGAAATTATGATTAAAAAAAGGTCATCAACTTTTAATAAGCACTAAAATTTTATATTTTCCAAAAAATCAGGTTTATTTCGTGGGTAGCAGTTTTATACAGCAACATTGCTGCCAGAAGAAAAAGCAAGAATTTTTTAAATCCATCCAACATGTGTGTCAAGCGCTCGTTCCTAGAGTTTACTTTATCGAACATTGATGTTGTCAAGCCATGTTGGACAGCATGTGGGATAATGTGAGCTTGGTTAATTGAATGTGTTAGTGTGTGTGCTTTGGATTTTGTCTTTCACATGGCAATGCAATGGAATATTTATGGAAGAGAAAACAACAACAACTCTAGATCTGTGAAGAAGATTCAAAATTAACTATAGTTCTATTTAAAAAAAAAAATTAAATTGTTTGCCTTCGCAGAAAAACAGGCTACGCGTACAAAGTCGCGGGCATCTGCTAGTAATATTTAAGTCTCATTAGTGAAAATGGCAGATAGTAATAAAAAACTTTAAAAATCTATGTAAGTGCTTCATCTGTGGCTCAGTTAGCACAGTATGAGCTATTTTTAAACACCGAAAAATTAAAATTTTCCAATGTTCAGAATATCGTATGAATTGCAGGCAATATGAATTCGGATGAGGACAATGTGAAAACAGAGGTAACAGAAGGTAATATGATTGAGGAGGATGTATCAGTCGGAAGGATATGATGGGGAAGCTTCTGAAAAAGCCTATTCCGTACAACTCGGCCAAGGGGGCGACTCAGAAAATGAATGAATGAAAAGTGACGATATTGAAGGCTTTGTCCCGGATAAATATGATTATGGTCATTCGAAAGTAAATGGTTTTTTCAATATGTCCTACCACGAAGGAGTCAAACAAAAAAGCGCGGCTAGGAATATTTGAATCCAGTGCAAGAAGCCTGTTTAAATAGAGCATAGCAAAGTTCTGACAAAATTTAAGGCAACAATTTGAAATAACTGTAAGACCATTAAATATTTTTCAAGTGATCAATTTTTTAATAAGCTCTTATTAAAAAATGCATTCTAATTATTTGTTAATATTAGCCGTATTTTATTGGATTTGGTTAATCCTTCAAGTGAATAAAACGCATAACCTTTTCTAATTCTGCGTTTGGCCAACAGGTGGCATGACAGTGTTTAAAAGAAACTCTATTTTCAAATCAGAGCCGGCTTTATGGTCGTGTGGTTGAACGGGGTCTAGCACGGTAAGGGGCCTCACGTATCAGTGCATAATTTTTTTTTTTCAAATTAATGCTATCAAATAATTTCAAACTGTTTTTATAGTGTCGCAAACGCTAATACAAAATTTTTCTGTTGTTTCATCACAGTTATTATTTTTACTATGTGTTTCTATTTTAATATTTGAGCTTAGTACTGACTCGGTGCACAAGACCTCGAGTGACCCAAGAACGCTTCTTCAAAATTCCGCCAAAGTTGCCATATATTTTCGACTATTTTAGGTTTGTGTCTACATCTAAGAGCAATCTGTTGTTCACTAGCGCACAATTTAGCAAAGACAAAAAAAGTTCAATCGATTGAACTAGAAACTGAGCTGGTTCACGAATTCGTATGAAATTTTGGTTTAACCAAACCCAACAAAACACGCCTATTATAATAACATGAATAATCTCCGAAATAAAAAAAAATATTAACATATGTTAATAGTACCCGTTTATGGAGTAAAAACGTCAGTTTTTCAAAAAATAACGGAAAAAATCAAAATTTAAACGGTTTTTAAGTGTTTTCGAAAAAAAGTCGAAAACATAGTCACTGAGTCGAAGTTTTATGAAAATCGGATCACGAATAAATGAATTGCAGCAAGTTATGAATTACGAAAATTTTTTGAATGTCGTTCAGTTTGTTTGAAAATAGAAAAATATTTCAATTTGTAAGAAATCGTAGCGATTATAAATGAAAATTAATTGAATTTCAACATCAAGCAGTGCAAGAACGTCAAGTGGCACAGCAATGACATGCCATAATTTTTTTTCCAGTCGGCCTGCCCCGTGCTCCCCAAGTTTTTGGCTTTTGACCCTATTACCCCAGGATTTCATTGAGCCATAATCCGAGTAACACACGCCTTTACGATTGTACGAGCCATTTGTAAATGAACGAATCCTAACCATCCGTGGTTTATTTTTAATAATTAACATTTTATATCGTTTTCGAGCGACACGCTCTAGAGCACTGTTGTAGTTTCCATGCCTTGATATTTTTATGCAATAAATTCAACAGAAGTGTTCTGTGAGTTCTTCAGAGCATTTCACTCGAAGCCGCCATTAGTTTTTCATGTTGAATCATATATTAAAACTACCTCTTCCACCTTTCGTAGATTACCATAGTCACTCGACATCCGAGTTTATATGTTTTGCCAGTCCTGATTGGGAAGATGCTTCGATTTGGTTACATTGACTAATGGTTGCTCACATGCTAAGTTTTAAGTATATCAACAGAAAATGTGATTCTACTAGAAAGGTAGTACCAGTAGGCGCCACTGCAGGCAATTGCTCAGTCATGATTAGCTCCACTAATGGCTTTCAAGCAAAGCAGAGAAACTACCAATCTAATGTCCTTGCCAATGCAATGGCCGTGTTTGCCAAATTTAAAACTTTACTCCGTTGGCTCAGAGGCTCCATAGTTTCCGAAATATTTTGACAATTTAATTAAAGGGATAAATTAGGATATGGTAACCAACTAGCATATTAAACTAAAATATTTTAATACAAGATAGCTATTCAGATTGATAGAGTAATTGACTAACAGAATGTATTCTAATATTACTTCATATCAACAAATTTTGAGAAAGAGCATTCTGATGTTGAAGTTATTTAAGCCTTTATATCCTTTAAGGGCCTCCGGGAGTTTTTCGAATAAATAAATGACACTTTATTAAATTTTTTTTTGTTTTGGAGCTGCATTTTATTTGAAATCAAATTTGATTTTACATTATTAAAGAATAACTACTTATTCAAGATTTATCCCTGACATTTTGGTCTAAAAATATTTTTTGATAAGGTAGAAAATTACAATGCCGTGAATGACCTCAAAATTTGCAGTGAGCAAGATATCTGAAGACCGGTTCATCCAAAAAAGAAAAAAAAATTTAAAAAAGTGTAATTTTTTTTCTTCAAAAAAACTCCCGGAGGTCCTCATGTTTTTCCTTTTGCTTTCTTATATTTTATATATAAAACTAATAAAATTCTTTGTATGTGTAGTACCAGTTATTAATATTTTACCGGGCTGAACAAACACATAAATGGTATTGTATCATTTGAGTTAAGGCTCATTCTTAAAGAAATAAAAAATTTGGAATTATATACTCAAGAGAGGAAATTTTAATTGTAACTGATTTTTGAAACAAACCTGTAAACATCAAAAGTTAATTGAATGAGTGTGGAACTCATTTTTTTAATACAAAATTTAATAAAAAACGAAGTGAGGAAGTTCCCACAGTTTCTTCCTTAATACAAATAAGAGATTTTTAAAGTCGAATTGTAAATGTTTTTAGCTTTTGCTTTAAATTAACCCAACACTTATGAAAGGAACATTTTTCCTAAATTCTTTGAAACCCAAATAATTTCAAATTAAACCATGTTCGATGTAACAAAAATAATAATCCAAATAAATTAGATCTCATTATGAAAACTATGTTATTCTTCATACATCTATTTTAGTAAATTTTGAAGTCGATCACAAAAAGTACATGCGTCCTCCAAAAAGAACATTTCAAGTCGCAGTTGAGTACATTTTTACAAACCCAAATGAAAGCATTGGGTGACAGATGATTTGTATTGTTCGCTATTTAACGAAATTCTTTAAAATTGACATGATTTTCGCAATTACGAAATCCTTTGGCCGTTAAGATCGCGTTTTGACACCACTGGCAATAGGTACAGTTGCTACCTTATGTTGATAAACCAGCAACAATTAATGCTCTGAATATCATTACAGCTCGTATTGTTTCGAAAATAAGTACTCCATCGCTCAAAAACGAGATCAAAAGTTCGGCTTTTAAGCTTCGCCTTTAATCGTTTCGGCACAAGTTAAGACATTGCTGCGCTACAACTTTTCAAAATGTATGCAGTTTAAAGATACGAGTTGTTTTAAAATATTTTTATAAAAAAAAATAAAATTTTGCAAAAACTCAAGTCAAAAATTGCTCAAAAATTTCACAGGATAAATTTTTGACTTTGATCGCAGAATATAAATTGAAAAAAAGCAACGTAAACAACTGAGAGATAAGCTGATGTCAAAAATGCAAAATTGCAGTTAATTTATTATCTGGATGAATGTAATTTTAAATATTTTGGTGGCACTTACTGGAAGTAAAGTTGTCCGATCTTCCATTATTAACGAATTCTAAATTTCGTTCGCTGGAATCATTATATTCATGTGCTTAATAATAAAAATGTTTAATATGTTACTCTACGCTTTAAGTAGAAAAAACATTTTAAATTCATTATTTCATTTGCTTAGTGCATTTCAAATGTTACCCCCATATTAACATGCTGGATTTATATAGTCATTATTTTCTTCATCGTTCGATGAACGTACAAATGCGATTGCAGAACAACGAACATGGAGAAAGCATTTACAAGCTCGAATCTAAATTTAGTTCGATGTTTGCTTCAATATGGATAACAATCTACTGTAGGTAGTGGCGGTGTGTTTTACTGAAAATAAAAGATGTAGCACAAATGATTGTGGATCAAGACATTGCACAAATTTGAAATTTAAAATATTATAACCGTTTACACACCTCTTGTTCATTAAAATTTTGTCAAAACAACGAGGCAAAAAATCACAGTTACTTTGATTTCTGTTCTGTGTCCGTTCGTTGTGGGATCGTTGCCATTTTTTTCACCAACAACGTGCGTGCAGCAATGAACAACGAACAGCGCGCTAAAACACCGATCATTTAAGTCCAGCATAAGAACTTTTCAAGGAAAAAATGGCTCTTTGCTTTTTTTTTCAGTAAAAAAAAATATCTACTTATTGTTTTTGTTATCTTTTATTAATAGCGACAGAAGTCTAGAATATACATAGAAACTATTAACATGTGTATGCTTGGTTCCATAAAATTTTTTTCGTTTTTTCTAAAAGCACTGCATTAAGTTTTGTATAGTTATTTCATCGAGGATGCCGTATGATTTTCTTCCTTTATTCGAAAATCTCTTTTTATTAGATCCCAATACCTCTCAGTTGGTCAAAGCTCTGTCGTTTAGCTAAATTCGCTATTTCTTGATACATAATAAATCATTTTGTTTTTGTACTACTCCATTGTGTCTTTTAAGTAATCAAATTTTGGCTAATCACATCATTATAGTATCGTAATATGTTCGAATAAGTGGAAAATGACGATGTACTCGTCAATATAAGCTTTGGAATTTATTGTGCACTGTGTAACAAAAAAAAACAGCTTTCAGCCCATAAGTACATATGGCCACTCAAACTATGTATGTATACATAGTATATAGTAGCATAAGATTCGAGCCTAAGTAGCTTTTTGAAATCAATATAACGTATATTTTGTTGTCAATATCGCAACAATCAAATTTTTTCAGAGCATTCAAATCTCTTTCTGTCGAGCTTTTGTGCCATCAACTGGTTTTTATCGGCACAATCTGATACTTTTTGAACCCTACAGATTTTTAAATCACTTTTCTTCTCTATTTTGTGTATAAAAGATTGCCTGGAATCAACTCTAGGCACGGTTGAAATTCTGCTTGAAGAATGATTCACATTAATCACTTGAGATCTGAAAATTTGGTTTTTCTGCTTGTAATTGAAAATAATTCATTGCACGGCCTTTGATAAGTTGACAGAAGCAGTTTTGAATGCTAGACATTTTCTCATATAAAACATATATATATATATATGTATATAACACCCTTAAGCATAACTTAAGCACAATTTTAAAAAATAAAAGAGGCAATTTTATTTTTTACAGCCCTTAGAATCTAAAAGTTGTGTAGTTATGTTTTAATATTTTAAAATCTTTATTTCACTTACAGAAGTTGAGGACGCCAGTTGTTTTAACCGATTACTTTCTAATAAAACGCGTCAATATCCAAAATCAAACTATTTAGCACCCAAGATGTTTTGTTGCCATTGATACAACTGAATATTTGCATATATTGATATTGTTGCTAATATCAGTTTGTGCCTATTATTTTCTAAAGTTTAATTTTCTTAAAGATTTCAAGTGTTTTGATTTTATTGTAACGCAATTACAAAACAAAATCTAAGTGTCAGGGATTTCCTTTAAAACAAATACATGTGCGTATACGTATGTACATACGGCTTATACTACGCATATATTATATAAATCAATAGCAACGTACATATATTGTACATATTACAACGCCTACTCTATTACAACTCAGCCAAGATATTTCCATTAAAAAAAAAAAACCTTGTAAAAAGCCTTGTGCTGCTGTCAACAACAACCATGACCTAACGTACTACTGAGCTAATAACAGCGAACCAATCAATCAATCAATCAATCAAAAAATGAAAATTAGATAAGAGAAAACAATCAATCTCTACTGACACTACGGATACAAACAGTTGCCAGGACTTTTTGCTACTCTGCTATTTCACACTTGTCAACAAAGTGAAATCAAATATTCGAAAATAATAGCAACGAAATCGCAACTCAGAGAGAAAATAATTTTGGTATAAATAATTTAAGAAATATAAAATCCATTAAGTTTTTGAAAATGCTAACTTTCAATTTACATGCTGTTCAAAGGTCGTATTAAATATTAAAGGCGTGTCATTTTACCATAATAGTTTCGGCAACTATTTCTTATTGTAATTGAGTAATTGCATTGCATTGCATTGAATTTTGTAGGGTTTGACTCTTTAAGTGTCAAAAGTTTTAGAATCCAAGTAGCTTTTTATTGTACTTATTTTTTGTCTGTGCAAGTGTCAACAGTATGTCGTAAAGAGGATAATCACAAGCACTCAAAATTTTCTTGGAAATTGAGAAATGATAAAAGCATGTCATTTGCTTGTATTGAATACCGTATAAAAAATCAATCCATTGGCAATTTGATATTGAGCAATGGTACCGTGAAGCTTATAAAAAAAATAAACATATAAATTATCGAAAAAATTCAGTTCTCTTAATCTTTAATTCCCAATATCAGCATTTACACTTTTCATATCTTCTATTACTTTTATTTCCTTTGTGTCCCTTTGTCGCATGTATTAACAAGAAATTTAAGGTAAAATTTTTATTTAAAAGCATGTATTTTCGACTGAAAAATACAAAACATCCTTTTAGCTACATACTTCGTTTTATATTACTAGAAAAGTAATACAAGGATATTTAAGCTTAAGAAATTTGCTCAAAAAATTTTGCAGTGCGCTGTAGAAGTGATTTTTTTAGCCAACATTTTTGAAGTAAACTATATATGTATAAAATTTTAGAAATGAAGTTTAAATGTAGGTGTTTTTTGATTAGCTTTTGAAAGTTTTTCAATACTTTTCGATAACTTCCGTATTAAATCGACTTTTTTATATTTCCTGATTCTAGTCGGTACCATGTGGGGTTCCTCTAATGCTTTCAAAGACTATTTCATATTATTCAATTTCTGTAGATTTTTCAATGTTCTTTGATGGTATTTGAACATTCTCGATAAACGTAAGTAAATCCATATTTTTTGAATCTAATGGATTACTTTTTTGTTACTTTAGCTTATGATTTTATTTCGCATTTCTTTTCCGGTACGTTCGATCGTCTTCTCCTTCATATTCAAATTTTTATTTTAATCGATTTTACAGTGCCGATTGATTATAAGCGCTATTTGCTCGAAAAGTAGTTGGTATTAACTAAATCCATTTTTTTTTTTTTGTTTTACATGGACTCTCAGAATACTAAAGTTTAGTCCATGCATTATTTTTATTACCTTACTCTGATTCTACATTATATAAAACATATAAAATTGTACGTGTCCTTTAGGGTTTTTTTTTCAAACTTTTGGAGATGGTTTTTATTTACTTTTTCTTATATTTTAGCTTGAAGAATAAAAATAATTGTCCCAACATTTGTGCTTCCTAGCTCAAACCTGTAAACGGCGCGGACAGAGCTTATGTCCAATGTCGTTGAAACTTAACGAAAAAACCGACTTACTAAAACGTAGAAAAAGTCTGCCTTAGGTGCCAAGGTATAGCGTTTTGGGTTTTTTAGTTGAATAGGGGACGCCAACCACTGTTGTCAAATCACGCCCACATTTTTGGTGTGACAAAAAATGCGGAAAAAATACACCCGAAGGAGGTATTTTTATTTTTTTTTAAAAAAATGTGCGGTACTATATGCCTATATAATAGAATCGGGTTTGAAAAAAATTCTTTCAAAATTTCGGCTTCCTAGATCAAAACTGCGAACGGTGCATCCACTTTGCTTCCTTTGTCCATGCGTCGTGTTTTGTTAAAATAATCTGATAAATGGCCTGCACGAGTCATATCAGGCAAGCCCTACCATAGTTAGCTCCAGATCTTGCTAGGAAGGTTGGATCCCATAAAGTGCGGCCATATGTGAACATAATCAGTCTCTTTAAGGTAAAAATCGATTAAAAAATTTTAGATCAGTTATGGGAAAGAAAAGCACATTAGATTAGTTTTATTTCAGTTCTGATCAAATTTTCAAATTATTAACGAACCTCTTTATGCCTTTTTTATTACATTCTATAGAAAGCCATATAAAAATTAACAACACCTTGATTAGCTTAGCCAAATCAAGAACAGTGCAGGCTTGTCAGATCAGGCGATGGTGTGGTTGAACATATTTTCGCCTTATATATAATTTTTGTTTTTATGTCTAATCTGCTTTAAGTAACACATTAATCTGATAAATTATTCTATTGAATTCCATTATATTAAAAATAAATTAATATCGTTTCAACTGTGGTTTGAACATTAGCAATCCCTGTTAAAGCATATGTTACATGCACAATTTAACTACATAAGCCAACTTTTTCTTACTTTTTGGTCGCTTAAAAAATATCAATTGGCAACTATCAATTATCAATTGGCAATTATGTATATGAAATGAAAATTTAATTTTTCATTTTGACAGCATAGTAATATAGTTTTGGTCTATTGATAAATAATGAGAGTAGCTAAGTTGGTTAATAGAAGCATCTTTGCACAGTGGCATGGCACAGGGCGTGTTAGGTTCAATTCTGATCGGTGACAGGTAAGAAACTTAAGTTCTTCTTTGAAGTTTTAAAAACGAAACACAAATATATAAATGTACAATATGTTCCAATTAATAAGCAGCAATGAAGTAAATATGGTAAAAAATTAAAACAGAAACTTAATTTGGTTTACGTTAACTAAATATTTTTCTGAGTGTGCCGCATCAGGCGCACTGATCAGTGTTGCATTAGGCACACTGCTCACTGCCATGTTAGGTTTACGTGGTCCGGTTAGCCTGGCTCCATGCGTTACCAAACTTATCCACACCTGATCCAAATACTCAAGTCCATTCCGGATCTTCAATAGGGCCAACCGAAAATGATCCGGACCAAAATTTATACTCTGGTGAATATAATTTTTTTGGTAGTCATATTTTAAAATGTAGAACATCCCGCATACGATTTTTAAGCTTTGGTTTTTTTTTTGAAAATCTGTTGTGACAGAGATATTGTTTGCTTGGTAAAGCCCAGAGTACAGTCCGAAAAAGTATATTTTCTGGCAAACTTCAACCTTTGATCTGTTCGCCGCTATTTGCAGCAACAGTTCCTTTAACCGTAGACCGATCCTAAAGTCGTTTAAGACCTAATTTTTTTTTTAATTTCAAATATTTCGAAAACTGTCAGCTGTGTGGGTCTGTGTCTTCGTGGCTTTATCAGTAGGTATGTTATGTATGAAAACATGTAGTGTCAGAGTTTATTGATAGTTGTCCCTAAGTTTTTTTCAACTTTGGGACTTTTTTCGTCATTCGGGTCGTTTTCGACCCGTACTAGTTTTTTTATGTAAAGGCATGTTTTTGTGCTTTCTATCGGCTTAAAAAGTTTACTAAGGTTGTGCAACGAGATGATCAAACATGTTCGAAGTTCTGCCATACGCAACGAGTCAAGCTCGAACAACTCGATTCGTTTGACCCAACTCAAGTTCAGTTCGCTCGTTGTTCGTCTCATTCGATCGCATCTCATGATGTCCGAGTTCTGAGTTGGTTGTGTGTTAAGTTTGTATAACAGTGTAATTGCATCGATACACAATTCAATTTAACGAAATGTGACATCGAACACATTGAACAAAACGAACTTAGTCTCACGGCTTTGGGCAAATTCGCACCAATACGACAATTATGGGACAAATGGGTTGAATTGCTTCCACTTCAATCTAAGTGAATGTGTCACTTTTGACAAGCAAGTACTGGTTTACCATGGGCGATGCTCGTTTAGACAGTACATGCCAAGTAATCCTTAGAAGTACGGTCTGAAATTTTGGCTTCTCACTTGTACCAAGACTTCATAGGTATGAAATATGCAACTATGTTTGCGAAAATTTGCTGGAGCTGCAACGGAACAAAATCAGGTTGAGCGGGTGGTTCTTGATTTAGTTGAGTAGCACAAAGGTCAAAACATTATAATGGATAGTTTTTTCTCTTCATACGACTAGGGTCAGAATTTGCTTTACAAAAATTTGACTTTGGCTGGTACATTGCGAAAAACAAGCGTAGCATTCCGCTGAAGCTTCTTATCGAGAAAATGCATCCACTACTCCAATCTAGATCCGCCTTCACTGAAAATACTGTTTTGGTTTGCTTTGGTTTCATATGTAAAAAAGAAAAATAAATGTACCTTTGTTCAGAGCAAAATGCATTATTCGCCTGACATCGGACCAGCACCGAAAAAGTTGCCTGAGATAGTTTCATACTATAACAAAACAAAAGGCAGTGTTGACAATACTGACGAAATGCTTTCGGGACTCCGTTTCAAACGGAAGACTAACCACTGACATTTGAATGCTTTCAGCATCTACTCAACAATAGATCCAAATTTGCTAAAAAAATTCCAAAAGCAATGGCGTAAAAACTTCCTACATGAACTTGGTCTTGGATTGACAAAAAATCACATATCTAACAGAACCAGAGATCCACGAAATGCATTTTCTTTTTTACTTCTGACAACGCTGTCAAAATCATCAACAAGTCTTGCTTGCCAAGCAGCCTAGAATGGTACCTATACAACTATACAACTTACCAAACGGGGTAGATATGCTCTTTGTTTAACCGAGAAAACCTTACAAAAAGGGCACAAAAGCGAATTGGTTTGCTGTATGTGTAACAAAAATGTTTGCAAAAGGGCACACAACCGAAAGAAGTGCATCATTTTCATTAAAAAAATCTTTTCCTTCAAAATTCCATACAAAACATATACGGGTCGAAAACGACCCGCCAAGATCAGATTAGTCGTAATTTTTAAGGATCGGTCTACGGTTAAAACATTTGAACCTTCTCCAAAAACAACCTGTATATCGATCACTTTTCAAAAAATCGCACTTTGGTTATTTAATTTTTTGAACAGGTTTTGAAGAGAAATAACTCTAAAACTATGGAAAAGAGGATGAAATTATTGAAGAATTTTAGCCTAACCATGTTTCAGTTTTATAAAAAGGAAAAATAAAAAATCTTGAAAAAATTTATTCAAACAAAACATTTATTTTTTTTTTTTTAATTTTTTAAGTGTTTATTCTTTAGGAAATTATGACTTTTTTTGAAAGTGCGTTCGGATGTATTGATTGTATGATCTTAAGTAATGTATGTCAAGAATTTCGATTTGAAAACAGATGCGTTCTTAAAATTGATTAAGTAACATAAAAAAAGCATACTATATCGAAGATATTTTGATATTTTTTATAAAAAATATAATTAGTGCATATTTACCAAAACATTTTTAATTATTTTTTTATAAAACTTAACCATTTTTAAACAAAAATGATAAAAGTTCTTGTATCCGAATTCCAATAGTTTTTAAAATATTTTAAAAAATGTTCAAAGAACTCAAAAATAAAAACTTTGCTTCTGATTGATTGAACTAGTAGTGCAAGATTCGACGATACATCGACCTTCACCCATCTGCTTACCGAATGAAATTTATTTTTTATTAAATTTAGAATGTAGACGAACACATCCAGGAACACTTGCCGATTGAAATATGGTCATGGCTATTTTTAATTAAAATTATTTTAATCAACATTTTTTCGGATTCTTCACTGATCTGCTTACAAATCAATCAATATATGTATCAAAATAAAGATAATTTAATTAAAAATGCGATGGTATAGTCTTGCCTGCAATAAACTGGTCATGAAATGGTCTTGCTAGACTTTAAAGCTGAAAAATCGGGGTGAGCAAAGTTTCGTGAGAGAAAAAGTTGAGCGTCTGATTTAGTGAGTGAGCACGATTTTTGTACATGCGATTGGCCGTGTTTGACATGTATGATACCTAAATACAAAAATATCCGTTAAAGTAATATGTTTATGAGATATATATTGAAGGAAACCTAAGTATAAGTCAAGAAAATAAAATAGGAAGAATTATATTTAACACTTTTGAGACTCTATTATAAAAGAAATGACATACTAAAAACTATCATCATTTCGATTTTGAGTCATTTGTAAAATGTCCTCTATTTTCAAAGGTGTTTGGTCTCCAACAAATCCGATTGATTTTAAATCATTATTATCTAAAAACCAACCACAGTTTTCAGGACGCAACTTCACACAGTCTGGCTCTGTCGCATGTACCCACGTAGAATTGACGTAAATAGTACGGACAATTTTTTGACTTAAAGAAGACCAGCACGGTGGTATAACATTTGAGTCGAAAGACTTTATTTTTTTTTAAAAACTGTTCACTGTCTTCTTTTGCGGAATACGTTTTCAAGATAATTTGATACCTTGCATCATTCACGCTGTTGCAGTGCTTGATGCCATACATATTAGCTGTAAACTCCTGTATAACTTCAATTTTTTCGTTAATAAGAATGTCGGTTTCATCAAGTAATGACGCAAAAATACTTTGGTACATCTCATTTTTGGAAAATAGTTTCAACGGCCTAACTTCTTCTGATAAAAAGCTGCCGTATAGTCACAACCGGTAAATGCATGGAAACCAGGTAGACTTTGACATAGCGTAGTTCCCAAATTTTGTGATAAATCTGTGCAATTAATGTAATTGGGATCTTGATTATTTTTTTTTGTTTATTTACTGAGCTGGCTAGCCAAATATATGATTAATTAATTTTATTTATGTTTCTAAGCAGAACAATCAGTACATCAGTATCAGAAGATTTAATTAGAATCTTTGATCCTGGTGTCACTTTAGAAGCGTGAAAAATTATTCTAGTATCCGCCTCTTCGTGATGACACATGTATTCAGCTTCCGCAGTTCTTATGATTCGATTTTCTATTGCTTGATATGAGTAGCAGTACTCCTCAACAGTTAAGAAAATCTTTTTGTTTTGAATGATTGTTACCGAATTGTCATTTTCCCAGTAATTAGATAAAAACTGAACAAAGGCCTCTTTAAATCTATAATTTTTCAGACTTCGTAAAAAATTTGTTGGCCTAGTTTGTTGAGGTCCAGAAATATTAAATGGAATATCAAACTTTTACGACTTCGACTTTCAGAATTTTTTATTGATGGTGTCAAATAGCGATCAAAAACCAAATGTATTTCTACAGCCCTTGTTGAGCAAAGTTTTATAAGTATAGTCTCGGCAATTTTTTCAAAATTTTGAGGCATTGATGATCCAATCAGGTACAAATAGTAAAAACCATCTACTATTTCCACATCGATACATGTTGGCTCAGCTGTTTGAATGTACGACTTCAATGATTTTGCTAAAGTCGACTTATCTGTTTTACACATTCCACCATCACATGAAAAAAATGCAGTTGAAAGGTTAAACAATGTTCTATATTTATTATTTTATCAATACTAATTGCTAGTATTCATTAAACGAAGTTAGATTTAGTACTTTCTCTAAATAGTTAGTTTATGATATTGGAAAAAATCTCACAATTAAAATATTTAAGTATCTAGTAATGATCATAACTTTGACAGTATTCAAAGGATCATGCCCATAGAAGTAGGGATAGACACAAGGCATTTTTTACAATTTCTAATGTCTTTCAATTCAACATCATTAATTTAAATAAACTTATAAGGTACTTACTTACTTCATGATTTGTGCCAAAGTTTTCAAACTCGTCTTTATATTTTCTTTTTAAAACTGTATTTTTATTATAACACTTGGAGTGATAACCAACAAAATCAAATGATCCTTTGGTTAAGTGAACATCACCGTACTTAAATTTTTTTTTACGAAAAACCAACATTAATGCACAGTTATTAAATGACTCATTGTCAAAATTAATAACGGACTTTTTTGAATTACACAAAAAACACTTTTTACTCATTTTTATATTAATTTGAGAAAAATATTGGAATGATTTCTGGTCGAAGCAACTTTTACGTTTTTTAGGTTACGAATATTTTTCAAAATCTCATTCATTCAACAAACATGTCATGCGCAGCTAACTGAAAATTACAGTCTTTAGAGAAGGTTACAGCTTTTTTTTGGAAACTGCAGTTGTTTTTTTATAAAAATTAATAACAATGAGTTTTTAAAAAAAAAAAAATCTGGCAAAACTGTGCGCAGTTACTATACTACATATATCCGCCTCTATTGCACAATGCAGACGCTCAACTTTTTCTCTCACGCAACTTTGCTCACTCCGATATTTCAGCTTTAAAGTCTGGCAAGACCATTTCATGACCGGTTTATTGCAGGCAAGACTATACCATCGCATTTGTAATTATATTTATTTTGATATATATATTGATTGGTAAGCAGATCAGTGAAGAATCCGAAAAAATGTTGATTAAAATAATTTTAATTAAAAATAGCCATGACCATATTTCAATAGGCAAGTGTTCCTGGATGTGTTTGTCTATATTCTAAATTTAATAAAAAATAGGTTTCATTCGGTAAGCAGATGGGTGAAGGTCGATGTATTGTGGGATCTTAGACTATAGGTTAGGCAACGATTTTATATTTTAAGCTTTGAGGTCCTTAAAATTTATGTAACTTAAGTATGACTTTATATTCTTGGTGTAAAGTGCTTTAATTTTACTTTTTACCTTAGCTTTTTATGTGCCTAGGGTTGACTTGTATAATATTCTCCCTATGGATGTGCAATATTCAAAACATATGACTGAATTGCAGGCATATATGAGTCTCTAGTAATCAATTTTGTTTCAGTATGAGCTTGATTTTGTTCACTACCTTCTGAAAGGCATGGCACGTTTGACGTTCCTGACCTTAAGGTAGTTTTTTCACCACTTGTATTTCATCTCTAATATGACGATTTCCATTGAGAGACTTATGACTCAGTAAGGTTTAGTTAAGGCATTATATCTACCTCCAGTCTTATGTGTGTATGTCTTACTTCCATGTCTTGTTTTTATTGCTGGAGGTAGGTATTTTTCCATGAACAACTAAGCCAGCAAATACTTATAAACTGTACACTTTTATATTTTGTACATTATATATTTGTGTACATTATATATTTAAGTTTCAATATTTTCTGTTTCACAGAATCCAATGAATTGCCAGAACTTTGTAATTTGCTTGGAATGAGGTAATCAGTTCATTATCCTCAATTAGATATTTGAAATGCAAACTTGTATGAAAAACCAATTCTCAAAATAGTATTGTACCTAAACCAATATAACCTTTTATCAAAGAGTTTTTAGATGAAGTTAATTATAGCAATTATTGTTATACACAATGGTCATCCTATGATTTGGATAAACCTTTTTTAAGATTTTTATTTTAAAACCACCCAAAATACACATAAATCTATGCCATCTTTCAAAAAGTCTTTGACTACTGCTACTTTGAAATATTTTTTTTCCATTTCCTTAGGGTAGGAAATTAATTATTTACGAACATCTTACAAAATTAGGTGCTCTTCTTTGATTAAGCACAAAAAATACGTACATGACCTTTATGTGAAACCAATTACTGAAAAAATTATATTTGCTGTAAAAAATGAATTTAAAAAAAAAATCTTTTTGTTTCTAATAAAAATTTAACTTATAAAAAGGTCAAACTGTTAACTGTTCACAGCATATAAAAAATTTGACGTCCTTTAATGTTCCATCTACAATGATTTCCTGTAAAAAAAAAAAACGAGGAAGAGTGTGCGGTTGTTGGCAAAGGATATATACTTAGAAGAATATATACCGTAAAATGGACATGAAAATGAAAAAGTTCTTTACAATTACAAAAATACAGCCAAATTTCAACTTTTTTTCAAAAAAAAAAAAATGTTTAGTAAAGTTTATTTCGGCCATTAGTCGCGATAAATTCACTAAAAATAATATAATAATTTTTAGAAATTGTCGAAATGCGCTGAATGTACTGAAAATGTACCAAATTTATGTCATTCTGCAGCAGCACTTAGACTTTACAGATTATCGAAAATCCACAAAGAACATGTGCCAATCAGACCCTTTGCATCTTCCATATATATCCCATTCAGATTTTCGAAACACAGAGGTCAGATTTTGGAAAATTTAATATCTGAAGAATACAATATAAAAAATGCAACGCAAGTGAAGGAGCAACTAAAGGACTTAACGCTAAAAGATGATGAAATAGTCATATCCTTTGACGCGGCTTCATTGTTTACGAACATACCGACACACCTTGCGATAAAAATAACCATGACAATGTGGACAAAAATTGCACAACATACAGACATTAATAAACACCCTTTTTTAAAAATTTAAAACTTTTGCCTCAAAGAAAATAATTATTTTATGCCGGAAAAAACATTCTACAATCAGGTTTTCCGAATGCCTATGGGAACCAACTTTCACCATACATAGCGGACATATGTAGTTCTAGATGATCTTCTGGATAGTTCAATTCAAATTTTAAAAGAAAATAACACAATTATTAAAAAAAATTTTAAATATATAGATGACATGCTGGCGATCGTCAACAAAAACGACATCTATACGATCCTATACGAATTAAACTCATATCACCCGAAACTGCAATTTACAGTTGAAAAAGAACTCGACAACAGCCTGTCATATCTTGACATGAAGATACACATAAGGGAGAATAAGCTCATATTTGACTGATACATGAAGCCAACATCTTCAGGAGAATACTCGACTTTTTTTCAAACCAACCCAAACATCACAAGCCAAAAACGGTGAAAAACCACATCAATCAAGCCATCAACATTAGCGACAAAGAATTTCATAAAAACAATTTCAATAAAATCCAAAAATACTAACCAGTAATAACTATCCAGCCAAATTAGTAAATAAAATAATAAAAAATGTAAAACCAAATTAAACTGAAAACAATGAATTGGGAACACAAAGCAATACCAACAGCAATAACAATGTAATAACTAAAAGATGCCTCTAAGGTACCAATGGTTCAAAAAAAAAAAAACGGCTGGTTGCACTCCGGGAGTGCCAACAGAAGTGAAAACAAATCGTTTAATGGCAAGTTAGTGTGTTAGTTGGTATGTGTGCGTTTTCTTTTTATATGGCAATGCAATGGAAGACAAAAATGGAATATGTATTCAAATTTTAGTCTAGCTCTCATTCTCAATTTGTCAACGCAACAACGCGGAATTTGAAAGAAACAAACATGTAAGCATAACAATCGTTGAATGAGAATAGAATGTGTCAGTTAGTGTGTCTGCTTTGCTTTTTGTCTTCCACTTGGAATATTTAATTAAAAGTAATAATTGAACATTCAAATTTTACTATCGAATTCATGACGGGGAATCCCGATGACGGTCGGTGTCGCGAGTTTATACTTTTTTCCTCAGCCGCACAACGTGCCATAAGAAGTTTTCACTTCAAAAATTGCTGGAAGAAGTATATACGGCTCAGTAGCCTCAACTGTGAATAATTAAATTTGATCTAAGTATTCCTAATGTTTGAAAACAAAAATTTATTCTGATTGCAGTAAGAAACATCATTGCGAACTATGTAAGTATAAGAAAAAATCAGGTAAAGAAAGTACCTGGACCTGTGACTAAATAGCTTAAACATAATTTTTCTAAAACTTAACTTAAAAATCTGCTTCTTCCTACAGACACTATGACACCACATTTATCAAAATCGGCTTATTCGTTGCCGAGTTATGGCTGTTAAAATATTCAAACTGCTTAAAACGCCATCTAGTGACAGTTTATCAAAACACAAATGACTTCAAAAAAATCCACTTGTTCTTAAAAAAACTATTACACCTCATTTGTCTAAATCGGTTTAGTAATAGCCGAGATATAACGTTTTTAAGTTTTTCAAAAAACCAAATTTGCTTGCTGCTGGTTCATGGTAATTTGCTTGCTGCTGGTTCATGGTGGCCTGGTATTTCAGATTTTTCTCTGCTTTGGGCTGCTGGCTCTGCTTTCGGCTGCGCTTGCAGAGAAAAATTTGCTGACTGAGCAACAGCTAACCGGAAGTCAACATATGTATGCTACAAATTTAAAAATTTTTCCAAAAAATTGCATACTTTCATGGGCCAATTTTTTCAAAAACCGTTGCCTACTTTTAGGCGCTTTTGATAATTTACCCCTAAAAGTATGCAACACTTAACGACAAATTTCAAAAATAGCGCCTAAAAGTAGGCACCTTTATCTAAAAATTTTTAAAATCGTTGCCTACTTTTAGGCGCTATTTTTGAAAAATCTTCCAAGTCTTCAAAATTCTAAAATCGAGTTCGTTTCCTAAGTCTTCAAAATTCCAAAATCAAGTTCGTTTCCCAAGTCTTCCAAATTTGAAGTCGAGTTCGTTTCCCAAGTCTTCAAATTTCTGATATCGAGTTCGATTCCCAAGTCTTCAAAATTCTAAAATCGAGTTCGTTTCCCAAGTCTTCAAAATTCCATAATCGAGTTCGTTTCCCAAGTCTTCAAGGAACATTCAAATTTTACTATCGCATTCATGACGGGGAATCTCGATGACGGTCGGTGTCGCGAGTTTATACTTTTTTCCTCAGTCGCACAACGTGCCATAAGAAGTTTTCACTTCAAAAATACTTTTTGATTTTTTCACGATGTGGCAGCGGATTACAATAGCCTTATATGTCTGAACAAGCCCCATTACTAGGATTAAGGTTAATATTGAAAACTCTATTTTAAGTAAATAGCCCATTTTCAAAATTCTTGATTCAAAAAATGGTGCAAGTTGTGGAGGTTATAAAATTTTCCAACAAAGTGGGTATATTTATTTTCCGATTAGAATAACCACTTTCGTGATATAATTAAATTTTTTTCTGTGGCAGTCAAATATTTTGCCTTAGGCATTTTATTGATGCTCTAAGAACAACAAAACAAATTCTATTAAGAGGGAGGGGGGTAGGGTTTTACCAAATTTTGTATTTCCATTTTTTTTTTTTTGTTATTTTATTTGATAGTGTAACTCTTCAAAAGTATCCTGTTGAAATGCGAGGTCGATCGGAGTAAAACTGACGAAGATACAGTGTCTTGAGTCTCAATGAGTCTGTGTAAGTATATTGTAAGTATATGAAAAAAAAAGACAGTGCTAAAACTTTAAACGTGATTTTCTCGAAACTAACTTTTCAAAGTCGGTGGACACTTTTTCTCAAAAACTACTAGACCGATTCTCTTGAAATTTGACACACTCTTTTAATGCATATAAAACCAGATAAGAAAGAAAGGGTTTTTGTTTTTTTGCATTACAACTAGTTCTGCAATAATAAATACACTGATTTTTGTCTTTTCTTTAAAAAAAAAAAAATCGTTTTTGGCTTAAAAATTATGCCAAAATCTCAAAAATCGTCAATACCTTAAAACCAATACCTACTTATAAACCCTTCGTCAATACCTTGAAAAACTTATAAGCTAACCAAATTTTTTGGTTTTTTTGATTTCAGATGACAAAGTGATGAGTTATGTTGTCCACCGCAAAGCACCTTTCTTTTTAGGCGTCCGCGGAAATTTGATGCCAATGGCTTATTTTGAAATATTTTTTATTGAAAATTTCACAGAATACTCCTTAAATATTGTACTTTTATATGCTTTTTAAATAAATAAATTTACTTTTACCATATCACTAAAAAATATTTTTAAACTTAAGCCTAAAATGTAGCGCCAAAACCCTACCCCCTCCTCAAAGGTACTATTTAACTTTTACTACACTTTTAACTCACCAATTCACTTCGAAAAATGCACAAAAATATTTCTAACAATTTTACTTTTTGATATTTCTCCAAAAAACCTTGCTGCGTTTAAGCGAATGCGTCGATCACTTTAACTCTATTTTCAAAAAATGCCCATCTTAACAGGAAAAAGCAACAACCAAAATTTTTTTACCGTTATTAGATCAGTTGGCTTGAAGATATGTTTAGTATTACAAGTGTGTTGCCAAATAAGAAATACTTCGATAGAAAAATAAAACAAGTTAAGGTGTTATCTTCGGCCAGGCCGAAACTCACATACCCTACACTGCACTGAAAGTACCTTTGAAATAAATGTTAAAAAGACGTTGAAGAGGTTGAATAAGTCGAAAAACAGGGGTTGACAAATGTTGAAAAAGTCGAAAATATATGCAAAATGTTGAAAAAAGTTGAGAGAGGTTGAAAAACTCTAAAAAAGTTGAAAGAGGTTTAAAAAATTTGAAACAATTCGAAATTGATGAAAAAATCGAAAAAATATAGAAACTTATGGAAAAAGTTGAAAGAGGTTGAAAAATTCGAACAAATACATATAGAATATATTGGAAAATGTTAAAGGATTGAAAAAGTCAAAAGAATATGGAAAAAGTTGAAAAAAATTGAATAGAAATGAAAAATTAGAAATATGCCACGCCCACTTGTCCAATTCCGCCCACTTTTAGTTCAATAAACTATATTCGTGATCGACATCCTCATATTTAATTTCAGCACAATAGCTTGTACAGTTTGCGATACATGCCGCAGTTAAATTTAAAATTTAGGGCGGTCACACAAGTATGATTGCTCACATATTTCGATAAATATGCCACTTACCGTATTTTATTTGTATGGGAGGTGCCACGCCCACTGGTTGGTATTTTAGCCACTTTTGATTCAGATATACTCTATAGCAACTGAACCACTTACATTAAATTTCATAGCAATTGCTGCAATAGTTCACTTAAAACATTGCTTACAAATTTATGTTAATATGGGAGGTGCCACGCCCACTGATGCAATCCCATCAAAATTCATTTATTTTTAAAGCTTATAGTATCTGACATCTATACATCAAATTTTATGAAGATTACTCTCATAGCACACTATCTATAGCAATAAACTTTTTTTGATTATATGAGAGGTGCCACGCCAACAGGCACCATTGAACCAAATTTTTGTAAGAAGAGACCTTATAGCAAGTATATCTACCTCATCAAATTTCATAACGATTACGTTGTTAGTTCTCTTAATATAACGTTTATAAATATTGTGGGCAATGCCACGCCTTTCAACGAGTTTTTTCAATAAAGTGGCTAAACTTGTATTGATGACTGCTTTCAGCGGCATCATCTCCAAAATTTTTATGAAAATCGTTTGTGCCAATTTTGAGATATACGAAATCAAAGTTTTTAACAGTTGAAACAAGCCACGCCCACTTTTACGATTTCACCAACTTTTATCATAATTCAAGATATATTTTATGTGTATCCGTTTACCAAATTTCATCGCAATATCTTGAACGACTTACAAGATATGGTAGTGGAAAAGACAAAATTTAAAGCTGTGCCACGTCCCTGTAAGATCCTTTGGAAACCTAAAACCCAGCCTAATCCTAGTTTGGTTCACATGTGCACCAAATCACCAAGTTTTATCGAAATCGCTGCAACTTTTTTCAAAATCGGCCTGGGTAAATATACATAAAGCATGGGCGGTAGGCGTGTCCGTCAACCGATTTCGCCCATTTTTAATAGCAAGATGCCTGCAAGAAGGTGTGACCTGTGCGTGAAAGTTTCATTCAATTAGCTTTCTTGGTTTTCCCGTAAACCTGATTTCAACAGACGGACAGACAGACAGGCAGACGGACATCGCTAAATTGGCTCAGGTGGTGACGCTGATCAAGAATATATATACTTTTCCATACCTGCCACGTCCCCTTCGATGTGTTACAAACGGAGAGACAAAGTGAGTATACCCTCGGTTATTTTCAAAAAATAAATAATAATTAATAAAAGTGTTTTTTTCATTTATATGAAGAACGATTGAGTTTTTTCTTAATTATAATACTTTTTTAAATTTTTTCTCGATTTTCCTTATGTACACGGATGGCCCGAAAAAAAATTTGCCGCTGTTTTTTAAGCCCATGTATAAGAAAAAAAAGCTGTGGTCTCTCCACGAATGGAGGTTTGGTTTTGGTAATTTGAAAAAATAAATGAGAAAAAATTTTTTTCATTTTAGAGTGACTAATTTTGAAGCAAAATATTGTAATTTCTTACTTGCTTATAAAATACTTTGAAAATTTTTGGACCAAAAATCAGATTTTATTTTTTTTCTCAAAAAAAAAAAAAAACTTACATACGAGCACAATTTTTTTAAGATCTCTCAATTTGGCTTTCGTAGTCATCATTCGAAGATACATGCTTTATCCCTGCTCTCAAATTTCACCTGCATAAATCTTAACCATCGAAGAGCCACAGTTGCCTTGAGTTTAGACTTAGAAAAGGCTTTCGACACAGCTTGGGTGGAAGGCATCATATTCAAAATGTATAAAAAATTTGATCTTGATATCAATATTTGTCGCATAGAGTATAATTATCTATCAGGTCGAAATTTTTGTAACGAATGGCGATGAGAATTCAATTACAAGAAATATAATGGCAGAAGTTCCGCAAGGCTCACTACTAGGCCCGGCCCTGTATTATACAATATCTTTCTAGCAGACTTGTCTGATCCGCCTTTGAATCATAATATATCAGTTTTCATCTATGTAGATGATATACTTCTACTTAACTCACATGTGCGTGCGACTATTTTTTGTTTTTGTAAAGTGGAAATGGAAAGTTAATGGTGAAAAGTGTGAATGCACTGTTATAAAAGGTCTTAAAAAAATCAGTTTCCAAACGTTAGAAAATTTCTGCCAAATATTAAAGTAAACGATCAGGTTATACAATATGAGGATCATTTTCGGCACTTGGGTGCTATACTTCTTATCAAATTTACTTTTAAGCAGCATATTGACTTTGTCATTAAAAAAGTTAAGAGGATATTTTTCTTTTATTCTAATCTTATAAAGCGTGCAAAAGACTAGAAGTCGAGAATCAAAATTAATACATACAAAAAAATAGTGTAACCCATACTAACTTATGCTTTCGCTATCTGGTTTAATATATCCTCTGCTCAAATGGAAAGACTCCGTTTATTTGAACGGTTCTTTTTGAGGATTTGTTTTGGGTTGAATTGGCAATCTTATCGTGGCAGTGACACTTTTAAGAAAAGGTTGACTAATCGGCAGATATACAAAGCTTGTAAAATAAAACGTAGAGAAAACTTTTTATTGGAAACAGCTTTCTTTTTTTGAAGTGAAAACTTCTTATGGCACGTTGTGCGGCTGAGGAAAAAAGTATAATTTCGCGACACCGACCGTCATCGGGATTCCCCGTCATGAATGCGATAGTAAAATTTGAATGTTCTTTGGAGACTTGGGAAACGAACTCGATTTCAAATTTGGAAGACTTGGGAAACGAACTTGATTTTGGAATTTTGAAGACTTGGGAAACGAACTCGATTTTAGAATTTTGAAGACTTGGAAAACGAACTCGATTTCAAGAAATTTAAAAAACGTTGCCTACTTTTAGGCGCTATTAATAATTTGCTCCTAAAAGTATGCAACACTTTCTGACAAATTTCAAAATAACGCCTAATAGTAGGAAACGATTTTAAAAGTTTCAGATAATGTTGCCTGCTTTTAGGCGCAATTTTGAAATTTGTCAGAAAGTGTTGCATACTTTTAGGGGTAAATTATTACTAGCGCCTAAAAGCAGGCAACGTTTTTTGAAAAAATTGACCTATGAAAATATGCAATTTTTTGTAAAAAATTTTTAAATTTGTAGCATACATATATTGACTTCCGGTTAGCTGTTGCTCAGTCAGCAAATGTTTCTCTGCTAGCGCAGTCGAAAGCAGAGCCAGCAGCCCAAAGCAGAGAAAAATCTGAAATACCAGGCCACCATGAACCAGCAGCAAGCAAATTTGGTTTTTTGAAAAACTTTAAAACGTTATATCTCGGCTATTACTAAACCGATTTAGACAAATGAGGTGTAATAGTTTTTTTAAGAACAAGCAGATTTTTTTGAAGTCATTTGTGTTTTGATAAACTTTCACTAAATGGCGTTTTAAGCAGCCATAACTCAGCAACAAATAAGCCGATTTTGATAAATGTGGTGTCATAGTGTCTGTAGGAAGAAGCAGATTTTTAAGTTAAGTTTTAGAAAAATTATGTCTAAGCTATTTAGTCACAGGTTCAGATACTTTCTTTACCTGATTTTTTCTTATACTTACATAATTCGCGATGATGTTTCTTACTGCAATCAGAATAAATTTTTGTTCTCAAACATAAGGAGTACTTAGCTCAAATTTAATTATTCACAGTTGAGGCTACTGAGTCTTATGGCACGTTGTGCGGCTGAGGAAAAAAGTATAAACTCGCGACACTGACCGTCATCGGGATTCCCCGTCATGAATGAGAGCGATAGTAAAATTTGAATGTTCTATTTTTTCTTTTAAAAAATTATTCCAAGTGGAAGACAAAAAGCAAAGCCGACACACTAACTGACACATTCCATTCTCATTCAACGATTGTTATGCTTGCATGTTTGTTTCTTTCAAATTCCGCGTTGTTGCGTTGACAATTTGAGAATGAGAGCGTGAGTAAAATTTGAATACATATTCCGTTTTTGTCTTTCATTGCATTGCCATATAAAAAGAAAACGCACACATACCAACTAACATACTAACTTGCCATTAAACGATTTGTTTTCACTTCTGTCGGCACTCCCGGAGTGCAACCCACCGTTTTCTTTTTTGGTGGACAATGATCTCTTAAATGCTTATGTAAATAAACAATCTCAAATTACGTACCCATTTTCAGAAAATTATCTTTCACCAATATATCTAAAGATACTTTGCGACGAAAATCAAATTTATCGCAATAAAAAAATGTTATTTTATCACAGAATATATAATAACAGAAATATAGACTTTAATATTGTATATAATATTGAGCAATAATAAAAGTATAAACGCTTTTAAAATTAAATTGACTGTGCGGATGTAGGTCATACCAATTTTTTCCCTCTCCATATTTGCTCTATAGTCAGTAGGTTTAAGAAACATTACATTAATTAATTCTTTTTTCAGCCCTTCTTTTGGGAAAATTATCATGCAATTAAAATACTGAAAGTACAACTATTGTAACATACAAGTATATAAAATCTAAATTAGTATAAGATCTGAACTCCTTGATATAAGCAATTGCTTGTTAGGAATTTTTGTACAAAACTAATTTTATGTTTAAGATATGATATGATATGTAAATAACTTTATCCGGGCAATAAACTTTGAACTTCGAGTTTCAAATTTTTTTTCGATTCATCCGTGTACATAAATAAAATCGAAAAAAAAAATTAAAAAAAGTATTATAATTAAGAAAAAACTCAAATTTTTTTCATTTTTTTTTCTCCGAAATTCCAAAAAAATTAAAATTTTGCAGCTCTGGTAGCAAAATTTGTTTTTTTTTAATTTTTTCGAATAAGGATATACACGAATATGAATAAATTTTCGAAAATCGAGTGCTCTTGAAGTATTCTAGAACAAGCTATTTATTTGAACATGTCTAATGCACAAGCATAGTAACTTGCAGCGAAATCATATGGGCCTACCACTAATGAATATTTTGGTAGAATGATCGACATTTTCTTGTTAGGAAAAATATTAAACTTACTCTTCGCACTCAAAATAAATATCGCTTTAATTTAAAAAGTGATACTTTGATTCAAATATGATATATACTCGTATTTTATTGATCTCATCACTCTGAAATGTTTGCAGCACACCATTGTTTCACCTTCATGTTAGCAATTTTTCAATATATTTTTTTAATCAGTTAATTGAAACAAATTATTCAGTTTTCGGCTTAAATTTTATGCTTTTTGTAAGTACGAGTAATTTATTATATTAAATCTGTGCAATGTTATCGAGCCAAATTTACTTAAAATAAAAAAATATTTATGTTAAAATTCATTGTCATATAATATTTATTTATTAATACGAGATTATCCGGTGAAATAATTATTAATTAATTATTTAATGGTGAAATATTTATTCATGGAGCTTAATGCTTTATCACAGATTTCGTGCATACAAACTTTTTGTTTGTATACAAAACAGCGCAACAATGTAAGTGGACGTTTTTACCACAATAAAAGGAGGTCTTTTACATTTCTGCAGTATTTTTTGTAGGTGTGCGTAAGTAAAACCTCTGTTGCTTAAAAGTTTTCTTAATTTTTCATCATCATCAAAGTAAAGTATATTAGAGTTTAACTTAAAAATTGGACAAAGCACAATTGGTTATGACAAAAAAAAATCTATGCTAGGCTATATAGTACCATAAGACAATTTCAGTTTCTACATTGATTCTCAGGCTGGTTTGAAGTGAAGTTGCCTACTGGCTGATCCAGCGTAACAGACAGGCTAACCCAGTGTTGAAAACGCAATATTATTCTGTCCGGCTGAACGGAGCTTGATTGCAGTTTGACTCATGTAATTCTTTCTCCCGAGCAGTTTTTTGTGCATATTGGAATTTCAAATATGGATCTTTGCTCTCTAAAATATTGGAGGGAATGCCTCTCCAAATATTTTGGTGGAAGGGGGACAAAAAGTGTATTTTTCTTCCATAGTCGGTGCCTATGTACATTTGCTGTTGTTATTACGCTACGATCTTAATGTGAGTCTTACCTACTAAGTTTTCATAGCACTGCACATCTACTTATGTATGTACAGTAGGGTGGTTCAAATTGCAAACATGTTCCGATTTTTGATGCTCAGGCCTGAAAATATATCTTGATACCATGAAGCTCTTGTGCCAAAATTTCACCTCAATCGGACCATGGGAAGTGGGTCGATTTGTGTGTTTTTTTGTGCATTTTCGAGAGGATTTACAGCATAATTGCTTTTATTTAAAAAAAAAACATCAACATCGGGGTATATTTGTGTTTATCATTTTTTTATGGACTCAGTATTGTACTCAAATTTTTGGCAATTTTCTGATTTATAGTCTTTGCACATAATTCACATTATACTGAGAGCGGTATCGGTATATGATTGAAAATTTTCTACGTCTTGCTCTTTAAAACAGACCTGAGATGTGGTTTCAGCAGGATGGAGCAGTTGCCCACACTGCCCGAGACACAATGACACTTTTAAGGCAAATTTTTTGAGAGAAAATAATTTCCAGAAATTCGGAAATTAATTGGCCAGCGCGTTCGCACCCGACTATTTTCTTTGGGGTTATTTGAAGGAGAGAGTGTATGTAAATACACCAATATACCATTATTGAACTCAAGGCCAACATTTTTGCCGAAATTCTAACGCTACAGCCACAAATTTTGACAGCTGTTATGGAAAATGGTCTAAAACGAGCCCATCATTGCGAAGTCGAAAACGGGGGTCATTTAAAAGAAATTATTTTTCATACATGTTGTAAAAAAATCTCCATTTTGTATATTTTATAATCTAAAAAATAAAATAAATATATAAACGAAAAATTTATTAAATTTTTAAGCCCCATGGTGACTTTTGGCCCACGCTGTATATTAGGGTGTTTAATTTGAAAATTTTTTTACCTAACCTATATTTATAATTTCACCTATTATTATAATTTTTAAAAATAAGTGTTCAAAATTTTGAGCTTCCTAACCGGTGCGCACAGAATTTGTGTCCGATTTCGTTGAAGTTTTACGAAAAAACCGTCTTACTAACACGTAGAATAAATTTACCTTATGTACCAAGATATAGCATTCTAGGTACCTAAAAGGGGTTTTTTCTGCGGTTCCAAAGGTCTATACTATAGAATTAGGTTTGAAGAAAATTTTCCCGAAATTTGAGCTTCCTGGATCAGATCTGTACTGCACAAACAGTTCGTTTCCGATTGCTCATAATATTAATATTTACTGGTGGCTCATCGAACTTTTAGCTTTTCATACGATTTATATGGAAAATAATGCTTCATTAAACAATTTTGTGCATACCTCGTGAAAGGAAAAAATTTTCAAAACGGGACTAAGCTCATTGGAAAGAACATACAACTTTCCATTAAAAGTATTCTATAATTTTTTTCGTAAAGATAATGTTTCGTCAGCTTATTAGCTTTAAGGATACAGGGATATTTCAAAGATTGAGAAAAAATCAATTTTTTTTGTAAAAACTTTATGTTTTTTCCGATGGAATTGGTCCCGTTTATGTAAAACTTCTTTCACGAGATATAGATGAAGCCAAATAAATCGTATGGAAAACTAAAAGCCACCAGTAAATATTAATACAAAGAGCTCTCCTTGCACCGGAATTCTTCTCTGATGTACCTGCAACTTCTAAACCTGTTTCAAGCAAAAAAAAAAAAAATAATCAACATAATGTAATGTAATGTAATGCTTTTTTTTCTGGTTCATTAATTATTAATGAACTGTGTTATAAGATAAAGTTTATTTATATTCATGATGATTATTGTAGACAAATATCCATACGCATCTACATGCATAGCCATACTATGCGCTTTTCTGTTAAATATTAAATTTATTTTTTTGTAATTTAATATGAAAATTTAATACACCACAAAAATGTTTATTTATTTATTTATTTATTTATTTATTTGAGCCAAGTGAAACCAAGTTCTACAGGCTAGATATAGAAATAATATTATTTACAAAACTTAAATTAAAACTAGAAATTAAAGGTAAGAATTATTAATTATTTTTTTAAATATTTCCTTAGGCCAACAAAAATCAATTTCATTTAACAATGCTAATTCATTTAATTCAATAAGTGATCTTATTATAGGTTGATTTAATGCATAATTAGTCTTATGACATTTTATAAAAAATAGCTTATTCTGGCGAGTAGTTCTGATTGGGACAAAAAAATTAATATTACTTAACAAGCTAGAACAATCAATGTTACCACAAATGATGTCATAGACAAACATTAGCGAATTTATGATACGTCTATTTTCAAGTGATTTTAAATCAATTAGTAAACATCGAGACTTATAGGAAGGAATAGGTTCAGTAAAATTTAACGAAAAAAGAGCAAACTTCAGAAACTTTTTTTGGACTCTTTCAAGACGATTAATATGGATAGCATAAAAAGGGTTCCAAATGAAAGCAGCGTATTCCAACCTGGACCTAACAAATGCTGCAAATAAAAGCTTATACGTATATGGGTCCCTAAATTCGGAACTATTACGACGCACAAAGGCCAACATAGCATATGCTTTCGGTATTATGTAGTTAAAATGATTAGCAAATGTTAATTTGGAATCAAGTAAGACACCTAGGTCTAGCATTTCAGTGACATGATTTAAGCATGTATTTGCGATGGAAAATTGAAAAATAATATTACTGCTTAGTTTAGAAAACGTAACATGAAAGCATTTTTTTAAATTTAAAGCTAGGCGGTTATTAAGGCACCAAGTATTGAGTCTATTTAAATCCAATTGAATATCAATTAAATCATTGATGCTTCTAACTTTGAGATACAATTTTAAATCGTCAGCATATAGCAGATAGTTAGTTTTTAAAAAGCAGGAACCAATATCATTTATGAAAAGTATGAAAATTAGCGGCCCAAGGATGCTTCCTTGGGGAACACCAGAGGTGGGAACAAAGGATTTTGATTTAATGCCGTCGACCACAACATGGCAAAGTCTATCGCATAAATATGACTTTATCCATTTCAAAATAGTAGAGTGAAAGCCTAGTTTCTCCAATTTTTTCACAAGGATCCCATGTGAGACTTTGTCAAAAGCTTTTGAGAAATCAGTATAGATAGTGTCCACCTGGCATCTTTCCTCAAAAGCTAAAAAGCAATAATCAGTGAAAACTGCCAAATTAGTCACAGTTGAGCGACCAGAAACAAAGCCGTGCTGGAAAGGAGATATAATTCTTGAGAGCGGAAAAACCAAGTTATCTTTTACAATTAATTCAAAAAGTTTTGAAACAGTTGAAAGCTTGGATATTGGGCGGTAGTTCGAAATATTATTTTTACTTCCACTTTTGTAAATTGGCGTAATATGCGCGATTTTCCATTTTTTAATGAAGTCACCAGATGACAAAGACAAATTAAAAATATGACATAAAGGCTTACAGATTGATGAAGCACACTTTTTAAATAGCAAAGCGGAGAAGCCATCACAGTCAGCCTTTACAGACGACTTCAAATTCAATATTCCCTTCACAACATCATTTTCCGTAACATTTAGGGAGCCAAAATTAAATGAGGAATCGATATCAATGTCAGAGCTATCAGTTAAACCAGTGTCAGATTCGAAATTGGACATGAAGAAATTTGCAAAGAGGTTGGAAATTCCAGCCACAGAGCTAGACGAATTTCCATTGAAGGTCATTAAGGATGGAATATCAGATTGTGATTTTTTTGAGTGTATAAACTGCCAAAAGGACTTAGGATTTGATTTAATACTTTTTTCAAAATTTAAAATGTAGTTATTATACAAAAATTTTTCAAGAACAGTAAACTCATTCAAATAATACAAATACTTATTTCTATCTATGAAATCATTTGTGGTTTTAAACTTATTAAAATACTTATTTCTTAAGTTTTTTAACTTTTTTAATCAAATAAAATTTCGTTAAATTAAAATTAAAACATTAATTTATGCGAAAATAGATTAAGTTTTAATAAGATGAAATATTGGGTTAATATTTTAAGTTCTGCATTCATTAAAATTATTTTTGATATGGTATACCACACTAAGTAACATTTATTTAGTTAAATATTAAGAATTTCACATTATGGAACGTTAAACGATACACACAAAAATTTGTAAAATTTTCTACTAAAATAGTGACTGAGAGGTAGTTACTTCTTTCAATTCAAGTAGAGATTAGGATTGCCATAATAAGTACTTCAGCTGAGTATTGACTCAAATACTTAAAAAATTTTTTTTTTATTTCAATAATTTTTAAAAAAGTGCAGCGTAACAATGGTTTGACTCATGTTAAAATAATGATTCATTAGCAAAAACAAAGTCAGCGAAACTGAAGAAAATATGACTAATATATACACTTAATAAAATATAAAAATACCATTTAAATCATAGAAAACATAATAATAGTTAAATTTATTCGTAAAGTGGAAAAAAAAACATAAAAAATCTATTTCATGGAAAAAAAAAATTGTACTTCATATTAATAGAAAAAAAAATTTTATAATTTTATGACAGTGGATCATGTGTACGTCTGAAGTGTTGCCAGATCTATAATTGAGTAGAAATAAATTCGCATGCAGTCAAAATTAGTCATTTTCTACTGTGACGAACCTTCCGGCCGGGGTCTTGGCTCGCCGGTGTCCAAGGTTCGGCTACAGAAAATTTGTATTCGCAGGTTGGCTAATCTTTCTTCCTTTTATTAATGAAAAACGCGAGCGGAGTTTTTTTTTCAATTTTTAAATAAATTTATTTCTTATAAATTCAATTTAATTAAAGTTTACTCTTAATTAGCTAAGAAAGAAACGGATTAAATTTTCAGTAAATAATAATAATACTTATTGCTACTCTATCGCTGTGAAATGTTCCTGTGACGCCTCTGGCATCAACCGGGGATTCTCTTTTCTCCTCACACATGCGCCTGACTTGACTTCTGCTGGCCTCTAGTCTTTATTCTCACTACGTTCTAGCGCATGAATACCTCGGGAAAACCCAAAAACATACTCATGCGTTTGAATCTAACTTCACCCCATACGCGAACTCCTAGCCTTGAAAATAACAATAGCTAACGATAGCTCTCGCAATCAAATACCTCGGGGAAACCCGAAAGCGTATTTGTTTGGTTGAACGCGTCAACAGCCGCCAGACTACAAAAACTAAACTCTGCCGCTGTGACCGATGTTGAGTTCTCGCAACTAAGTACCTCTGAGAAACCCTAAAGCGCACTTATTTGGTTGAACACGTCACCGACCACCTGATAAAAAACTACTCCCCGCCGCTGTGACCGATGCTGAGCTCATGCAACTAAGTACCTCGGGGAAACCCAAAAGCGCACTTATTTGGTTGAACACGTCACCGACCGCCTAATAAAAAAAACTACTCCCCGCCGCTATGACCGATGCTGAGCTCTCGCAACTAAGTACCTCGGGAAAACCCAAAAGCGCGCTCATTTGGTTGAACACGTCACCGACAGCCAAATAAACTAATCTCTGTCGCTGTGACCGTACGCTACTTAGCTGAATCTGTCGCGTTCTAGCGCATGAGCATCTCGGGAAAACCCAAATACACACTCATGCGTTCGAACCTAACCGCAACCCCCCGCACGCGATTCCTACGCTATGCTATCGGATTGATGATTGCTCGGAGTTCTTACTCACAAGTACTTCGGGAAAACCCAAAACCGCACTTGTGTGTTCGAATGCACAACGACCGTCAAGCTAGCTCAATGCTGGAAAGAGAATTTGATTAGTTATTTATAAATTACCACTGTAGGCTGCGAACTGCGACTGCTGGCTCTGGTGGTCCCCAGTTGAATGACTAAAATTCTGATCTGCATTTAACACCCAACCTTTTGCTGGTGTTGATTACATCAGCTAGTTCTTATTATCTGTCACAACAGCTGTTTCGGTTGGTGGTGCCAGATAGTTTGATAACTTAACCTAGTGTCTTAACTACTAATTTACGTTCTTATGCCAACTTCGATCGTTAGTTGTTTACATGTGCGTTTGCTTATGATTATTTTATTTTAATATACTTATATAATATAATTCAGTTGTCTAACTCCTTTTTTTTTCTTATTAATAAATATTTATACTGGTAATAATGTAATATGTAATAACTAAATATAAAGAACGTAAAAATGCATAAATATATACTGCGGTGATGTGGCGGTGCGTGCGATAGTGCTGTATTCACATGTCGCGTTGCCTGTATTTTGAGGATGGAAACGAGGGCCGACTTTCATCCTCACACTACAATATTTTTTTTTAATTTTGATTTTAAAAACCGTGTAAGATCGAAAACGTGCAAAACGATTAGCGTGTAAAGCGAGGGATAAGTGTACTACTTTAAACATATGTAAGTATGCCGTGCCGTCTTCTGTGCGCCACAAACGAATGTACAATGTGAATATTGTAATTAAATAAATTGCAAATTAAACCTAAAGTTCAACACTTACTACATCAACAATTTTAGAATCCTTTTGAATTCACTTGAATATCCACAAAATTTAAATGCTCACAAATAATGGTCAATTAACACTTCCTGTCGCTTAGCGAATAATACCAAAACCAAAAACAAATTGAAATCATATTTGCCATATTTTCACATACTACCAGCTAGAAAGCATTTTTATGACTGCTGCAAAACCGACCCACGGCATTATGGTAGCACACACACAAACATAATACATTGATACCTTTGCCCCCACCTTAACTGCTAGCAATGTTTTTGTGTTTTGTCTACATTCCTCACACTGGTTACAACGACATCAAAGTTTAACTTCCGTTTCCGTTTGCTACCGCTTTCTTTTTTGTTGTTGTTCCTTTTTACTGTTAAATGTTGCTTTCTTGCGTTATAACAATTGTCACAAACTTTTCATACCAAAAACCACCTCAACGCATACAACAAAGTCTTTTCTCCCATGTTTGTTTATATAACTTGCTTCCTTCGGCAGGATGTGAGTGCGAAAAAAAAGTACTTAACAACACAAATGTAAATCATAAAAAGTGTTGATTTTATCAAAGAAAAGGAAAAAAAATCATAAAACTTTGTAGCATGTGGTATGAGGCTAAAGTTTTATTTATATTTTAGTATGACAAATAAATATTTAAGGAAATATGTTGAGAAATCAAACTTATTGTTTCGTGCATATTGGCTTCCGTAGAAAGTTATTGTTTGTAGTGTGACGAAATTTTGACAAAGTTGAGGCGTTGGGGAAATAAAAAATTAAATTAACAACTTAATTGCAGCTTAAAGGCGATTAAATCAGCATTTTAGTCACAATATCTCAAAGCGTTTTTCAATAATAATTTGGCTTATAAGCCTAGTTGGAAAGCTCAAATTTGAAAAAAAAAAATATTTTTAACAGTTTTTTTTTTACATTTTGCTATTTTTGAAAATTTGGGTTCTTAGAAAAAAAATTATCCACAACAACATAAAAAGGAGTTAATAGTTTTCTAAGGACTTGTTTTTTTTTTAAACCTAAAAAAATGGTTACGAACTTTTGAATTATGAATTTTAGATGTCAGTCCACTGTAGTGTAATATTTAAAATAAATAAATGAAATAAACTATACCGTTTCGTTGAGCCAACGAAATTTCATAATAGAACTAAGTAACTGACCTTTTCTGTGGTGTTTTATAGCGAGTTTTTTTTTTCCTCCTTCACATTTCTACAACTTAACCAGAGGTTCACCACCATCTCTTCGTCGATTATAAAGTTGCGTTCGATAGCCCAGTGCGGGATTGCCTATACGCAACAATGTCTGAGTTCGGTATACCTGCAAAGTTGATAAGGCTCTGCAGGATGACGTTGAGTAATACGTGTAGCTCCGTCAAGGTAGGGAATGATCTCTCCGGAACTTTTAATACCGAGCGAGGTTTCAGACAAGGCAACCCGCTCTCGTGCGATCTCTTCAATTTCATTATGGAGGGGATCGTACGAAAAGCCGGTGTGCATCATAATGGCACCATTTTCTTCAAATGTGTTCAGCTCCTTGCGTACGCCGATGATATTAATATTATCGGTCGGAGTAAGAGATATGTTACTGCTGCTTTCACTGCTATTGAAAAGGAATCAGCCAAAGTGAGTTTGACGGTAAACGAGGGCAAGACGAAATACATGATGTCTACTAACAACAACAAGAGAGCACGGGATCTGGACTCTCATGTTACAGCGGGCAAGGAATTCATTTACCTTGGCACTGCCGTAACCAGCAACAATGATGTCAGTCTGGAGATTAAGCGGAGAATAACAATTGCTAATAGGTGCTACTACGGTCTCAGTAAGCAATTACGTTGCAGAGCTTTCTCTCTATCGACAAAGCTAACACTCTACAAGACGCTCATTCTACCTGTGCTTCTTTATGGCGATGAGGCATGGGTGGTTTCGACAACAGACGCAGCCGCTCTTAGGGTGTTCGAGAGGAAAGTTCTCCGCAAAATCTTTGGTCCTGTTCGAGTTGGCGACGACTATCGCATTCGAATGAATCACGAGCTGCATGAGCTCTACGCCGACATTGACATAGTTAAGCGTATAACAATACAGCGACTACGCTGGCTGGGTCATGTCCATCGTATGGATAAAGAAGCTCCAGCGAAAAAGGTATTCGAAGGGAAGGTCCCCGGTCAACGACGAAGAGGGAGATCATGCCACCGGTGGATAGACCAAGCTGAGGAAGCCTTAACCGCGCTTGGCATTAACGATTGGAGAAGGCGCGCGCAAAACAAAGGCGCCTGGCGAGAGCTAATGAGGTCGGCCGTAACCTGACAACGGGTTGTTATGTTCATCTAAGTAAGTAAGTAAGTAACCAGAGGTTCAAAGACCGAACACATAATTTCTTATCATGTCTGCCACTGAGACAGTGGTCAGTTAGGACAGCAATAGTTCTAGTGATAGTTTGGCTCAAAATTTCGAGCAAGATCAGACTCATCCAAAAATTTTCGAAAAAAAAATGGCTTTAAAATTATTTTGCCATACCATTCGATACGGTTGGAATTTTGTCAAATTTTCAGCATTTTTTGATACCATATAAAACTTTTTAACTCTATTTCATGTAAGTGGTTGTACTCGGACTTATAGTTGGATTGTATAGCGAACTTTTTACCGAAATTTAGTAAAACAAAAATTTTAATTTCATAAAGCTAAATAAACTAATGCAATTAAGTATTCTCTTTTTAATTTGTGAAAGTGAGAAAAGAAAACCTATTTAAATTTAGAAATCTATTAAATATTTATTTCCTAATATTATCTGAAGCTTTGTCTCATATCTTCAACACAAAATGATTTAAATGTATGCCACCAGACTTTCTGCTGAACAGATTTGGGATATTTTTCGATTATTTTTCTGCATAATTAGAACCAGTTTGATTGGGTTAAACGATCTTTGCGTAGCTTCACATATAAAGTTCCACGGGCGTCAAATCGTCCGTTGACATCAGCCAATCTCGAAATTATTTGACCAGGAAACTTTTTGTGCAGTAAGGCCAAAACTGATAGTGGCTTATGAATAGTACCACCACAATCAATTGTGAAAAGTTCACCAGGAAGTTAACTCTTGCGAATACGATTATTATGATTATTCAGAGCCCTGTTGATAGTAATTTCCAATGTTTACGTTTATATTGAACAAAAATTGAGCTTCATCGCTGACAGAAATTTTATTCGAAGAAGCATCTCTCAACAATGCCTATCTTATCAGTACCCAACCGGCATACTTTTTGCGCATTCTATGGCATGTAGGCTTTACTTATTACGAATTTTTACGTAAACTAAATGCAGGTATTAATCTTAATGCAATAAATGCCACCATGTGCGGTTAGATAAGCCCACTGGGCATGCCGTGCAATCGTTAATTTTAAGTCTTTCAACAAAGTTTCACAACAGGCACAATTATTTTTGAAGGACACCCGTTAAGATGATGCAAAGGTTGTAACATTTTTCTTGAAAATCCAGTTTCTTAAAATTTTAAGTTTTTTATCTCAGTAAGATGATTATGCTGACAATAAGATCCTTTTAACGCTTAAAACTTGGTTCTGGAAGACTCATCATTTTTTTGGAAAATTTCAAAAAATTCTAACAGAATTTTCGGTAGACATAATGTTAAATGGGTAATCTTAAACTATATAAGTCTCAGCTTGAGTGACATAAACATACGTTATACACCTGTCAGATAACATGGCTGAGCTTTCTGAACCATAGAAAGAATAGCTCAATATAATACATATGATATTGTGCATATACTAAAAACAATAGTCAATGCAAAGTACTTATAAAAAACATAATTTTTTATTAGGAATGTGCTAAAAAATCTATGTACTCAAAATCAGTAAATTTAACTTTGAGTGCTTTAAAAAGCATGAATGTTAGTACTTGAATAAGTAGAATTGTACCGAAAATGTGGTCATGACAAGCATCATTAAGTTTACATTTCATGGTGTTTTTTTGTTTTTATTTTACCATCATTCTTATTTATTTTTAATTCCTTCTAATGCTCTGTTTAATTTTCTAATTCACTTATTTGTGTACTCTTACGCAAATTTTTATTAAACTTTCATTTGATTGAAAATCGATCAACAGTGTCATGGCAAACTTTTATTATATCAGTTGATTATATGTATGTCAGCGCTTACACGAGGAAACTTTTTCGCCAAAGTTTCCTTGTCAGTAGGCAAGAGTGGAAAAACGAAAGGGACGAGGTGCAAAATTTGTTATAGGTCGCAAACGCAAAACGAAAATCACAAAAGAGAATAGACAAGAATTTGTCCCTCAGACTTTCCTCGTGTAAACGCCGAATATATATAAAAATTCAAAAAGTTAAAGAAAAAAGTAAGCTTGGATATACCTACATTTTTAGTTAATTTTAAAATATTTGCATAGCACCCAAAACATCCTTGTCACACAGCATGCAGCACAACTCACAATTTGATGCCCAATTTTAAATTCGATTACACTTTAAGCTTCACACGGGCACTATTAACATATTGTTACGAAATTTCTGTCTCTTTGACGATAATTTCGATCTCTCACACTTTTCTGAGTTCGATCACTGGATTGTGTAACAATTAAAAACACACAAACTTATTTAGTTATAAAATGGTTTATTTTATTAACGTTCAAATTCTAATATTAATTTAACACTGTATAGAAAACTGTTTTGTTCTACTACGGATCACACTGTATTCACTTTATTGCTTATTGCTTCGCTGTTCTAACTCAACTGTGTCCTCAGCTCAGATGACAACCCTTTTAATACTGCAGTCATCACTCTCTCGAATAATCCAGTACATTCTAAGTGGCGTATATTCTACCATTATCTACAACCCACCAGTGCTACTTTGTAGCGTGCATTCTACCACTATCCACAATTCACCACAATTCACCAGCATGGCGCACTGTCGTTGAGCTCACAATTATCCAGAATGTTAGATGCTAGATGGCGTTGTACGTTGTATGAATTTCACAATCTAGATGTCTCTATGTTATTGACTTTAATAGTGTACTGCAGCGTCTGTTCGGTTTATTATTTTTACACCATTACGCTAGATGGTGTATGCTAGCTAGTATCGTTTAGTTTCTTTCGTTGGTATTTATTTCAAGAGTCTTCTAGCATAAACCAAATTTCGCTACAATATGTTAATATCGCAATTTATAACTTGCTGCAATTCATTTATTCGTGATCCGATTTTCATAAAACTTCGACTCAGTGTCTAAGTTTTCGACCTCTTTTCGGAAAACTTAAAAACCGTTGTAAATTTTGATTTTTTCCGTTATTTTTTGAAAATCTGACGATTTAACTCCATAAACGGGTACTATTAACATATGTTAATATATTTTTTTATTTCTGAGATTTTGATAGTTTATGTGCATATTTTATGTTATTTTAATATTAACAGAGAATAAGAAGGTATTTTTAAATAAAACCTTATTAAAAAATTGGTCACTTGAAAAATATTTATTGATTTTACAGTTAATTTTAATTGTTGCCTTAAATTTTGTTAGAACTTTGCTATGCTCAATTTAAACAGGCCTCTTGCACTGGATACAAATTTTTTTAGCTGCACTTTTTTGTTTGGCTTCTTCGTGGTAGCACATATTGTAAAAACCTTTTACTTTCGAATGACCATGATCATCTTTATCCCGGACGAAACCTTCAGTATCGTCACTTTTCATTCAATCATTTTCTGAGTCGCTCCCGTGACCGACTTGTATGGAATATGCTTCGATTTCTGCATCAGAGGCTTCCCCATCATATTCTTCAGGCTGATACATCCTCTTCAATCATATCACCTTCTGTTACCTCTGTTTTCACATTGTCCTCATCCGAGTCCATATTGGCAATGAAATGTCTTTATTACTCTGCCTGCAATCCATACGATATCCTGAACATTGGAAAATTTTAATTTTTCGGTGTTTAAAAATAGCTCATACTGAACTTACTGGGTCACAGATGAAGCACTTGCATAGATTTTTAAATTTTTTTATTATTGTCTGCCATTTTCACTTATGAGATTTAAATATTTTTTTTTATTACATAGCTCACTTCTGCAACGAAATTTTAAGACCACTAAGAAAACTTGCAACTAAACTATAGGTTCCCCCCAAAAATATTGTAACCATAGAAACTCTCACAAATCATGCTATATCGAATTATTCAAGTTCAAAAATCATAGTAAATGTGCAAATTTACATACATTTTGTATGAAAACCAAAATATTAACATTTAATAATAGTGCCCGTTCCCGTAGTTAAACATTATTGACAGTGTGAAGGTTAATATTGTAACACTATTTACAGTTTTTGCAGTAAATTATTCAAGGACTATTGCAATCATGAGTTGACAAGTACTATTCTAAGGCCCGCAGCAATCATTGATGGCTCATCTCATTTATTGGGCTTAAAGTGGAGTTTAAAAAAAAAATTTCTAACGTTATGAATCGATGAAACTCTTAGCAAATATATTTGGTTTGAAAAAAATGGGCAGTGCCACTCCTTTCATATAAGAAAAAATTACAGTTCACTCAACTACTTGGCGCAGATGAATGAGACTTATCTTAGCACATTTATAAAAGGAATGGACAAAATAGAGCTTATATGGCAAAATGGATGATGATTTTGATGAAAAATGAGCGGTGACACGTCTCCTATATGAAAAAGAATTTTATATTTTGTACTCAGTAACGAATTTACGCAAATGGATCAGATATTGTTCATACATATGCAACTTATCGTTTGCGGAATGTTCTAATCATAGTTTGGTTTAGAAAAAAATGGGGCTACCCATTCATCAACTATTTGACGCAGAAGAATGTAGGCTTGAAACATTTTTAACCCTCCGTTAGAATATTAGTCACCCGGGTGACTTTTTCAGTTGTTTTGCAATATTTATTCATGTTCAAAGTTATCTAGGATGGAAGGCGTTTCTGACTTTACTACGATTTTAGTTAGGATCATTTTAAGATATATTTCGAATTTTTAGCTCTTACTTATGGGCGTATTTATCTGAAAGTTCAAGTCTGATCTCTTGTTGTAGTATTAGTCACCCCGGTGACTACGTATATAGTGCACGCAACATGTATTGCAAAAACCATAATATGATAGAAAGATGTTAAATTTTTTATCAAACTTTATTGAATGAAAGACAAGTGAAGAAATAATAAATAGGAAAATAGAAAAATACAAGAAAAAATTTGCCTAGCACGCGTGGCAGGTTATTTCCTTTTTAGTGTGTTGAGCCCAACTGGGGTTTTGCATAGTCTGCAGCACTTGAGCGAGTTTCTTTGTCCCTTATCATTCGAAATGCATTGGTGACACTTGCCCTGAATCTTATCGCAGCCACTAGCATCCAATTGTGGCGCCTCAAACTCATATTGTGTTTTCAGAGACAATTCATAACCAAGCATGACATAAGATGAAGTTTCCCTATAACATGCAGATTTTGCAATTGTCGGAGAATGTTGCACAGCTCTAATGATGATGTAAGTGGCAATGGTAGCGATGTTGACCAAATTATAAAACAGAGTCATGGAACAGCGTCTGGTTCCACGTTTACATGAATAGTTTGAGGTTATTTGGTCCATCGTATCGAGGCTTTCAAAATATAGAATAAAACAATAATAAGATTCAATGAATGCATTACTGACGCTAGTGAAAAGAAACTATACAAGCCTCCTTTTGTCTTGTTATAATCCAAGATAATTATCGGCTTGCGGGCTTCGGAGTTTATGACTACAGCCTTTGTGATGTGCATAGTTGAAAGCAAGACTACCGATTCATTTCTCCTAGTCTCATATGATACCAATGTTACATTCTCTCGAAATGTAAATTTACTATTTCCAACCGGATCTTTCCGCTTGCACATTAGCTCTGCAGGGATACATCTTTTATTCCGGCGCATTGTACCGATCACTTCTCCCACACAAGGAAAAAAATTTAAAAGTATTATACTGTCTCACATTTAAATCCAGTATTATAGGCTTAAGCTATAATTATCTATGTTCAATTTTAAACATGAAACAGTCAATTTTCTTTATTTAAATCACCTGCATCTTCCCGCGCTTAATCATTAGCGCGGTTACATTTCAGTCTTCTTGCCTATCTTGCAATCGGGCTAACGACCTCCACTTTCCAGGCTTTCTTATACAGGGTGTTTTTTTTAGAGGTATAGAGCTTCGAATTGAAATAAAAAACAAGAAAATCGTTTTAATGTCCATCAATTTGGCTTTATTGGAAAGATAATTTTATGCCATTAATGTTTAAATATGATTTCGGGCATGTGGCCGCCGCGGCTGGCTCGAATAAAGCCAATTCTACAGGTCCAATTTTGAACCACTTTTTCGAGCATATGGGGCCGTATGTCGGCAATAACGCCACGAATGTTGGCTTCCAAGTCCCCTAACGTTTCTGGTTTGTTGCGTAGACGAGCCACTTCACATATCCTCAAAGAAAATAATCCAATTGTGTCAAATCACACGATCTTGGTGGCCAATTGACAGGTCCATTCCGCGAAATTATGCGCTCATCGAATGTTTCCTTCAATAAATTGATTGTGACGTGCGCTGTGTGGCATGTAGCGCCGTCTTGTTGGAACCACAACTCATCCACATTCATGCCATCCAATTCGGGAACAAAATAGTCGGTTATCATGGCTCTATACCGGTCTCCATTAACGGTAACTGACTCTCCAGCATTATTTCGGAAGAAGTATGGCCCAATGACTCCACCAGCCCATAGAGCACACCAAACAGTCAGTTTTTGTGGATGTAATGGCGTCTCAAGGGTCTCATGTGGATTCTCTTCACTCCAAATGCGGCAATTTTGCTTGTTGACGTAGCCATTCAACCAAAAATGAGCCTCATCACTGAACAAAATTTTGCGATGAAAATCAGCATCGAGATCAATCTCATTTTCGGCCCATACACCAAAATCACAACGCATTGCATGGTCTCGCGGCTTTAATTCTTGCACAAGCTGGATCTTGTAAGGTTGCAAGCCAAGATCTTTGCGCAAAATCTTCCATAAAGTTGATGGACAAAGCTCCAATTGCTGTGCACGGTGGCGAATCGATTCATTCGGGTCTTCTTCAACATTTTGCTCTACAGCGGCAATTGTTTCTTCGGTGCGCACTGTTCGACGTCTCTGCGAATGCGTATTATCACATAGAGTAAACGTAGTGCGAAAACGACCCATGGTTAACCGAATTAATTGTTCTGATGGACGATTATGTCGACCATAAAATGGACGGAGCTTGCGGTAAACTTCGCGAACTGAACCATTATTTTCGAAATAAATTTGCACGATTTGCAAGCGTTGTTCTTTTGTCAACCTGTTCATGATAAAATGGCAAACCAAACTGAACATAAATGACATAAGAGTTGTCAGATTTGACCAGAAAATGCCAGTTTTATCTCTATTCGAAAAACAAACCTCTAAAAAAAACACTCAGTATAAGGACTAAGTATCACTTATTTAAGCACATCACCCCACCTACCGGTAGGCAAGTCCAGCTAGTATCCAATAAAATTGAATGTTTTTGATTTATAAAGGGTTTGAGGTATTTTTTAAAGTTTTAGATCTTGGTGACCTATTCACGTCTTTTCTTCGAGAAATTATTCGATTATTAAACTTCTTTTCAAAGGTCGATTAATTTCGTTGCTCAGTCTTAGGTTGTCGTTGCTGTGTGGCATGCTGTTGAATCCATGAATTCTGCACGTCAATATCTTTCAATTGACTTAACAAAAATGTCTGAAAAAATATATATACCAATTACACCACCACACCAAAATCCGCACAATATAGTAACTTTATTAGTTTCATTGGCTTTTCAAACAGTTCTCTAGGATTCTCTTCAGCCCAAATGTGACAGTTTCGTTTGTTGACATAGCTGGCAATTTTAAAACGGGCTTCATCGGTGGAGATAATTTCCTTGAAAAATTCTGATTTCATTCCTGTTTTTCTATAGCTAAATTAAAGAATTACCGACGTAATGTGTGATCAGTTGGCTTTAATTTTGTGTTCTTTGTATTTTGTAAGACTTTACATGGTCACATAAGTTAGTGAGGATAAGGTGTCTGATTCATGTTTTTTTGTAAATATTGATTTATTATAGTGACAACATGTTGCTGAAAAGGCTCAATATTGTCTACAAAAGTATAAAAGGGAATAATTCAAATTAAGAACCAAAGAAAAATTTTTGTTTTGTAATAAATTTTATTTTCTCCGCTTAATGTACTGTTAATTAACATACATATGTGCCCATAACTATGAATGTGCTCTAAGTCCAATATATAAAAATGTTAACGTTATTGCTTGTAATTATACCAAAAAAAGTTTGGTTAAGATGATCAAGGCTTTATGTGTTTTTCACAGGGTCCACCTCTTTAAGGCGAATATAAGTTCAACCCCATCTTCACCTGATCTGACTAGCCTGCATTGTTCTTGATTTGACAAAGCTGTAAAGGATTTTATTGAGCTTTCTATAAAATAACATGAACGGGGCTAGCTAGCTACGGTTCTTACCAGAATCGTCTAGTTGCGTTCATGATTTGGCAAAACTAAGGCTGCCACATGACTAATCTTCCCATACCTTGTCTAGAATTATTTACTAGGTTTTCACTTTTCAGATAGTGATAAGATTCACACGTGGGTGTCCTTAATTGGGACCGCCATTTCTAACCAGATCCGGAGCTGACTTTATTAGGACTTGCCTGATAGGAATTTTCACTGCATATAAAAATATTATGATATTCTGATAACACCCTCGTTCAAATCATAGATTTAGAAGATTGATACAAAATTGCAACTTATGTATTTTGGTATGTTACATCAAAAATAATGGTGCCTCAAATAAAAGTAATAAAATCATTTAATTAAAAATTCATAAATAAAAAGTTCTTAATTATTATCTTATTGCCAATTTCTAAATAGTGTGAAAATCATTTTAAATTAAATACACGCTATTTCGTATACAGTTCAAAGCCAAATTTATGTGTAGTCAAAAAATGTTTTGTTTATTTTGCATATATCCAGTTGACGTAAATTAATTTAATTTTCATAATAAATAACATCATATGACAAGGCAATAAATTTTAACTGCAGTAAATTGCGAATAATTCAATTAAACCTTAATGTTTTCAGACTAAAATTAATGTTAAGTTAAATTTAAAAATTTTTTGTTGATGTGTAGCTATTTCACTAAAATTTGTTAAGCGTTAATTCAATAAAAATTAATCTACATAAAATATGTATGGCAGGCCAAGAACTGTCCACAATATAGACAAAGAAACTTAGTAATTCCAGAGAAAATATTATTTTATTTATTTATTTAATATAGGTAACTACAAAATATAAAATCAGGGCCAGGGCTTTCAGCTCAGAAAATAATAATTTTATTATAATGGATGGGTTTGTATGGACAGATGCCATAAATAGTAATAGTAACGCTAGACTCTTGAATTTCAGTACAGATATTTTCTATATATGAAGCACAAAACTATTTGAATATGAAAAAAATTGGCTGACAGACACGTCTACCTTCCATACAAAAGTGGGATGTGGTTGAAGCATTTTCTTCAAAATGTGACCACTTTCTATTAATTTGTCAATTTTTATTTCAAAAATGCTTAAAATTATGCGATATATTTTATAGTTTTCAAGTTATTAGAAAAAAATTGTCCTGGCACTTTCGTTTTTCTTGCATAGTATATGGCCAATATCTCTCACTGCGAGACAGCATATTGTACTCTTTTTGGCTTGATCTGAAACATAAGATGTGTCACCTTCAGCGTGAATTAACTTTGATTTAAAATTGGTCATTTGCAGATCAGTGAATTATGCTTATTGAAATAGTGGATTTTTTTTCTTAGGATATATAAACTTTAAAAATAGATATACATTTTTTTTCGATACTTTCTTATGTGTACACAAGGAAAATCGAAAAAATTTAAAAAGCTAATTTTAAATAAGAAAAAGTGTACTTTTCGTAATTTTTTTACTTAAAATCCGAATAATGAAAACTTTGCAGGATTAGAAGTATTTTTATTTTTTGAATGAAAATCATGTATAATGTACATAGCAACATAAAAATAAGATATCATTTTATCCAAACTTCTTCAACCGGTATGAAAAACAGTCTTTCTAAATATGGCAGTAAAAAAGATATCGATGTTTTGATTCGTGTGAAAACTTCATTAAATTGCGAACACTTGAGCTTAAAGCAGAGAGTGGCAAACAATAATAAGAACTCAGGCGTAAAAAACGATGCGATAGAAATGTGATAACGTTACACGCCATCTTGAGCAACAACCATATGAGATTTTCTCCGCCTCCTTCTTAAGCTACCGGTGATGACGACAGTGACTACTGGTACTGATTGTTGACAAGAAAAAATAAAAGGAAACGTGAAGATGCCAGCATCTCTCAGGAAGCTTGTGTTAAAGAATATTGAGAATTTGAGTGCATTGAAATTTGATATTTCACTTATTACGCATTTAGTGCCTACTTGATTTGACAATTTATTTGTATGTTCAGCTCAATGCACAGATAACGCGTTTTAACTGAAAAAATAAAAAAAAAGTAACATCATGGTAGCGATAAGAAATACAGGATATATTCACATTACACCTGAGGGTTCATTAATATTCTGTCAATAAAAAAAAAAGAAAAAACCTAATTTTAAATAAATCTTTTTAGAAATATCAAACTTTTTCATCATTCTTTTTTTCACTTATCAGCAACATATGTATTTATGTCACAGCTACACCAGCACTTTATACTTTCAAATTTTCTTATGATTTATTCTATCAATTCATATGCCATATGATAATTTTATGCCTGCTGCACATGTTACCTACTTTGCTATAAAAAAAAAAAATGAATTAATAACTGTGTGCTCGTACTAACGTATTAAAAACGTGCAGCAGATGCGTGTTGCGCGGCACACAAAATGAATGCTTTATTATGAGCTGCTCACATGTCGGATGTCACAAATGCTGTTTTATTATGACTGTCATAACAAATGTTGCAATCTTCATTATGCAAAATATATGAATTTTATGCAGAAAAAGGAAGAAAAAATAAAAAACTAAACATAGCAATAAATGCTAAAAGAGCTAAGTTTTTATCAAAAAAACATGTTTTTTAATTTTCGTACAAACTCGATAAAATTTTGCACATTCGAACAAAATATGTCATTTTGAATAAGCCAAAAAATTTCAAAATTTTTATGCAATTTTTCTGCCTTTTCTTAGTTCTTGTTCATTAAATCCAAAATTAAAGAAACGTACGAAATTTACTGAAATCTTGTCTAATGTACTAAACATGATTTTTCACGACGTAAATGTACCGAAAAAAGTACAAATGTACCGAAAATGTTGTTAATACAAAGTAATTGTGAGTTCTCATATATTATTTCTTAATAAAATTCGAAATTGACCTGATTTGGTTCAAAGTTTAAATTTCGTACAAACAGTCTCTTTGCCAATAAAATAATAATATCTTTGTTACCATAAAAACTGAAGCTTATTTTACCATTTTGGAATCTGTGTTAAATGAAAAATTTTTTATCAACTTACCCACCTAGCTTGTCATACATTTTTCTAAAGGCACACCAGTTTAAATATTGAAGAAATCACAGAGCAAAACAAAAATTTTAAGTTCAATAGTAATTTTTTAAGGAACCAATTTATCTACGCTTTAATTTTAAGTCACATCTATATACTATTCAAAAATATTATGCAAAAAAATAATTTAAAGAAACTTTCATCTGTGGCTGTGGTACCATGACGACTGACTAAGTGTCGCATTTTCCCCTATGTGGAATATTTTAATATTTGCTTTTGGAAAAAACTAATGTCATTCATTTCGTCAGCACAAAAAAAAACTTTAATATCCATATTTGACGCAACATAGTAAAAAATTGTTGTGGTATTTCACACCCCACGTCTTTGTACATGTTACATTTCCCAATTTTATTGACGATGGGTTATTTTAGGGCAACCGGCCATTTTCACGAAAGCAATTTCACGAATGACCATTTTCACGAATGACCATTTTCACGAATGACCATTTTCACGAATGACCATTTCACGAATGATCATTTTCACGAATGACCATTTTCACGAACGACTATGTTCACGAAAATTATTTATCAGTTGTTGGTTTATTTTTCTGTTGTACAACATTAAATACATATAACAGTTTACAGCACAATATTGGTTTATTTTTCTATTGTAAAGCATTAAATATTGTAAGAAATCATCTGGAAATAGTCCAAAATTTTATCTTGCTCTTTGTAAGTGTAGTAACTAGCCACTACAGACCATTCGTGAAATCGTTTTCGTGAAAATGGTTATTCGTGAAAATGACCATTCGTGAAAACGGTCATTGGTGAAAATCACCATTCGTGAAATCGCTTTCGTGAAAATGGTCATTCGTGAATATGACTACTCGAGAAAACGGTCATTCGTGAAAGTGGTCATTCGTGAAAATGACCATTCGTGAAATCGCTTTCGTGAAAATGACATGGAATCTATTTAAGTACCTATATATGTCTGCTTATATTATAATATTATAGTACCAGGAGACCGACCAAAGTTCGGTTTTTTGTTTTCAGGTTGAAAAAGTCAAAAAAATGTAATGCAATTGAATGAGATGTCGGAAATATTTAAAAAATATTGAATATGTTTTGCAAAGCCGAAAACAAGTTAAAAAAAATTTGAAAGAAGTTGATTATACATGAAAAATGTTGAAAAACATTGAGAGAGGTTGAAGCAGGTGAAAAAGTTTGATAAACTCGATAGTATATTAAAATGTTGAAAACGTTGAAAGAGATTGAAAAGCTCGAAAAAAGTTGAAAGTCTCGGAAAAAGATGAATGAGGTTGAACAGCCGAAAAAACTTGAATGTGGTTGAAAAAGTCCAAAAAATATGGAACGTGTTGAAAAAGTTGAAAAGGTTGAAAAATATTGAAAAAGTTGAAAGAGTTTGAATAGTTCGGAAAAAGTTGAATAAGGTTGAAAAATTCGAAAATATATGGAAAATGTTGAACAAAGTTGAAAGAGGTTGAAAAATGTTGAAACAGTTGAAAGAGATTGAATAACTCGAAAAAAGTTGAATAAAGTTGAAAAATCCGAAAAAATATGGAAAATGTTGAGAAAAGTTGAAAGAAGTTGAAAAATGTTGAAACAGTTGAAATAGGTTGAATAACTCGAAAAAAGTTGAATAAGGTGGAAAAGTTCGAAAAAATATGGAAAATGTTAAGAAAAGTTGAAAGAAGTTGAAAAATGTTGAAACAGTTGAAAGAGGTTGAATAACTCGAAAAAAGTTGAATAAGGTTGAAAAATTCGAAAAAATATGGAAAATGTTGAGGAAAGTTGAAAGAAGTTCAAAAATGTTGAAACAGTTGAAAAAGGTTGAATAACTCGAAAAAAGTTGAATATTGAATAAGGTTGAAAAAGTCAATCAAATATTGAAAGCGTTGAAAATATTTGAAAAATGTAGAAAATCGTTGAGAAAAGTTGAAAGAGGTTGAAAAATAATGAAGCAGTTGAAAGACGTTGAAAAACTCGTTGAATGAGGCTGAATATATATATTTGTTTGCTAAATATGGCATCAACGTTATGAGTTTGTATGGGAGGTGCCACGCCCACTAATGAAATCCCATCAAAATTCATATTATTTCAAAGCTTATAGTAACCGACACCTCTACACCAAATTTAAAGAATATTACTCCGATAGCACACTAAGTATAACACTTAAAGTGTTTTGCTTATATGGGAGGTGCCACACCCACTGATGCAATCTCGTCGATTTTCATTTAATTTCAAAGCTTATGGTAACCGACACCTTCACACCAAATTTTAAAGATTTGACTCCAAGAGCACACTAAATGTAGCCTTAAACATTTTTTGCTTGTTTGGGAGGTGCCATGCCCACAAATGCAATCCCGTCGAAATCCATTTACTTTCAAAGCTTATGGTAACCGACATCTCTACACCAAATTTTTAAAAAATTACGCTCATAGCACACTAAATATAACACTTAACATTTTTTGCATGTAGGGGTGGTGCCACGCTCACTGATCCAATCCCATCGAAATCCAATTAGTTTTAAAGCTTATAGTAACGGACACCTCTATACCAAATTTAAAAATATTACTCTCATAGAACAATAAATGTAGCTTTTAACTGTTTTCGCTTGTATGGAAGGTGCCACGCCCACAGGTGCCGTTTCGCCCACTTTTGGTTACAAGATACCCAATAGCCAGTATATTTGACATGTTAAATTTCATAACGATTGCGTTGTTAGTTCTCTTATTATAACGTTTATAAATATTGTGGGCTGTGCCACGCTCTTCAACGAGTTTTGCAAGTATAGTGGCATAGCTTGTTATAATGACCTCATTCAGCGGTATTAACTCTAAAATTTTTATGAAAATCCTCGGTGCAGTTTTTGAGCAATATCGAATCAAAGTTTTCAATTATTGAATTATGCCACGCCCACTGTTCCGATTCCGTCCACTTTTAATAGCATTTAAGATATTTATGATGTGCATCCGTCTACCAAATTTCGTTGCAATACCTTGAATGGTTTGCGAGTTATCACGAAATAAAAATTAAAATTTAGGGCTGTGCCACGCCCCTGTTAGAAACTTGAAAAACTTTAAACCTAGTCCAATCTTAATTTTGTTCACATATGAACGAAATCCCGAAGTTTTATCAAAATCGCTGCAGCCGTTTTCGAAATAAAGTTCAGCCATATATAAATATATAAATAAATATATAAATATACAATTTTAGCTCGTTTCATAATAGTAGATATGTATATCTTTAATATATCGATGAGAATCGATTGTTAAAGTTCACAGACCATATTTTTGAATGTTAAATTGATAAATTTGATCGCATGGTGCTAATAGATGTTAGCTAACATTTCTAGAGTTTTAAAAAAAAACTAATATCTTATTACACCCCTCATACAGAGTTAATAACTTTCAGTATTAAAAAATAAGTTAAACTACATTTCCTTTGTAATAATATTTTTATAGTTTTCTTAGTTAAGCTGACTTTTTCCCTTAAGTCTTTAATTTTTTTTTTTCGTATTTAAACAAAATGACAAAAACTTTTACATTCCAAACATTAAGTTTGCCCATTTGACTTAATATTGATAAATTGTTTTTGCTTCTATATATTTATAAAAGTTATATTGCTCTAATATTTACGCAAGCTTTTCTTGAATACAATGTAACTAAAAGTTAAATTTGGTGCCAGAAATGTCTGTAATTAAGTGCTTAACACCACAGCTATGTAATTTTTTCCTACCAAAGGAAGTTAACAACATCATTTCATACAACTTCGTCTAGCGCATACATTAACTCCCACAAGAGCTAGTCCCTAATTAGAGGCAAATTTTATAAAACCCGTTTACTTTCTTTTTTTGCCAATAGCATTCTTTCGCTGCTACATTAAAACTAAAATTAAAACATTGGACGATGCATAACTAGTAGCTTTGTTTCGGAATAATGTAACTACTGTTGAAAATTTTGGTATCATTTCGATTAACTTAAGATACCATGAAGCATGTCTATGACTAAAACAATCTTTAAACGAGTATTCCCCTGAATAGAAATGCTTTAAACACTTCTGTTACGAACGTTTTTTAAATATTTCTGTCAGCAAAAAAACAGCTACGCCGACATTTCATTTGTATAAAACTTTTTATGTAAAACTTGTATCTACCTCACTGGGAACAAGTGACTGGCGAAAATGAAACTAAAAGCTTTTAAACAACAGCGAAATTAAGAAAGAGACATTAAAATCAAGTAGCAATTAAGTTAAGTGTTTCAAAAAACTGTGATGGGATAATAAAACGCGGCCACACAAATGTGTAACACAAAAGTATACAAAGTTTATTGTACAAATAAACATGGAGTATTTTATACAATACAGTTTATGCAGAAAATTTGTATGTCAAACTTTAAAATGCTGAAGAATTCACTTAAAGTGAAATTTTTAATTGGCTAATACTCTACGATAGGGGTCAAGTAATATTTTCTTTTTCTTTAATGAGCTTATGGAACCATGTGTCTTTACTTAGTCTAAATTTAATTTTTGCAATTAGATCAAGGCTTCAGACACTATTGAAAGGCTGAAAATAAATTTGAAGTAAGTATTCTTTTTGAGCTTTCTGATGGAAGCTAGTGACAAAAATTCATTTATTTGTGCATTAATGCTTTCAGAAACATGACAATTAAGTAGAAGGAACTGAGTTTAGGTGTTTTGAGTTTAAGTTTCTCAATTTATTAGCATTTTAGTCAGCTTTTATTTAAAAAAAAAAAATTGTTCATTTCCGACAAGATTTCCGCTCTCAAGCGATTTTTGAACCAAAACTCGATTTGGGACCACTGTTCAGCGGAACGTACTGCGTTTCAGGGGTGCTCGCAAGAATTCATTTATCTGGGATAGTCCATATTTTGCCTACCACTCTGAAAATATAAATTTTTAAAAGAAATCTGACGAGAAATTTAGTGGTATTTTTTTGTAATTTCTTATCGAATGGCCATCGCTCTTTAAATTAAATTTAAACAATAGATTTAAAATGAAAATTTTTAATTTTTCTTTAAATGTCACAGGTAAAAATTTTGTAAAAAAAACTTATCTTTTTAGCTTTAAGACAATGTAAAAAAATTATTTTTCCGTTAAAACTTACCGGAGACATGACCATATGTTACCATAAAACGTAAGACCTTCGAATTTCAGAGCTCGATATCTCCAATAACAAATTAACTCCCGGCACATGTGTCCACTAATAATCATAGAATAGAATTTGGAGCGATGGTCAGAAACTGTTCGGTTTGTAAAAAAAGTCTCATATGGACATTTCCACCAAATGGCCAACCGTGATAGAAAAATTAAAAGTTTTTATAAAAGCGTTACCATCTGCTCTAATCTAAGAAAATTGAATGTTTTAACAACAGTTTCTCTTTTTTCGTAATATTGAATAGTATTTTGCCTTAAATATTTAAATATTTAAGAGGTTATACATGATGATTGTCATTCCGAAAAATCTCTTCCAACATCAATTAGCTAAACAAAATGCAATCTCTATGAACTGTAAATTTTTAATTTGCTTTAGTTCATTTTCTAATGTCGCATTCGACATAGAAAAATATCATTGGTTCTCATTTCGTGATTGATAACAGCAGAAAGTGTGTCAAAATTTTTATTCAAACAGAGTTTCATGTACATAATCGAGAAAAAAAAAAAACAACGAGTGCAAACTAAAATAAAATTTTAAATTTTTGAAGCTGTTTGAAGTTGGTGTAATAAAGAGGCAGTTGCAAAACGGTAAAACCCCGTATTATCTGCCATAACACAACATAATCGCAAATTTTTTGCTTTGCAAAGTTGGGCAAATAGGCAGTGCATATCATGATTTTCTTTCGAATTGTAGGCGGTGTCACGCCCCTAACAGGAAAATACCTTTCCACGGCTAATTCAATAAACCGATTTTAATGAAATTTGGCAAAGACATAGATTCTACCATAAAAAGGTTAGTAGAGCCTTTTTGTTCTTTAAGTAGGTGTGGTAGCACCCCTAATGGGAAAAAACGCAACCACGACTGAGTCGCCACACCAATTTTGATCAAATTTGGTATGGATATGAACTGTTTTCTGAGAAGAAAAATTTGTTTATAGTGGTATTAAGTAAAATATCTACTGTTTCTTATTTCCTTTGTTAAAATTGATCTCATCAATTATTTCGATACGGATATATATTAAATTTGTTTTCTTTTAATTACTATATGGATCTTTAGTATAATTACTTATATAAATATTAAAATCTGTATAAAAAGGTGGCCAAGTGAACCATAATGGAAAAATATGTTACGTTCGAATGATATTATGCCTTGTAACAAAAAAAAGCGATAAGATTTTTTAATCAAACGAAATTTAATAAAAAGTTATAAAATATTAAAATTATTAACATTAAAAAATTTTGGCAGGTTTCGCTGACTTCTGCTTATCTATAGATGGCCATGAAAAACTCTTCGACATTAGGGAAAGTTGATCAAGATGAAATTAATTTGTAGCCGGTTGGCTTATATTGTTTGGCCGTAGGGGATCAAATTCATGTCTTTTTCAAATGGCTGTAACTTTGCGAGCAAACATCGCAGATTATCACTTGAAAGCTCATTTTAAAGAAGGAGAACGGTACTAAATTATGTTATTATTAAAAATAAGCTGAAAGTTGTAGTATCGCAGATGGCTGGCAAGGCTAAAGCAAAATTTTAAATATTTTTTTTTTTTTAAAAAATTCTCACCTCAAATGCCTCTAAGCGCGCTTTAAACTCATATCATCTCTTTTTTATATTAGTACAAGTTCAAAATAAAATTTTAAGCTAAAAAAAAGGTGGGGCTTTTCAGAAAATTAGCCTTGTTTTTTCTCATAAAAATCGCTATGTATAACTGTGCCAATTTTTAACCATTTGGAAATTTTTTTAAATATTATAACAGAGATTGAGAAGTTCTATAATAATCAGAAGACAAAAGTTAATTATTTTGATTTGGATGGAAATTCCGAAACAATTTTCAGCCTAAAATGGGTATAACTTAAAATGGCCATAACTTCATAAAAAGAATTTTTTAATCAAATCGGGGAAATATAGGTGACCCATCCTTTGAAAAACAACATATATAAACGGCAACCAATTCCGTAACATGAAATAATCCTCGTGCATGGTTTGAGATGGATTAAATAAATATAATGCAATACATTTTAAGAATTACAAATTTTAAATCTTGACAAATAACAAATTAACAAAAACACAATATCTAATGTTTTGAATTTTTAACTTTACGCTTGTCACTTACATTACACTTAATGAGGTCTAAAATAGAATTAAAAATGATTTATGAGGGCATGGTAAATGAGAGCACAATTTTCAGTGTCACTCTTAATATTCATCCTAATGTTTGTCGGAGTATTGGTTATGTGGAGCATTTTGAGCTTTAATCACTTGTCATAATTAATATCTTCTTGTAAAAATTTAACGTCATCAAAATTCGGATGATTTGCGAATTCCGCACAGTGTGCCGAAAGTGCAGTCCTAGAACCTAGTCTAGTTCTATTCTTATTGTCAGATCGGTGTCCTCAGAGTCTTGTCCTGAGTTTTGTTTTAGTAGTGCTAACATATACCTTAGGGTATACGTTGGACCCGTCACCGTTACAAGAAATTTTGTAAATTAAGTTGGATTTGTCAAGTTTGTTTATTTTACTTTTTGTCTTGCTATAAAATTGTCCAACTACATTGTCCGTTTTCTTAGCAATAGTTAAAGAATGTTCAATTTAGCTAACCTCTCTAACTAACTATACTGTGAACCCTGGTATATACGTCATGGACCTATAGTTAGTTTTACTGTATTCTAGACATTGATCATTGTTAGTCCTAATAAATTTTTTAACTAAATCATTTGTCGTTAGTCTAGAGAAGTCGTCGTTGTATAAAATTGTCTTTATTTACTAATATTGTCTTTGAAAAGTCCTTTGTCACTAATTTTCAGCACCCTTGTAATTAAGTTTATTACGGCATTCATTATTGTCATTTTCGGATGTTTGAAATAAACATTGATGAGTCGTGCTGATGAATTGATACCAATTTAGCTCTAGCTGATTTGCTTTTCTAATTATCAGGGTGTCAAGATATGGTAATCTCTAATTTTCTTCTTCTTCTATTGTAAATAACAGCTTATGAGTTTTTCCAAAACCTTATTGATTTCGTCAGTTCTAATTATTGTTCGAAAATGTGCAATACGGTACAATTCAATTGTGATTTGTGCAGCTCCTAATTTGTGCGCACAATTCAGTAATGTACTGTGCAAACACAATGGCCCATAATTATAGTCGCAAAATAAAGTTAAGAACCGGTTTCTACCCAAAATTGATAATACAGAGTGACCCCATAAAAAAAACCTGCATTAAATTCTGAGAAAATTTTAAAAAATAGATGACCCAGCGTTATTGAGACAAAATATTGTAGACACAGTGAACAAATTAAATAATAAAAAAGTCGAATATATGAGGCAGCAGGGTGTAATGATTAGGACTGTGAACTAATAGCTCACAGTACGTGGGTTCGAATCTCGTCAGAAAAGATGTTTTTTTTTTCTATAAGCACGTTTTAAATTTAAAAGCAGGACAACGTGCTTTTAAATATTTACAACCAGGTTTTAAAATAACATTTATTTTCATTGATATCAATAAAAAATACATTTACATTTACGAAAATCGAACACTCGTACTGTGTGCTATGACTTCACAGTCCTGACCATTTCGCCACGCTGCCTTGTATTTTCGAGTTTTTTATTATATTTTTTGTTTTATGTGTCTATAATATTTGCGTCGTTAGCCTATGCAACGCAAGTTTCTCTTTCTTTTTATGGGGTCACTCTGTATCTTCGCTTTTGGGTAAAAACCAGGTTTTAACTTAATTTTGCGACTATAATTATGGGCCAATATCTTTATTTCATCTGGAATGTCATGTTCTTGCATAAACTATACTTTCTTTGCTGGTTAATGTATTTACTGCAAAGAACTTATTATACTTTTTTTCCACGAAACTCATTTTTCATTTTGAAAAGAAGGATGGATGAATCATTTGCTATTTAACTTGCCAACTTTCACAGCTCTGTTGAATTTTCTAATCTTTTCAACAACATTGGAAGTTTGACTTTTTCGATATTATATACTAGAACAATGAATACATATTTTCACACAACTTGAACCTTTGTATATTTTTTTAGATTCCTGACCACTAAAGTTAACATTTTTACGAACTTGCATACATAATGATAATGTGTTTCTTTAAATCCACCATGCATATTCTGTTATATCGGCAAAAAGACAGAAATTTCCACTTGTATATGTATAACTCCATGTACTCACACCAACAATTGACCGAGTGTTAAAAGTGTGGCTATGAGCTTACGAATAAGCAAATAAATCAATAGCTCGCTTCTTAGAATTTTTGTTTTTTTTTTAATTGTTTTGTTTTGATCCTTCGTCTTTCTTCTAATATTATAAGATTATTTTTTTTAATAAAAACTATTTTATATAATAGAAAAACTATTCCAATAAACAAAGAAATGCACTAATTTTCATACAAACTAAATCAATTTTATTTTTTTCATTGTATCGATTTCCAAAGTTAACATTTAGGCTACTTTGCCTGAATTATGATAACATGTTACTTTGAATCCATGTCATAAATTCTGCTATATAGACAGAAATCCTCACTTTTATTATAAATACGCCATGTAATCCGGTGGAAGTGTTTCAAGATCTAACAATGAAAAGCAATTAGCATTTGTCAAAACACTTCGTGATGAAATTATCGACCCAGTGCAATAGAAATTTTCGCCAGTTGGAAATTTTTTATAAATAGCAGTTAACCAAGGATGCCCAATGTGCGATTCTGTGCTTGATCTTCCACAAATATCTTCGAGAGAGCCGGTTACTGGAGAGTCTTGTACTCGTAGTTTGGCGTGATTTTGCAACCATGGCATGTGTTTTGCTACGTCGCAATACACTGTTTACTCCTCTAAATCGCAACGTTGATGAACAGTTAACGCTAAAGAAATAATTCCCCGAAGCATCCATTTGTTTTGAGCATTAGTCCGCCACCAGAGTCCTCTTCACATGGCCCAGAGCCATCGCGATTTTCAGCACACAGAGTGCGTGATGATGTTATTGCATTAAACGCCACTGATAAAATTAACCATTTCTCTCTAGAAGCGATTTTGACATTCACCCTTTTTGGCACGACTGATAAACTGTTGCCATTTTCATCACTGCCCCAACCGACCACTACACCCGTTTGGTTAACAATTCGAGAGGCGTCAGCAGGTTCACTCCACAAACAAATCGGTATGATGTTTTTAGTAAAACTAAAAGTTTGGAAAGTTAGTTTTGAGGATATTAAGATAGAAAATTAATTAGTTTTATGTAAAATGCGCATAGCAGATAAATCATTTAACTTTTCTACTCATTACCTTACATGTTCTTTCATTTCCAACAGTGCTAGGTCAGCATCGGAAAATCCTAATCCAGGTATGTAATCTGGATGTAAAATCACGGCTTCTATTTCACTTATCGTATAACCATCCTCATTAAAATTAGTTTATATAGTAATTATAACGCCCTAGCATCGCAGTAACTTTTTCTGCAGTCAAACTCAGGCTTTGGAAGCAATGTACTGCTGACAAAATAATTTTTGAAGTAACAAGCGAACCACTACAAACGAAGCTAAAGCCAGACCAATGCTTTTTGTAAATTTGCGGTAAGCCAAGGATATTCACCGCGATTTGTTATTTTGCCGCCGTAAGCAAGCGGTAAAACTTAACGCCCTGCAATTTCCGCATCAACGAGTCCACAAGTAGAAAGTTCAGGGAAATGAGGGATGTGGATGTTCACCACGTCTAGAGTATGTTCGAGCGTTAGTATTTCATCAGATGTCTTATCTAGGAAAATAATATTGACAAGATTAAAAAACTCCTATTATTCATCAAATTATTACCAAATCTTGTCTCGCATAATTCGTTGACATTGATAAAAATTTTACTCAGTTCTGGTACACCTATCCTTATTGGAAAATCTACACGGTATGATATTAGTTGCTTCTTTTGCAGTCTGTTGATAACCTCTTGCGAACTGTGGTCCGGTAAGAGAATGACAACAAAAGGCTAGAATATATTTTATATATATTATACACTTAAAAGCAAACGCTGATCAAAAACACTTAACGTATCTTCTACAGAAAGTTTTTGATAAAATGTCATTTTGACAGTGTCGCCCATCATCAAATGGGGCAGTGTAAGTTCACCATAGATATAATCGCCAGTGCGCAAATATTGAAAATATTCAGCACACGAACCGGTATTCCTTGAAAGGTATGATATCGACTGCTTACGGTTGTCTTCAAACTTATCGCAATTTATATAATGTAAAAAACTTAGTATGTAAGAACATTAGAAAAATTGCCGATGTTTTTAACATTTTTGATGAAATACAATACAATAAAAAAATTAAACTTTTCTCACTAATCAGGGTAATCACTATCACTAATTTAATTAGTAAAATATTTATGAAAAACTATTAAGTTGTGGTATGGAGTACACACGATTCTATTACTTAAAAACCAGTTGCACAGATAGCCACAAGCCTACTGAAGTCCGTGTTAGATTTGATCTAAGTCGAAAGCTAAATCTTTGTGATCTCATATACATAGTCCGACGACTATTGCAACTAATCAGTGTAAGCATTTAACTTGAATTATTATCACTTTAGAATACAGAACGCAATACATAAACGTAGGGCTATGTGTAATGCTCAGTTTCATCTTGAGCTTTGATTCTCTCCACAACTCAGATATCGTGAATTATGGAGCGATTTGTAGACGTTCACTTATTTACTCTTACAATATAATGCAACCGTCTAAAGAGTCCGAAATTAAACAAAAACAACTTTTGGTGGCGAGATTTGAGTTTAATTCAATTTTTTTTGAGATTAAAGTTTTTTTTTATACCCTACACCGAGGGAGAAGGGGGCGTGGTAGGTATGGAAAAGTATATACATTCTTGATCAGCGCCACCAACTGAGTCGATTTAGCGATGTCCGTATGTCTGTCTGTCCGTCTGTTGAAATCAGATTTACGGGAAAACCAAGAAACCTAATTAAATGAAATTTTCCCACACAGGTCACACCTTCTTGCAGGCATCTTGCTATTGAAAATGGGCGAAATCGGTTTACGGACACGCCTACCACCCATACTCTATGTATATTTACCCAGGCCAATTTTGAAAAAAGTTGTACCGATTTTGATGAAACTTGGTGATTTGGTGCACATGTGAACCAGATTAGCATTAGGCTAGGTTTCCAAAGGATCGTACAGGGGCGTGGCAAAGCCTTCTTATCATTTATACCAGGGATGCGCACAAAAATTTTTTCGCGAGCTGGCGGCTACAACAACATCAATTTAGATAAAAAAAAAAATCAAAAACATTTTGCGAAAAAATTCCTAGTATTGACGAAAATTTTGAAATAGCTGTGGCTAGCTAATTGCATGTAAACAAAAACAAAAATCTCAAGGTGAAGGAGCAAATGACTTGAAAACAAAATCACACAAACAATAAAGTGCGTTGAAGAAAAATTACAGCAACAAAATACATGCGGTGATTGAGGACCAAAATGATTTTGCTCGAATAACGATAGGAGCTCGACATGAGCTCAATATTTTTGTTATTGTTGTAAGAGCTAAAAGAGCTATTTGAGCAATGGGATGCGCATCCACGTCTTATACTACCATATCTTGTAAGCCGTTCAAGATATTGTGATGAAATTTCTTAAACGGATACATATCAAATACATCTTGAACTGTGATAAAAGTGGACGGAATCGAAGTGGGCGTGTCACTTTTCAACTGTTAAAAATTTTTATTCCGTATATCTCAAAATTGGCACAGACGATTTTCATAAAAACTTTGGAGATGATGCCGCTGAAATCAGTCATCGATACAAGCTTAGCCACTTTACTGAAAAAATTCGTTGAAGGGCGTGGCATCCCCACAATATTTATAAACGTTATACTAAGAGATTTAACAACGTAATCGCTATGAAATTTAGTGAGGTAGATATACTTGATATAAGGTCTCTTACAACAAAAATTTGGTCCAATAGTACCTATGGGCGTAGCACCTCCCATATGAGCAAAATACGTTTATTGTTATAGTGTGCTATGAAATTCATCTTCATAAAATTTGGTGTATAGATGTCAGGTACTATAAGCTTTAAAAATAAATGAATTTGACGTGATTGCATCAGTGGACGTCACTGTGACCACACATTCGGTTTGTTTCGGTTAAGTATTTGTGTAGATAACTACTCAAACCCCGCTATGTTACGTAAATGTTACGTAACCGTTACCAAGTGGGGATATGGAAGATATAAGGATATGTGTAGTTATTGTTACTGAGTTTGTGACTGATTTGTGACCACAATTTGTAGTTATAGCGACCCACACGCAGACGTTTTTGTATAGAAAATATTTTATTTTTAAGTTACTTTTATCATTGTTGTATACATATAAAAATGAATACAATGGTAAGAAGCATTAATATGTATGCGTATTATAAAGACTTATAATATTTACTTTTTATATGAACTAAATTCTGCATATTATGCGTAGAAATTCAAACGAAGCTCATTTTTATGGTAAATATTAATATTCTGTTGAACGAAAAACTTATGGGCTTAGTAAATATCGAATATTTAGTAATATATTAAAAATATAAAAAAAAAATTTTAGTAATCAAATGCTTTTTAAAATGCTGGAATGATCTTAAAACGTTTACTAGGTGTTTTAAATGTATGATTATAGCCTTATTGAGATATTTTGAGCCTTAAATTTGCATAATAACTTTTTTAGAAATTATTTACAATTATATATCAAAATGGATGTCTTATGAAAATGGCGTCAGGCTTATTTGTGACCGCATCATATGTTGTGACCAATAGTGTCCACGCTGTTACCATTCAGTACAAAACTTATGCTCTGTTACCTACACAGTGTGGTTAACATGACTTAATCTACACAATTGTGCTCATGCCTACACAATAACTACACTTTGTAGTTCGTGTGTACTTTTAAGCGCGAAGCTGTTTAACCTTAAAAATTTCAACGTAACTCATTATTAATTAGAGTTATTCAAAAAAAAAAAATTGTGTTTTTTTTATGTGTAAGCGGATAGCAATACACATCTTGACAACGCTCCTCAAGAGATTTCCATCAATATTGAATACTGGATTAGCGCCGCCTGTTTGAATTTGTCAATTCAACCCCTATCTTGCTCGAAAATTCGATAACCTTTATAACTTGAGCAACTTTTAAAATCAATCTATTTCTTCAAAAGCTGACAACTTCAAACAGGCGGCTCACATCCAGTATTCAATATGATTAGAATCCTATGAGGAGCATTTTCAAGATATGTAACGCTATAAATATCCGCTGACACATCGTAAAATAAAACATTTTTTGAACCACTCTACTTTCAACATGTTATGTACACACATGTGACCGAAATGTGTCTCTAACTAAATTTGTGTACGAAATGGTCACATTTTGAGTCTCTTTTACTGATTTGTGACTAAAATATCGTGGTTACTTACAGGTAACTTTTAAGGGGAACTGTGTAGTTATTGTTACTTAAATTTGACCCAAATAGGATCAATTTGATACACAAAAATTACTGAAATGTTACCATAAAGTCAAATTGACCTTATCAGCATTTTTTTAGTTAATAATCGGTTAATGTGACTCAATACAGGAAAAGTTACTTTATTTACACAAAATTTAGTCACAATAACCACGCTGTGACTCGTACGCGAATTTTGTGACTTCAAAAGTCACAAATTTCTACTTGGGTTAGCACTTATGTTCCTCCAAATAGTAGCGCAGATGTCTACGAATGTCTTTCGATGGCCGTATAATATATTATTAATGAACTAGACGCTAATGACGACATTTTGTTGTTAGGTGACTTTAATTTGCCTGACCTAAAATGGACTGCTTTGGATGATGGTACATATTTTTATGCATCTTGTCCAAACACTCGACAACAACAAGTTTTTGTTAACGAAATACTTTCAAATTTACAAGTAAGTTGTATAACTAATTGCCACGGACGACAACTTGACTTAGTCTTGGCTACAAATAGTAGCAATGTTGTTGTAAGAAATGCTATCCATGCTCTGTCTACGGTAGATTCCTATCATCCACCTTTGAGTATTGTGTACCAATCTGACAATGAAAATTTGACTAATGCATGTTCATCCATTAATATTTACGAATTCAATTTTAAGAAAGCTGACTTTTTAAAATTGAATGAAAATTTAAGTAAAACATAAGACAACTTACTTACTTTTTTTAATAACAATACATTTGATGATTGCATTAAATTTTTCTTTTCTGCCATAGCATTGTCGGTTCCATATACAAGGAAGTACGTTAATAATTCCTCGTACCCCTGGTATACAAAGGATTTGAAAAAAGTTTGCAATGGCCGTAATAGGGCATGGAATAAATACCGTAATGACCTTGTTGCTTATCAGCGACTGTTTCTTGAATTTAAAGATATGTCAGCTTTAGTTTATTCTGAATATTTGAATAAAATTAGGCTGAATATTCTTCATGACCCCAAGAATTTTTGGAGTTTTACTAATTCTAAAAAAAAATCTGACGGGTTTCCATCTGAGTTTAAAACAGTTGCTCACTTCGCTCAATAGCGACCCACAAATTATAGCCGGTTTGTTTGCTAGTTTGTTTAATGAATCATTTTCTAAGGATTTATTTAGCCCTGAAATCAACTATTTTGAATATATAGATAACGACCCTTTAGTTTCGGTTAATGAGATATCTTTCTCTCCTGACCTCATAGAGAAATATATTTCATCTGTTGATGATGACTTCAACTCCGGGCCTGATGGTATTCCTGCGATAGTTTTAGTAAACTGCAGCTCTGTGCTGAGTCAGCCCCTCAGTATTTTATTTAATAGATCAATTCAAGAAAGCTATTTTCCTAAATTTTGGAAAAATGCATATATTAGCCCCATTTTCAAGAAAGGGTGTAAAAATGATGTTTCAAACTACAGGCCCGTGGCTAAGTTATCATCAATACCGAAAATTTTTTAACATATTATATACGATCAGGTTAAGGTGTGCTGTAGTGAAGTCATAAAAACTCGTCAGCATGGTTTTGTTAATGGCAGATCTACAGTTTCTAACCTCCTTGATTTCACTTCTTTTGCATTAAGCTCTTTGGACTCTGGTGGGCAAGTTGACTGCATCTAGACTGACTTCAGTAAAGCATTTGACAAATTACCACATAATTTAATTGTGTTTAGTCAAAGAAGCTTGAATTTCCTTTGAGTTTTGTCAGCTGGATTGAATCTTATTTATCTTATCGTACGTATCAAATCAAATTTCGAAGAGTGTTTTCCTCTCCATTTAGCGCGACATCAGGTGTTCCACAAGGAAGCCACCTAGGGCCGCTCCTGTTAATTTTAGCAGTTAATGGCGTTACAAATGTTATTAAAAACTCCCATTTGTTAGTATATGAGACGTTCTTTTACAATCCGAACAGTTTCTGACCGCCACACCTTTAAATCGCTCGAAATTTTTTTTACGTATTCTTTGAGTTATACTAGAGGACACGTGTGGTGGGAATTAATTTGTTATCGAAGATATCGAGAGATACCGAGCTATGAAGTTCGAAGGTTTTACGTTTTATGATGTTTTATGGTCATGTTAAAATTGTCATATCTCCGGTAAATTTTAACGGGAAAAATAGTTTTTTATATCGTTTTAAAGCTAAGAAGACAAGTTTTTTACAAAATTTTTACCTATGGCATTAGATGATAAATTAAAATTTTTTATGACAAATAAATTGTTTAAAGTTAGTTAATAAGGTGATGGCCACTCGATACGAAATTGAAAAAAATACTACTAGATTTCTCGTCAAATTTCCTTTTAAAACTTATTTTTTCAGAGTGGTACACAAATACGGACTATCCCAAATAAATAAATTCTTGCGCGCATCCCTGAAAATACTGCGTGCCGCTGCACAGTAGTCCCGAATCGAGTTTTGGTCCAAAAATTGCTAGAGAGCGCAAATCATGTCGGAAATGAACAATTTTTTTTAAATAAAAGCTAACTAAAATGTTAGTAGACTGATCAGAGCCGAATTCCGAAAAAAAAATTTCGTTTTTTATTATTTGAATAATATGTTGAAAAAGTGCGATAAAGCTAAGAAAAAATTATAAAATAAATAACAAATTAATGTGCATGATAATTTTTTCTATTCCATTATTTATTGAATAAGCTTTTTACTTGGTATAAAGCTTGATTGGTAAATAGCTAAGAAGGCTATATTAGCTTTAGTAGCTAAGCTCTATTATTATTATTATGACGAGTTCAGAAGGGAATATATATTCCGTATCAGTGTCACGTCGGATTCCATATGACAACATTCGTTGAGACTTCGTTTAAACTCCAATATTAAGTAAACGAAGCTACATAATATGATAGAATTTTGTAAAACAATTAATTAAATAAATAACTTTGTTAAGATGATTTAAAAATTATCTGAAATATTTCAAAATATCCTTTGTTTTAATTTTATTTTTTAAATCTGGATTTAACGTTAATAACACAAATTAACAAAAACTTATACAAAATAGTCCCTTTCATCAATTTTAAAAAAAAATTTAACCAGAGCTCTTGGTATATTGTAAGCGTAAACTGTTACGTCAAAGCGATAAAAGCCTTCTGGGAATACTGAAGGCAATGATATGTTATTTATAGGTGCCTTATCTACAATCATATCCGTCTAAGATTTTGAACAGAAATCATTCATTAAATAAAATAAATCAATTATTAATTAAACTTACGTAATATGGACAAGTGTGATTAATATTGGAGTATTGTCGAATTGCATTGTACAGAAATTCAAATACTATATTTCCTTTTCCAGCGAAAAAATTGCAAACATCAAAATATGCGTTAACTCCAAAAGGCTTGTAACCATTGGCTCGCTTCCAAAATTTTACTCTAACCTACGAAAAATGTTCGAAATTTAAAGCTTATTTTTATTATTAGTTGTTTCAAGGCGTCTCAAAATACATTCAAAATGTTTCTAATCATATAAGCTTAAGTGGGCAAACATAATTACCGTTTTGAGCATTTTGATGGAATCGGGTTCGTTACACTAAACTTCAACTAATTTGAATATCAGACACTTTTAAAAGACATTAGATGTTATACTTTTTTTATAGCAAAGCGAAGGTTTTTCTAAGATAAGTTCTTAGATATAAACAGTTTTTTGCGATTTGTGAAAGTATTTAACAACTGAAGATGTGCCGTTCTGTTCGCTCACTCCTCAATAAAGCGTATTTTGTTTTGTGTTATTTTTTTTTATAAATTCTTTTAGTTTTGGAAACTTTTAATTTTTTTCGGTACATTTTAATATTTATAGCAATTTTAAAATCATAAATTGCATGGTTACCGTAGTTTTCGCTTCATAATTTTCGCTATGATCCAAATGATGAAAGTCTATTTATCTCGGCGTTAGTCGAAATCTGAACCATATTGAAACATTTTTCAACATATTAAAAGATTTCGTAGCTTACCGTTGATTTCGTTACTGGTGGTTGATGTAAAACTACACGTAAGCTGAGTTCTTTAACGTTACGATTGATTGGTTTCAACGCACATAAGGCAAATGTAGCAAATGGTTTATCCAATTCTACACACTCCAACGCAGTTACTTGCAAACTGTTTGTCGTTCTTACTAAAGGCTAAAAAGAACGAAGAAAGTTCTTGTTTATGCAGATATTTATCTCATATAGTCATACATACCAATTTTCCATTCTTTCTAACAGCTACAGTAAAATAACCTAATACATTTAAGAATAAAAGCACCATTGTGGCATAAAATATTTTATGAAACCATGACTTAGTATCCATTGTTTACTCCTTTGACTTTAGATTGATTTGTGAATAATAAAACTTCGTTTAGTTATTATATGTATTTATAATGTTATTTGAAAACAGCATTAATGGGTTTGTAAATTAAAAAGAATGTTGGTGTGTGACCTTACATAATATGTTTTTAATAACATTTTCATTTAATTTAAGTGCGTAGCATTTTTATGCCATTTATTAAGATAACAAGTAAATATGGTTAGGTCGAAAAAATTTATATTTCACATTGCATTGAAAGCAGACTTTGAAACTTTTGCAATGTTTTATATAAAAGTAATAAAACAATTTTTTTAAAAGCCTTAATTGAATATAGGTTTTTCCTAAAATCTTAGCCAGCTTTAAAATTTTTCTTAAAATCTTTTATAGTAATCTTTTATTGATAAAAATATTTTTTTTTAGATTTTTATTGACTTTTATTATTAAAGGTTATACGTAATTAGTTGTTTTTAAAAGTAATTTTTGACTTTATTTCTATAAGTCGAATGTATACATTAGGCTGGGTCAAATTGTTCGGGTGGAAAAAACATGACCAAGCGTCTAGAGGAAACGTAATCTACGGTAAATTCTATGAAAATTTGACCAAGAAACCATGTGTCCAAAATCATTATCGAGCCCATTTTTAACAAGAAGATTTTGATATGAAATTTTTTTAGAAAATAAGTAACTTTAGAAAACACTGCTTTATCATCTAAAAAAAAAAAACAACATGTTTCATTGGTTTTGTCAGCTTTTCTGAATTTGTTTTCATCATAAAAACATTTCTATAACCAGGCCGAATTTTGGAAAGGTTTTGTGAAGAATGGTCATAAATGCTGAAAATCTTACAAGTTGTCATCATTTCATCTGCAAAAAATAAAATGTTCCTTACAATATTTCTTACAGGGACGTGAACCGGTTCTGTACCAGAAAACCACTTTTTTCTACTAATTAACTGAACCACTAACCGAACCAAAATTTTCCACACATGTTTGATCCGAACCGAAAAACGAACCACTTTTTATAATGATTTGAGTATTCATTCTGACCAATTTTCAATAGACAAATTTTCCTCATTTTTTTTAGTTTTTCTTTTCTTAAATATGGAAATTGATGAAATTTTCAAAGGAATAGATAAAATCAAATCGTTTGATAACACTAGTTTACAAGAAAAAAGATCTGGTTTCTCATAGACTTTTTTCGATGTATTTTGGGGCGCAGATTCCAAAAATGGCAACCATTTTTTTTTCTTAAGAATCGTTTACGAGATATCCTCAAAAAAACCCCTTTTTCGGCACTTTTTTCATTTATTTGACTATATCTCTATACTTTTTTTTTGACCCAAAACGATTTTCAGCATTCGAAAGATATTTATATTCCCTTTCTAACGATATGCTCTTTGCTTGAATCGGATAAGGTTTGATGGAGTTACAAGCGCTCAAAGTCCAAAAAAACTGACTTTTTTGGTCTTTTTTGAAAATCACTCAATTTCAATTGCTCCATTTGAATGAAAATTTTTTTTTTTATATATTTTTAAAATTTTTAATGAAAGACTATTCTTTTGCAAATATTTTAAGCATAATTTTGCGAAAATCGGACAAAAAATGTAGAAGTTATTCGAAAAAACACTAAAAAACTTGCAATAAAATTAAACGAAAATACATACGTTTTTTATTTAAAAAGAAACGGAGAATAAAAGTAAAGAGCCGCACACAAACACAATCGTATGTATTTTCGTTTAATTTTATTGCAAGTTTTTTACTGTTTTTTCGAATAACTTCTACAGTTTTTGTCCGATTTTCGCAAAATTATACTTAAAATATTAGCAAAAGAATAGTCTTTCATTAAAAATTTTAAAAATATGAAAAAAAAAAGAATTTTTCATTCAAATGGAGCAATTGAAATTGAGTGACTTTCAAAAAAGACCAAAAAAGTCAGTTTTTTTGGACTTTGAGCGCTTGTAACTCCATCAAACCTTATCCGATTCAAGCAACCAGCATATCGTTAGAAAGGGAATACAAATATCTTTCGAATGCTGAAAATCGTTTTTGAGTCAAAAAAAAATTTATGGAGATATAGTCAAATAAATGAAAAAAGTGCCGAAAAAGGGGGTTTTTTGAAAATATCTCGAAAACGATTCTTAAGAAAAAAAAATTGTTGCCATTTTTGGAATCTACGCCCCAAAATACATCAAAAAAAAGTCTATCAGAAACCAGATCTCGAGATCAACCCCAAATTTGTAAACTAGTGATTACACTAGGCGGCTTTCAAATAATGTAGATGTTTTGTACTTTCAGAATAACTACTCTAACAAAGAATTATCTGAACTAGCTCAAATGATTTTTGCTGTTCCAGCAACCCAGGTTTCGGTAGAGGGCATTTTTCACCCTAAAATTTATTCTCGGAGACCTGCGGGGAAATACTGACGAGGACTTGTTAGAAGATATTCTTCTCATCAATCTCAACTGAATATTGTAAATCAAATTTTTTATCAAATAATTATTTTTTACTATTTAATTATAGCGTAAGATATAAATTAAGTCTACATAAATATTTCTATAATCTTTTGGATTGTTACTGAACAAAAATAATACAAATGTGCAGTCTTTTTTTAATTCCCGAACCGTTGAACCGAACCGAAAACCCGATTCAAAAAAAAAAACCGTTTTGACGAACCAATCCAAAAGTGCAAAAACGGTTGGATCCGACCAAATTTTTCACCTGGTTCATGTCCCTGATATATTAAGCTATTTTGTTAGTTTTTTCGTAACACTGTTCTTATTAATTAATATTCAATTTCTTTCAAATTTCGAATAATTTTTCTGCTACTTGCGGAGTGAAAAATGAGTACGAGAACATCTTGCTTACATTTCTGGAACGCTCACTCAAAAAAAAAATAGTATCTTAAAATATGGCGACCACTTGGCAAATTGAGTTCGCTCAAAAGTAAGCCAAAAGTAGTATAGTTTTGATAAGGCATATGTAGAAAACTTGATCAGTGACAATTGATGATGACACGTTCATCTCCGAGAAGTGCTTTTAAAAGTTGCAATAGCGAAAAAATGTTAACACACGCCATACACGATAATTTCCAACTGCACAACTTAATAAAAACAGCAATTTGAAACCAAAAGCAATGATATGGTTTTTTATTATTAAATGTACATATGTATATAAAAATATTCTCGGCAAAAATCGGGGGCTCGATATTGATTTCAGATCCATGTTTTCTTTGGAAAATTTTCTTAGAATTTTCCGTAGATTACGTTTTTACTAGACGCTTTGTCGCGAAAACATTTGACCCACCCTAGTATATATATTTATTTATTTTTTGTAGAAGCTTTAGATAAAAGTTCATTGTGCTTGAATAAACATAGAATGTCCTAAAGCGATTTAAAAATTAAAAAGAATATCAATTTTTGTAAACGACTAGTCATTTAAAAACAGTTTTATTTAATTACATGTATAATAGGTTTTTAATAACAGAGTTTTAGTAATAAATTCCAATCCAATGTAGCCTTTTCATTTAATTCAAATGAGTTAATAACTTTTTGCCGATGTTAAACTGGATTGTCCAGTAGTCTGAATAAAATAATAATCAATATGAGCTTTTGGTTTTATTAACTCATTTTCGGCCACTGGTCGATTTTTCGACCACTAAATTTTAGTCGCAGAAATTATTTTTTTAAAAAAAAGGAAATGCTTTCTTCCTCTTTCTTTTTTATTAAAATAAACTTTGATACCTATGGTTTCGTGAAAATGTTATTTCATGATTACTGTGCTATTTTTATACACTGAAAAAAATATATTTAAAAAGTCCTTTTTTTAGACACTTTTTAAAACTTTTTTTTTAAATATAAATACTTAGTTTCAAAATGAAAAAATTTAAATACAGTTCTGTTCACAAAAGTACTTTCTTAATAAACCAGTTTAATTTCACTAATTGATATGAAGTTAGTTACACTGAATTTTAATGAGAAATCAAGTGGTCGAAAAATCGACCAATGGCTGTTATGAATATCAAAATATCAAGATTCAGTACATCATGTTTATTTTGTTCAAGTAAGGTTAGATGCAAATTTTGAGAGAGCATTACACGCTTCGTACTCAGAAGGATTGCCATTCTATTTGCAACTCGTAAATGGGGGCGTGGCAGGTATAGAAAAGTATATATATTCTTGATCAGCGTCATCACTTGGTTTAGCAGTACCCGCCTGTCTGTCTGTGGAAATCACGATTACGAGAAAATAAACAAAGTAATTAAATGAAACTTGTAACACACGCCACACCTTCAAACAAGCTTCTTGGGATTGTAAATCCACGGTCCACGCACACGCCTACGATCCATACAAGTAAAACATATTGAACTCTATATTGAGAGAGTTATTTAATGTACTGTAACCAAATTTTTAAAAAATATTAGGAAAAACTTAGACAAGCTCTGAACAAAAAATTGACAAATCTCGACAAGAAAGCTGGCACATTCCATGGAAGCGAAAACTTCACTTCGCTATAATGAATTAATTATATCTGCCAGTAAAACGAAATTTAGTTTAGTATCAGACAAATTGACGAATTTCGTCAAAACGCTATACTGAGAGAAGTATGTAATTGATTATGGATTTGGTGAAAAAAATTAAAATTTTCTAGTTAGATAGTCGGACAACACAGATGTTATCTTAGCTAAAAATTTTGAAAATGTGACCCCAATTCAAACAGCTATCCGTTGCGACCGCTGGACAAAAAACACATAACTGTGTACTAAGTAGTAACTTAATCGCATTTAATCAACACACATAATTAATATATGTGTACCATTGATCTACACGATAACGCTGCCGCTAACTACAGAATTCCTATATGCGGTAAGAAATGGTGGTGGCCACTCTTCATCCATGCTCGAATACCGCTCTGGTAAACGCCTAGAAAATAAACCATATTTCCTTATAGCTTAACACAAATCTTTAAAATTTATGTGAAAACTTGAATTTCGAAGTGAAGTTACATGCTACTTGCTGACTCAAGAAGTTACCTCGGATAACGATTCTGAATACGGTCACCTTTCAAAAAGGCAACATGGGAATGGGCATTTAGTACAACAAGCACCGCACGGAAAACATTATCACTGCAAGCATTGCTATAAGCACATGGTTACTATGTAGAATCGCTGCAATGTTCATCTATTTTTTGTATTCTGTCTATAAAAAATTAAAACTGTACTTTTAATGATGTAATTCCTTTTAAAAAATTAGCAAAAAAGGTTTTTTAAAAAAAAAATTAATTCCAATTTTTTCCTTTTGTGTTACCGGTAACAGCCATTGGTCGATTTTTCGACCACCTCCTACAGGATAAAGGACGAAAGATATTTTTATTTTTTTTACTTTTAACACTTCTATAGGATCATAATAGACAGTCAATGAAAGGAATTGCATTTTCGATAAAAAAAATTTTTCTCGGCCGAAAATGAGTTAAACAAATTTTTCCACAATTAAATTTTCATTGGTATTCGTTTACACTTTTTTTATTGGATGTTTCAGTCTATGTACATTGCTAGGTTCGGGTAGCACACAGAAATCTGATGTTTGAAAATTTTTCTCGCAGCTATTGGAGCATTCATGTTTTACTTGCTGTTTTGATATCTTCTTGTTAGTCTGCTGTCTCAAATAAAGTAGAATCCTACTAATGAGTATACTGCCTGCACCAAGTGCTACCAACATACGATATTCAAATCATTTCTTAGCATAATCTTCTGATAACGTTGGCACAAGAAAACTTTCATATAAAATAAAAACCTAATTGATTGACTAATAATGTTATAAAGATTTTTCTGTTCTGAAATCAGAAGAGCTTTAACGTTGCAGAAATATTTACAGTCAACATACACAGCTACATGTGACCATAATTAACTGCCAAATATTTCCATTTATTATCTTTTCTGAATGTTCATTGAGCAGACATATTTTATATCAATTTATATATGTATGGGGTAAGACACACGAAAACGCCACCTGAAAAAATGTTTTGCTCCAATTTGCTGAAATTTAGCATTATTGTAGAATAGATGTCCAGCAATAAAAGTGCGTTTAGGATTTTGCCCTAATACCATTTGTTGTTCAGATACGCGGGTATGAAATTCACAATTTGGGTACTTTTCCAGAATAAGTGTTTTTTTTCGAAAATTCATAGCTTACAATAAACTTTATCAATTAATAATTGGAATACATACATTTTAAGGTTTTTACTTGTACTTTTCAAAAAAAAAAAAAAATTTTGCGAATTCAAAAATAAGTTTGCATTTTTTTTAATAAAACCATTTCTTAAAAATTTTTTTTTTTTTTTAAAAAAAACTTTGATTTATTCTGCGTTTAATTCCGTAAAAATTTTTGTGTGAAAAAATTGTTTATATTTTTTTTTTAATTTTAAAAAAAATTAAAGAGCTAAATTTTTAAAAAACTGAAATGAATTTTTGAATTTTTTTTGAAAAATTAATATCTGAATATTTTTTTGTTTTTACATTTTTAAAAAAATGATTTTGAAAAAAAAAAATTTTTCGCCAAAAATTTTGCGAATTCAAAAATATTTTTGCATTTTTTTTGATAAAATCCATATTGTAAAATTTTTTTTTTTTTTGTAAAAAAAACTTTGATTTATTCTGCGCTTAATGCCGTAAAAATTTTTGTGGGAAAAAAATTATTTATATTTTTTTTTTAATTTTTAAAAAAAATTAAAGAGTTACAATTTTGTAAATTGAAATGAGTTTTTGAATTTTTTTTGAACAGTCCATTTATGAATATTTTTTCGGTGAACTTCAGATTACAGCTTGATCCGCAAGCTTAAAAATGATATGCCATAATATGAGGGCAAGTAGTTAATTAAAATGTTTGAGCCGTTAACCTGAAAACTAAAACTGAAATTTAAAATCAGTGCAGTAGCCTTTCAACGCGTAGTACAGCGCGCGTTTAGCACTGAAACTGAAGGCACTGAAAGACCCTTTTAAATAAATGTTAAAAGATGTTGAAGAGGTTGAATAATTCGAAAAAAATGTGAAATGTTAAATAGGTTGAAAGAGGTATAAAAATGTTGAAACAGTTTTCAAAGACTGAAAAAGTCGAAAAAATATGGAAACCATTGAAGAAAGTTGAAAGAAATTCAAAATGTCAAAAAAATATGAAAAATGTTGAAAAAAGCTTAAAAATGAAAATGTTCAAAAAAGTTGAAAGAAGCTAAGAAATGTTGAAAAAATTCAATATCGCTGAAAAAGTCTTAAAGATAAAAAAAATAATGAAGAAAAATTAAAAAGCTTGAAAAAGTCACACAAACACATATGGGAAATATTGGAAAAAGTTAAAATGTTGATAAAGTCAAAAGAATATGAGAAATATTGAAACAAATCGAATAAAAACTAAGAAATTTAAATGTGCCACACCCATTTCCCCAATTCCGCTAACTTTTGGTATACCAATTGGTTGTATAGTTTGCAATATATGCCGTAGTCTTAAGATTTAGGGCGGTAGCACACCCACAAACGTACTATGGTCCAATTTTTATCCAGAAATAGCTTTCCATAAGCAACACTCTATCACTAAATTTTAGTATAATAGATCACATATGTATTTCAATAGATATGCCACTTAAGGTATTTTACTTTTATAGGGTACAATTTTCGCCCACTTTTGATTCAGGTATACCTTATAGCAGTAAGCCAACTAAATCAAATTTCATACCAATTGTTACAATAGTTCAATCAATATAATGATTACAATTTTATGGTAAATTAGGAGGTGCCACGTTCACTGTCGCAATCCCGTCAATTTTCATTTAATTTCAAAGCCCATAGGAGCCGACACTTCCAAGCAGACCCCCCTTTCCGACTGGGCACTCTGGGCAAGTGCCCAGGGCCCCGCGATCGATCCGTTCGTAAAAGAACATTAGTAAACGTTTTGATTTATTATTTCCATATATTACATATAAATAGAATTGTTTCGCTTGAAAACTCTGAGTTCTGAAGAGTTGAGACAAAGTTGAAAAGAGTTTGCTGAATTTTATTATAAAGATGTGAATGAGATAGAGTTAGAATTGGAATATCTGAATTTAAAATGAAAATGAGGAAACTAATAGTATACTGTAAATGTATCAACTTTTGAAAGAAAACAAAATTTCCAAATGTAGAAATCGTATTGAGAATCTTTTTAATCCTAATACCCAGAATTTAAAAAGTAACGGAAACCCAGAAGTGTGCCTGTCAAGCACATATGAGGTAAAATACTGAAAACCGTAATTATTTTATCATATTTAACATCCGATACGTAATTAAAAGACATTAGATATTTTTGATTTTTATTCAGAATTTACAAACAAAAATCAAAGGCTTTTTGGCGAAGCTAAAACGTTAGTAATAAGCTTTAATTTTCACATTCTTGGCAAACCTTTGTGAATGCTCATTGTGAACATTTTATTTGCATCTAAATATGACAGCGTTTACGTTTCCGGGATCCTGAGACGGCTGAGGATCGACTTCTTGGAGTAACACAGTGTTACTTATTTTGCACACCGCAAAATTAGCAGCACCAATCAAGTTCATAAAGAAAGTTAGAGGCCATCTATTGGTTGTGCGTTTTATCATATACTCAAGAATCAAATGGTCAAATATATCTACTCTGCCCTTAATATTATTTTAAAATTAATTAACTTCTGAGATTTGTGTACCCTCATCCTCAAAAGTGTTTGCGTCGTGATGTATAGTTGACATAAGAATAGCTGCCAAGTTTTGGAACGTGCGATATATGTTATATGTTTAGAAACTCAAAAATAGTTGAGTTAATCTTTCGTGAGGATTTGTTACATAAAAAAAAAAACAATTAAAAATGTGTACTTAATTTAAAATTTGTGAAAACAATATAACTCTCACATACAATTATAGGAATACATACATAAAATATTGGAGAAAAATAAATTTAAGTTTGGGAGTTGCACTGTTAATCTACTTTCCGTGTCTATTCTAATAAAATAGTGATCGGTCAAAGTCATAGGGGCCCCATTATCCTCACATGCCCAGGGCCTCCAATAGGTTAAAGACGGCACTGCTTCCAAGCCTAATCTTATAAAGATTACTCCCAAAGCACACTATCTATGTAAAGGGTGTTTTTTTTAGAGGTATAGAGCTTCGAATTGAAATAAAACACAAGAAAATCGTTTTAATGTCCATCAATTTGGCTTTATTGGAAGGATAATTTTATGCCATTAATGTTTAAATATGATTTCGGGCATGTGGCCGCCGCGGCTGGCTCGAATAAAGCCAATTCTACAGGTCCAATTTTGAACCACTTTTTCGAGCATATGGGGCCGTATGTCGGCAATAACGCCACGAATGTTGGCTTCCAAGTCCCCTAACGTTTCTGGTTTGTTGGCGTAGACGAGCGACTTCACATATCCCCAAAGAAAATAATCCAATGGTGACATTAGAGTTGCCAGATTTGACTATAAAATGCCAGTTTTATCTCTATTCGAAAAACAAACCTCTAAAAAAAACACCCTATATAACATTGACATGCTGCATTGAATCAAATTTTTGAAAAAACATTACTTCTAGCAGGTATATCAGCCTTATCAAATTTCATAGCGATTACGTTATTAGTTCTCTTAATATAACTTTTATAAATATTGTGGACTGTGCCATGCCCTTCAACAAGTTTTTTCAGTAAAGTGACTGAGCTTATATCGATGACAGCTTTTAGCAGCATCCTCTCCAAAATTTTTATGAAAATCTTTTTTGCCAATTGTGAGATATATGGAATCAAAATTTTTAATTGTTGAAAAGTACCACTCCCAATTTTTTCGCAATGGAAGATATATTTAAAATGTATTTACTCACCAAATTTCATCACAATATCTTGAACGGCTTGCAGTATATGGCGGTATAAAGGTTAAAATTTAGGGCTGTGGCACGCCCCTGGAGAAATCTTTGAAAGCTTGAAACCTAGCCTAATCCTAATCTTGTTCACATGTGCATCAAATCAGCAAGTTTCATCAAAATTGGCCTGGGTAAATATACATAGACAGACAGACAAACGGACATCGCTAAATCGACACTTCATACCTGCCGCGCCCCTCCTATGTGTTACAAACGGAATTACAAAGTAAATATACCCTCGGTAAAGGGTATACAAATTGTAAGTGCAAGTGGCTCAAAATTTGTTTACGACAATCGTCAAATAACACATAGCCGAGTGAAAAAAAAAATACTCAGAACGTTTTTCGTAGACTATTTTACTTCGAACAATTTCTTATACTCAGTTCTTAAATTTATTAAATATGAGAGGCGTTAGGACTTATCGAAGGGATAATAAAACCAAGAGCAAACTTGTACGTTATATTGATATGCCTTTTTCAGAACCTTAAGTACATTCTAGAAGTCGCTCAATCCGCCACAAGCATTGAAGATTATTGAATACGTAGTTGTGGGTGTCAAAGATGATTAACGGCTAGAGACTACTTTTATTAGCTTAGGTAAACCACAGAAAAGTGATATATTTCTACCTAGGACATTTCGAAATCATGAATTAAATTTTTTAACACTTGACAAAATTTTAAGGCGGGTGCCACATTCTGTGCCGATAGTACAGGTAGATTATGAAATGAGGTGGTGCACCAGATCATAAAATTATATTACTTCATTACGGTTAGGGTAGCTGTTGCTGTAAACACGACGTAATTCAGAGTTCCCATACATTATATCTTAATAAAATTTGAAATTGACCTGATTTTGTTTGAAATTTAAGTTCCCTTTAAAAAGCCCCTTTGCCACTAAAATTTGCAATATCATTGCAACCATAAAAGCTATTACTGATGTTTATAAGATTTCAGAATCTGTATTAAATTTTTTAACGAGTTGGCCACATAGGTTGTCGTACATTTTTTTTTACACCACACCAGCTTAAAACTTGAAAAAAATATGGAGCAAAACGTTTTTTGTAAATATGAAAAAGGTCGATTTTCTCGAAAACGGTGCGATTTTTACCCAACATGATTTTACTTTTTCTGACCCGCCTTGAGATCGCCCATCTGCTGTTAGAAGGTTATCCACTATTTATGGGACACCCTGTATATGTGACCGGGAAAGTTAAAAGGGACCTACAGTTCGAAAAAATCAATTTTCACTTTTTTAGCGATTCTTGTAGAATAGGCTACGCTCTTTTCAATGCAACAAACCACAGCTTTCTAGCTGCGCTAGTTTTTTCAAAAATTCACTGCAAACATGGACACATTGACAAAAAAAAAAACCTACGAAAAATTCCAATCTGACAAACTTCTCTGAAATTGATCAAATTCGCTTGAAACTTGTTACTCAGGGGTTTTCAGTGTAGCTGATTACGAATCTGGTCAAAATTCAAAATGGCGGACAGATCTAAAAAGTAAACGTTGACATCAAAAAACAAACTAGACTACAAAAACACATTGAACAACGAAAAAACTTTAAAAAAATATTGAACTTGTTGTTTCTCTGCCTTTCAGCTGTCCAATGTTTTGATTGTAATTATGTGTTTTGCGCTTTTTCGTTTTTAGCTCTGCTTCTGAGTTTTTTAATCAATAAATATTTTCTAATTGATAAGTTTTTATTTAAAAATGTCTTCTAATTATTTGCTAGCATTATAATAACGTAAAATATGCTCATAAGCTAACAAAATCTCTGAAATGAAAGAAATATTTACATAAGTAAATAGTACCCATTTAACCCATTAACACCGGCTCCCTTATTCGTGGACATGGAGGGTTGAAACTTCGAGGAGGATGCCTTAGGGACTCTCTTATTCCGCGCACAAAAAATTAGCAACATACTCCCACTCATAACTCATGTAGGGGGTGGTGCGTTTTCGCACCTGTCGGCGTCAGTGAGTACATTTTTACTAGTGGAAAGAGTGGTTATGAAAAGTGTGGATTATAAAAGAAATGTATAGATCAAGTCAAAGTATAGATTAGATTTATTGAAAAAGTAGATAATAAATGCATGTCGGGATATATGGTATTAATTCAGAATTTTCGACAAAATATAGTAAAAATGTCATGAATATTCACGTGGTTGCAAGTTATATCTAGTTCCCGGCATAATATGCAGAGAAGCATTTCGGATGCACTACCACTTTGCCCTTGGCACTATATAAGATGGTGTGAAAAGCACAGTTGCGATTGTGGAAGCATTTCATCATTTTCTCACTGTTGTGGTCAATGTTATCCAGTCCCACTCGTTTTTGAGAGAGCGTGTTTAGAGTTTTGGAACCACGATGATGTGCCATTACCTCACTTTGCGGCAAGGAGTCAGTAACAATGTTGCATAATTCGAATTGGCCCATCTGCCTGAATTCCTTTTTGGAAATATCCCTGTTAGCCGTTGCGTTTTTGCGCTGGTAACTGTGGATGGCGCTATACAGCTTCCAAGCATTGACCATGGCAGCATCGAAACCATTACTTATCAATGGCCAATACCATTTTTAATCACGAAGAGAAATCTGGTAAAGATCGACGCCTCCCATTCGTTTGCTGTATTGATGACAAATGTCTCTCTGCTCTACCATAACTACCTAACGTTGCTTTCTTTTGTAAAATTGAAGGCGATGTTTTGGTTTGACTTGCAGATAATTGGACAACACAGTAACGGGATGCAATTATAGAAATAAACCAATAAATATCGTTTCAACGAATTGCTGACCATCAATTTGTGGAACTGTGTTGGAGCAAAACAATTTCGACCACCCTTTGCTACAAAGCAAATTGATTAGGGTACATTATCGTCTTTGTCGCCTTCAGGAACTCAACATAAAATTTCTGTAGTACCACAAATCTCGGGCATACTTTCTAAGGCAGCATCAGTATCGGTAGATCCAGCATCATCACAGAATATGTGGTCGTCTAAGAAATCCTCGGTATCCGTCAACTGGTCCACAGGATCCGGCAGCAAAGCAACAATATCAATAGCCAATGCGTTCGACCATTGCCTTTGGTGTTTGTTGCTCGGTTTCCACATCGTCAGACCACTCATTTTAAATTATGACTTCTGATTTACGAATTAAAAGGAGGACCCGAAATCGAAATCACACTCGAAGCGATATCAACTACCTAACATTTCCTATGAGTTTTCAATTACATCTTTGTTTTTTGTTGCGTTTTCGCACTCATTGGCGTTAATGGGTTGAGGGGTAAAAATGACAGTGTTTCAAAAAATAACGGAAAAAAGCAAAATTAATTGCAGTTTCTAAGTTTTTCGAAGAGGTCCAAAAATTAGTCTCTGCGTCGAATTTTTATGAAAATCGGATCACGAATAAGCGAGTTACAGCAAGGAAAAAATTGCGATACTTACATATGTAAATGGTGCCCGTGTGAAGGTTAACCGTAGGCCGATTTTAGGAATGGTTTTTCAATTTTTGGACTTTTTCCTTCATTGGTGTCGTTTTTGACCCGAACGTATTTTTCGATGTATAGGTAGGTTTTCGTATTATCTATAGATGTAAATATATAACTGCGACTGCACGTTGCATATGATATTTAATTGCGTCTGTAGAAAATCCTCTCATCCGACACCGATTAATTACTTAAGTAGTGGAAAATTTCGTAAATCATAAGTCATAAATAACTTCGGCCACCTTAAGCTTCGGGACCCTCTGACTCATTTCACTGTAAATATTCAAGCAAACTATTATATGCACGATTATTGTTTATCTGCTAGTCCCTGAATGTCTTTGCGCACGCGTACTAGCGTTCCAGGCAATTTATCACGAAAACAAGAATCAGTGCAACTCAGTGCTCACTCAGAGCCCAAACAGATGAGCTGCACGGGAATGAAATTCGTTAAAAAAAGTCATCAGTTGCATGACGTTATTTTGACGTTTTATACCTATAAACTTTTTTTAGAATTTTCTCTATACAATAAAAAAATTTTAAATTTATTGACTGACAATTAAAGTTTTTACAAGCAGTCATGTGAAGTATGTGCTCTCAACAGTGTATTTTTTTGAATTTTGTCATTTATGTGGAAAATTGGGAACAATCGATAAACACCATTACGATATTCGGATTCTACAGAAAGTTTCACTGTAGAAAATATTATCGCCATTCGTTGTGATCTAAGTTTTTGTAAATTTGTAGAGTGGTTTTATCTGGCCAATGACTTAATTGTTATCCAGTTAGACTTAAATAGACTCAATACTAAGGTCCTAAAAACCGCCTAACTTTAAAAGTAAGAAAATGTTTTCATGTTACGTTTTCTTAATTACGCAGTAACAGTGAACAAAAATATGGAAAATGCTGTACGACCAAAATGTAACATATCCTTCCATTTCTACCGCAGCAGTGTCCCGTCGGATTCCATATGACAATGTTCGTGTCGACTTTGTTTAAACTCCATTATCGAGTAAACGGAGCTGCATAGTCTGAGAGAATTTTACAAAACAATTAATTTTTCAATTCTTTGTGGGAGAGATATTCATTAAATAACTTTGTTGATATCATTTAAAAATTAACTGAAATATTTAAAAATAGGCTTTATTTTTTTAACCTGGAATTAACATAAATAGCAAAAATTAACAAAAACTTATGCAAAATAGTCCTTTTCATCAATTTTCACAAATATTTTAACCAAAGCTCTTGGTATATTGTAAGCATACACTGTTACGTCAAGACGGTACAAACCTTCTGGAAATACTGAAGGTAATGATATGTTCATTGCAGGTGCTTTATCTACAATTATATCCGACTAAGATTTTGATTAGAAATGATTCATAAAATAAAATAAATCAATTATATATTAAACTTACGTGAAATGGACAAGTGTGGTTAATATTGGTGTATGGTCGAATTGCATCGTACATAAAATCAAATACTATATTCCCTTTTCCAGCCAAAAAATTGCATATATCAAAATACGCGTTAATTCCAAAAGGCTTGTAACCGTTGGCTCTCTTCCAAGTTTGTATTCTAACCTGCGAAAAATATTCGAAATTTTAGGTTTTTATTATTGGTTGTTGCAAGGTGGCTCAAAATACATACAAAATGTTTCTAATCATATAAGCTTAAATGAGGAGTTGGCAAAGATAACGGCCGTTTTGAGCATTTTAATGGAATCGAGATCGTCATACTAATCTCCAAGTAATTTCAACATCAGACACTTCGAAAAGGTACTAGATGTCATTTTCATTTTTTGATAGCAAAGCGAAGGTTTTCCTTTGATAAGTTTATAGACATACAAAGTTTTTTGCGATTTCGGAAAGTATTTAACAGCATGAGATGTGCCGTTTCTGTTCCCTCACTCCTCAATAAAGCGTGCTTTGTTTTCTGTTTTTTAAATTCTTGACTAAACTTTAATTTTTGGAATTTGATCAATTCTTTTGATACATTTTATTATTTATGGCGATTTTCCTTTCATAAATTGCATGATTGTCTTTTTTTTTTCCGCCACTAGTCGAATTTTAAACACAAGTTTCTCTAAGAAACGAGAAATTTACAAACTTAGAAATTTCAAAATTGTAATATTTGTGTGAAGGTTTATGAAAATATCTCAACTTCTTCCAAGTGCGGCGAAAAATGGGTTAAGTCATTTGGTCAGAAAGCTAATACATATCGCTAGCTTTTACTTCACCAGCAGGACAAATGCTTTTACCATTTAACAAACGACTAATGATCACTGATTAAGAGCTTTGGTATCGCTATAGACCAAAAAGCCCATGTGGGGCTCCCAATCTACCATAGTAACCTTACCTTTAACTTAACCAAAACCCCCTGATACACTTCTCTCTTTTGAACATATTGAAAGATTTCGTAGCTTACCGTTGATTTCGTTACTGGTGGTTGATGTAAAACTACACGTATACTGGATTCTTTTAAGTTGCGATTGATTGGTTTCAACGCACATAAGGCAAATGTAGCAAATGGTTTATCCAATTCTAGACACTCCAACGCAGTTATTTGCAAACTGTTTGTCGTTCTTACTAAAGGCTAAAAAGAAAGAACAAAGTTCTTGTTTATGCAGATATTTATCTCATATAGTCATACATACCAATTTTCCATTCTTTCTAGCAACTACAGTAAAATAACCTAATACATTTAAGAATAAAAGCACCATTGTGGCATAAAATATTTTATGAAACCATGGCTTAGTATCCATTGTCTACTCCTTTGACTTTAGATTGATTTGTGAATAATAAAACTTTGTTTAGTTATTATATGTACTTATAATCTTATTTGAAAACAGCATTAATGGGTTTGTAAATTAAATAGAATGTTGGTGTGTGACCTTACATAATATGTTTTTAATAACATTTTCATTTAATTTAAGTGCGTAGCATTTTTATGCCATTTATTAAGTTAACAAGTAAATATGGTTAGGTCGAAAAAATTTATATTTCAGAATGCATTGAAAGCAGACTTTGAAACTTTTGCAATTTTTCATATAAAAGTAATAATTCCTTTTTTTTAAAACCTTAATTGAATATAGGTTTTTCCTAAAATTTTAGACAGCTTTAAAATTCTTCTTAAAATCTTTTATTATTCTCTTTTATTGATAAAATACTTTTTTTTAGATTTTTATTGACTTTTATTATTAAAGATTAAACGTAATAAGTTGTTTTTAAAAGTTATTTTTGACTTTATTTTCATAAGTCGAATATAAATTTTTTTTGTTTTTTTTTTTTTTTTAAAAATTTTTAGATAAAAGTTTATTGTGCTTGAATAAGCATAGAATATCCTAAATCGATTTTAAAATTAAAAAGAATATCAGCTTTTCTAAATGACTATTCATTTAAAAACAGTTTTATGTACTCGTAATTACATGTATAACATGTTTTTAATTACAGATGGGTCGTTCCATCTATAATTTGCCTATTTTTACCCTGACGTGTTTTAAATTGGCTGACAATTTTTTGAGTGACTAAGCCATTATCTAATATATAGATAGAAAAAAATTATATCAAATTTTTTCGACCAACAGTTTTGATAAAAAAATTAATTTCTTAACTCTGTTCAGAGCCGCTCGTAAATAACACAAAATATTCATATATTTCTCAGATACTCCGAAATCGATTTCAGCTTTTTTAGGCTCAAAAACATATAGGAGCACCATCCCTGAAAGTTTCATTTATGATTTTGCCTCCTATTTGATTTGACAAGCATTTTTGTAAAGACTTATGAAGCTTAAATATAAAATTTAGATATTCCATTGATACTTTTGTTAATTTTTCGATGATTTTTTTTTTAATTTTTATAATATTTTCAATCTTTCGAAAGCTTTCAGCTTTTTTCAATTTTTAAAAGTTTTTAATTTTTTTGAAATTTTTTTTATTGTGTTTGAAAATTTAAAAATATAAGAAATATTAAAAATTTTAAAATTGGAAAAATTTCAAAAATTGACTTTTTGAAAAAATGCCAATTTTTGAAATTTTTCCATTTTTAAAATTTTTAATAGGTTTTTTCAGGCTTTACAAAATCATAAAACCATCATGAGACCACCATTGGCTCTTGCAATGCAAAATAATATTTTTTCATTGACTCACATAATTTTTGTAGAAGACCGACATCAAGATAAGCCCACTCAGCAATAATCGTCAATGAATGGATATTTTATTTATAAGATAGTTTTTAGAACTAATTTCTTTATGACTGTATAAGTCTCTGTATGCGTGTTTTAAATAAGTCGTATTTAATTTAAAGTTGATTCTAAGTTAAATTTACATGTAGCTTTGTTAAGTGATGGGGTGGTTCATCTTGTTGGCTATGGCATGGTGCCTAAGCAATGCTGTTTGTTGGCTATTTAGTCGGCTAGTGGTCCTTGCCACGTAGTGCCTATTACTGACACATAACATGATGAATCATGCCATATTAACCGTATACCGATCCTAGGGTCGTTTTCGACCAAATTTTTTTTTTTAATTTCAAATATTTCGAAAACTGTCAGCTGTGTGGGTTTGTGTCTTCGTGACTTTATCAGTAGGTATGTTATGAATGAAAACATGTAGTGTAAGAGTTTATTGATAGTTGTCCCGAAGTTTTTTTCAACTTTGGGGCTTATTTCGTCATTCGGGTTATTTTCGACCCGTACTAGTTTTTTTATGTAAAGGCATGTTTTTGTTCTTTTTATCGGCTTAAAAAGTTAATCACAGTTCAGTGTTCACTAAGGTTGTGAACATGTTCGAAGTTTTGCCATACGCAACGAGTCAAGCTCGAACAACTCGATTCTTTTGACCCAACTCAAGTTCAGTTCGCTCGTTGTTCGTCTCATTCGATCGCATCTCATGATGTCCGAGTTCTGAGTTGGTTGTGTGTTAAGTTTGTATAACAGTGTAATTGCATCGATACACAATTCAATTTAGCGAAATGTGACATCGAACACATCGCACAAAACGAACTTGGTCTCACGGCTTTGGGCAAATTCGCACCAATACGAGAATTATGGGACAAATGGGTGGAATTGCTTCCACTTCAATCCAAGTGAATGTGTCACTTTTGACAAGCAACTACTGGTTTACCATGGGTGATGCTCGTTTAGACAGTACATGCCAAGTAAGCCTGAGAAGTACGGTCTGAAATTTTGGCTTCTCACTTGTACCAAGACTTCATACGTATGAAATATGCAACTATATTTAGGAAAATTTGCTGGAGCTGCACCGGAACAAAATCAGTTTGAGCGGGTGGTTCTTGATTTAGTTGAGGACCACAAAGGTCAAAACATTACAATGGATAGTTTTTTCTCTTCATACGACTTGGGTCAGAATTTGCTTTACAAAAATTTGACTATGGCTGGCACATTGCGAAAAAACAAGCGTAGCATTCCGCTTAAGCTTCTTATCGAGAAAAAGCATCCACTACTCCAATCTACATCCGCCTTCACTGAAAAAACCTGTTTTGGTTTGCTTTGGTTTCATATGTAAAAAAGAAAAATAAATGTACCATTGTTTAGAGCAAAATGCATTATTCGCCTGATATCGGACCAGCACCGAAAAAATTGCCTGAGATAGTTTCAAACTATAACAAAACAAAAGGCGGTGTTGACAATACTGACGAAATGCTTTGGGATTCCGTTTCAAACGGAAGATGAATGCTTTCAGCATCTACTCAACAATAGATCCAAATTGGCTAAAAAAAATTCAAATGCAATGACGTAAGAACTTCCTACATGAAATTGGTCTTGCATGACAAAACATCACATATCTAACAGAGCCAGAAATCTACAAAATCATCAGCAAGTCTTACTTGCCAAGCAGCCTAGAATGGTTCCGAAACAACCAAACGGGGTAGATATGCTCTTTGTTTAACCGCGAAAACCGTACAAAAAGACCACAAAAGCGAATTGGTTTGATGTATGTGTAACAAAAATGTTTGCAAAAGAGCATACAAACGAAACGAAGTGTATCATTTTCATTAAAAAAAATCTTTTCCTTCAAAATTCCATACAAAACATATACGGGTCGAAAACGACCCGCCAAGATCAGATTAGTCGTAATTTTTAAGGATCGGTCTATGGTTAAGTTCATTAAAGAAATTATAGATAAAGAGTAAAGAAAATACACATACACACACGCTAGTGCTTTACTAACGCACATATACACGACTCAAGCTTTTCAGAAAATAACACCCATTAAATTTTACCCCAACCGTGCAACAAAAAAAAAAGAGAAAAGAACAAACCTGAAACTCTACAGAAGTTAAAAGTTAGTCTCGAGTTAAAAAAAAACTAAAGAGCCGCTACCTAGAACCTCATATAATGTTTACATCTACTAAACCCTTACTTAATACCCTATGCCTTGTACTGAATACAAAAAAAAACTCTAAAATCCCTATACTTCTAAAACCCTACTAAGCCGATCACGAAAATCCGACACACTATATCACTCACTCAGTCAAAAAGAAAGCTAAAGAAAACAACCGGAAAACAATGGCAAAATCTTCTAATTCGCTGCCGTAAGATGCATATAAAGATCTTATTTCATAACCAAGATATCTGCATTTTTCTAAATTAATAGAATTAACATTTTTCGACTCAGAGTCGAAGGGGTCCGCTATTAAGCGGATAAAAATACATAAAAACTGATGTTACACGGGAGCGTGAAAAAAATGTGATAGCTTGCGCAATTTTTAAAATCAATTTTTAAAGTTGACAAATTGAAACAGGCGACGCTAATTCAGTATTCAATATTGATGGAAGTCTTTTGAGGAGCGTTGTCAAGATGTGTAATGCTATAGATATCCGCTTACATATCGTAAAAAACACAAATTTTTTTGTTGAAATACTCTAATTAATAATGAGCTTCGCCCTTAAAGTTACACACGAGCTACTTAGTGTAGTTATTGTAGTTATTATGCTTGAGCACAATCGTGTAAATTAAGTGATGTACACCACACTTTGCAGGTACTAGAACATAAGTTTTGTACTGAATGGTTACAGTGTAGACACATTCGGTCAGAACATATGATAAGGCCACAAATAAGTTTGACGCCATTTTTATATGACATCCATTTTGATTTATAATTGTAAATAATTTTTAAAAAAGTTATAATGCAAATTTAAGGCTCAAATTATCTCAATAAGGCTATAATCATACATTTAAAACATCTAGTAAACGTTATATGATCATTTCAGCAGTTTAAGAAGCATTTGATTAGTAAAATTTTTTTACTTACTTACTTACTTTGATGACCATAACAACCCGTTGTCAGGTTACGGCCGACCTCATTAGCTCTCGCCAGGCGCCTCTGTTTTGTGCGCGCTTTCTCCAATCGTTAATGCCAAGCGCGGTTAGGGCTTCCTCAGCTTGGTCTATCCACCGGAGGCATGGTCTCCCTCTTCGTCGTTGACCGGGGACTTTCCCTTCGAATACCTTTTTCGCTGGAGCTTCTTTATCCATACGATGGACATGACCCAGCCAGCGTAGTCGCTGTATTGTTATATGCTTAACTATGTCAATGTCGGCGTAGAGCTCATACAGCTCGTGGTTCATTCGAATGCGAAAGTCGTCGCCTACTCGAACAGAACCAAAGATTTTGCGGAGAACTTTCCTCTCGAACACCCCAAGAGCGACTGCGTCTGTTGTCGAAACCACCCAAGCCTCAGCGCCATAAAGAAGCACAGGTAGTATGAGCGTCTTGTAGAGTGTTAGCTTTGTCAATCGAGAGAGAGCTCTGCAACGTAATTGCTTACTGAGACCGTAGTAGCACCTATTAGCAATTGTTATTCTCTGCTTAATCTCCAGACTGACATCATTATTGCTGGTTACGGCAGTGCCAAGGTAAATGAATTCCTTGACAACTTCTAATTTACAGTTGCCCGCTGTAACATGAGAGTCTAGATCCCGTGCTCTCTTGTTGTTGTTAGTAGACATCATGTATTTCGTCTTGCCCTCGTTTACCGTCAAACCCACTTTGGCTGATTCCTTTTCAATAGCAGTGAAAGCAGCAGTAACATCTCTCTTACTCCGACCGATAATATCAATATCATCAGCGTACGCAAGGAGCTGAACACCTTTGAAGAAAATGGTGCCATTATGATGCACACTGGCTTTTCCTACGATCCCCTCCATAATGAAATTGAAGAGATCGCACGAGAGCGGGTCGCCTTGTCTGAAACCTCGCTTGGTATTAAAAGTTCCGGAGAGGTCATTCCCTACCTTGACGGAGCTACACGTATTGCTCAACGTCATCCTGCAGAGCGTTATCAACTATGCAGGTATACCGAACTCAGATATTGTTGCGTATAGGCAATCCCGCACTGGGCTAAAGAACGCAGCTCTATAATCGACGAAGAGATGGTGAGTGTCGATTTGATATTCATGGGTTTTCTCCAGGACTTGGCGTAGTGTAAAAATCTGGTCTATGGTGGACTTTCCAGGTCTATAGCCACACTGATAGGATCCGATCAGCGTTTCAGTATACGGCTTCAATCTTACACGCAATACTCTCGAGAGGATCTTATATGCGATGGAAATAAGACTGATACCCCTGTAGTTGGCGCAGATTGTCGGGTCTCCTTTCTTTTTTACAGGACAAAGCACGCTGAGATTCCAATCGTCGGGCATGCTTTCCGCTAGCCATATTTTGCTGATGAGTTGATGCATGCACCTTATCAATTCATCGCCACCAGCTTTAAACAACTCAGCTGGCAGGCCGTCAGCACCCGCTGCTTTGTGGTTTTTGAGTCGCTGGATAGCAACTCGAATTTCTTCATGGCTAGGTGATGGTACTTCCACTGCGTTATCATCGATTGGTGGTATCGTACTGCATTCTCTCTGGGCGGAATTTGTGGAATCATCGCCCGTAAGCAAGTTGGAGAAATGCTGGCTCCATAACCTCAGTACACTCTGTGTATCTGTAACCAGATTTCCATTTTCGTCTCTACAAGTGGATGCTCCGGGCTTGAAACCTTGAGTTAGACGCTTAACTTGTTGATAGAATTTTCGTGCATCCTTCTTACCCTGGTACACCTCAAGTTCCTCACTCTCACGCTTTTCCTGCTCCCTTTTTTTACGTGTGAAAGTGCGCCTCTCTTGCTTCCTCTTTTCGCGGTAGTTTTCTCGCACGGCTCGCGTTGCGGCTGACTGCAGCGTCTTCTTGTATGCGGCGTTTTTTTCAGCAGTCGCATCGCGACACTCCTGGTCATACCATTGGTTTCGAGGTTGTGGGCGTCGAAAACCAATGACTTCCTCGGCAGCAGCGCTCATGGAGTGGGAGATGTGTGTCCAAAGTCCACCGGCGTCGTTGGTTCCAGAGGTTGGTTGGTTGAGCTTAACTGATAGTTGAGCGGAGTACGTCTCGGCGGTCCGTTGTGATTGCAGCTTGGCAACGTCCAGCTTTCGTTGCATGCCCGTGCGTACATTCTTCGCATTGCATAGCCGCATGCGGATCTTAGCTGCAACAAGATAGTGGTCGGAGTCAGTGTTGACCCCCCGAAATGTACGCACATCCAGAACGCTTGTAGCGTGCCTTCCGTCGATCACAACATGATCAATTTGGTTTTTCGTTTTTTGATCTGGGGATAGCCAGGTGGCCTTATAAATGTCGAGGTGTTGAAATCTGGTACTACTAACTACCATGTTTCGCGCCGCGGCGAAGTCGATCAGTATCAGACCGTTGTTTGAAGTGGTCTCGTGGAGACTGAACTGACCGACTGTAGCGCCAAAGATGCCTTCTCTTCTGACCTTCGCGTTAAAATCGCCGAGGACTATTTTTACATCGTGGGTGGGACAACGGTCATACACGTCCTCTAGGCTCGCGTAGAAATCATCCTTGGTGGCATCGTCCTTTTCCTCCGTCGGGGCGTGCGCGCAAATTAGGCTTATGTTGAAGAATTTTGCCTTGATACGGATCGTAGCCAACTTTTCGTTTATTGGCGTGAACCGGGAAACTAGGTGGCGTAATTTTCGACTTACAACGAATCCGCAACCAAATTCGCGCCTCTCCGCATGGCCGCTGTAGTAGATATCACAGTTCGTCCGCTTAGAGCAGCCTTGTCCTTTCCATCGCATCTCCTGGATGGCGGTGATGTCAGCCTTTATTTTTACGAGGGCTTCCGGCAGTTGGATAGTTGCACCTTCCCTATGGAGGGTCCGGACAATCCAGGTGCATATGCGTAAGTCATTGTCCGTTTTTCGTTTGCAGTGGTCGTCATCATAGTGGGGGCTATTATCCGAGGCTGATTTGGTTTTCATTGGAAATGACGATAATGTGTGGTGGGACCCAAACCCTACGCACACATTCCAAGTTTTAAGTCTAGGAGAGACTCGCCTTCTCACAACTAGCTCACCCCCGGACGGGTGTCCAAAGGATCTCCAGAAGATACTTGGCCAAAAAGGCCGGAAGTTTGTGAGCTGCTTGAACTGCTTGCAAAAAAATCATCCCTGGCCACTCCCAAGTGAGTGGCAATCAGGAACTTTTCCCACTTACGTGGACTTCTACAAGCAGCTCCATCCTGCCATCCAATTTTTTTTAACTTATTATTAATATATTACTAAATATTGGATATTTATTAAGCTCATAAGTTTTTTGTTCAGCAATATTAATATTTACAATAAAAATGAGCTTCGTCTTAATTTCTACGCATAATTAAATTCATATTAAAAGTTGTGGAATAAACTTTATAAGAAGTTAAAATATTATAAGTCATAACATTACTCATACATATTAATGCTTCTTACCATTGTATTCATTTATTATTAGAATACTACTACAATGACTATAGTAACTTAAAAGACAAATATTTACTTGAAAATCTTCTGCGTGTGGGTTGCTATAACTACTAATTGTGGTTACAAAGCAGTAACAGTATCAGTAATACTAACTACACATATCCCAAGTATCATGCATTCCCCACTTGGTAACGGTTATGTGTCATTTATGAAATATATCGGGATTTGAGTAGTTATCTACACAAATACTAAACCGAAACAATCCGAATGTGTATTTGATGTTATCCTGTCTTCTGTGAGCTTAGAGAATCATATATCAAGTATAGCTAAAAGAGCCTAAAAAAATATTTCCATTAACTTAAATATCATTGGAATTGCGAAAAAAATAATGCACTTTATTGAAAAATGAGTGAATTCGATTCTTAAGTATTTTTTTTTTACAATACTCAAGAGGGATGTCCAAGGCAATATTCATGAAATTTCTTGAAATCCCAGACTTGAAGGTTACTGTATACGTACATATATTTGGTTGAGCGCGTGATACTAAATACATAATACATAAATAATCGATATCTTCAAAACACTTTCGTGGAATGGATCAAACTAAGGTTCTTGATTTCTTTATTATGTAAATAATTTAGCGATTACCGACAACTTTTTGCAACGCCAATGACCAACAAGGTTCCCATGTGTCAAAATTGCAGCAACTTTTGTAGGTTTGGGCGGTAGACATATCCGTGAATCGAATTCGTCCGATTTTCAATCCAAAAAAGCTTGTTAGAAGGTGTGACCTGTGTGCCAAATTTCATTCAATTAGCTTGATTGATTTTTCCCGTAAACGTGATTTCAACAGACAGGCAAACTGACAGAGAGACATAGCTATATCGACTTAGGTGGCGACGCTGATTAAGAATATATACACTTTTCTATATCTGCCACGCTTTCTTCTATGCGTTACAAACGAAATATATACTCTCTGTGTAGGGTAAAAATGGGATTTTTTTTTTAATAAAAGTTTATTTAACAATTTCTTTTTTATAATAACCACACCATGCTGTAGTTATTCGTTACAATAAAAATTGCTATGTTTCATAGACATTCACATACAATTTAACTAGGGCCCTTGGTATGTTATAAGCGTACACTTTAAGATCAATACGATATCTCCCTTCCGGAAAAACTGAGGGCAAAGGTATATCCATGACAGGTACATTATCAACAATTATATCATGCTAAAATATTGATGAAAAGATTTATTTAAAAAACTTAATATAAACATTATCTTACGGAATATGGACAGGAATGATTGGCATTGGTGTAGGGCCGCCATATATTGTAGAACCAATCAACTACCAGATTCTTTCTTCCGCCCAAATATTTGCAAGCATCCAAATATATATCGATCCCAAATGGCTTGTAATCATTAGCTTTTTTCAACATTGTGAAACTAGCCTGAAAATTAAAACTTTTACTCGTATAATACTATTAAAAAAAAATCATTTGTGCAGCTCAAACGGGGTAGAAGTGAAAGCTTTAGAAAGCTAAACTGCGATAAAATAAGACGAAAATGTTTTATTAGAATGATGAAAATAAAATAAAAATGGCGAATCTTTTCAAAAAGACTGTAGAAGTTTTGTTCATCTGAGCTATTTGCAGTTGATCAGTGCAATGCTTGAAAAAACTTAAAAAACAGGAAATCTATCCACGCTTGTACCTCAGCTTTTGATCCACCGAGTACTAAGCTCGATCAGTACTTTAATTTTATAGATCATTTATTGATGTAGATATTCTAGAATCTAGATCCCGTCAACTAAGCTTTACCTTCGATGGAAAAACTGTGCTAACTGCACGGTTAAGAAAAGTGAAATTTCACTTCAAAAAAGGGTCAATGGAATGAAATTGGAACACTTATTTTATACTCCTAAAAAAAGTTTTAGCTTTTTCGTTAAAATAAAATACTGCATAGCATACCGATACATTCGTGACCGGTGTCTTATGTAATATGACGTCGAAACTGAGTAGTTTTAGAGTGCGATTTATTGGCTTCAATGAACATACAGAAAATGAGGCAAATGCTTTGTCCAACTCAATGCATTCAATCGCAGTCATTACGACAATGTTCGTTGCTTTTACTCGTATAAACGGCTAAAATTAAAGAAAACATCTCAGGTCAAAGCAACATATTCGTGCTGATATAGAAAACTTTCCTTTCTTCCAGCAAATACAGTAAAATAAGTTAAAGTAAACGACAATGCTATTAGTGTCGTAGCAAATAAAAACTTGTGAAACTGTAACTTCAAACCCATCGCTAGTTTCTGTGAAATCAATTCGCAAATGTAAAACATACCAATATGAAAATTGTTTGTAAGTTACTTATGTTTAATTGACCGCATAAATTGAGAATAATTAAAAGATAATCCGATAACATTAATGCATGGCCACCTAACCTTCACACTGGCACCAATGTTTACCTACGGGAACGGGCACTGTTAACAAATGTTAATATTTTGGTTTTTGCATACATTTTTGCATACATTTGCACTTTTACTATGATTTTTGAACTTGAATAATTCGATATAGCATGATTTGTGAGAACTTCTATGGTAACAACATTTTTGGGGGGAACCTATAGTCCAATTGCTAGTTCTCTTTGTGGTCTTGAAATTTCGTAGCAGAAGTGAGCTTTGTACTAAAAAAAAAAATAATACTTAAATCTCATAAGTGAAAATGGCAGACAAAAATAAAAAAAAATTAAAAATCTATGTAAGTGCTTCATTTGTGACTCAGTAAGCACAGTATGAGCTATTTTTAAACACCGAAAAAAATAAAGTTTTCCAATGTTCAGGTTATCGTATGAATTGCAGGCAGAGTACTAAGAACATTTTATTGCCAATATGGACTCGGATGAGAACAATATGGAAACAGAGGTAACAGAAGGTGATATGATTGAAGAGGATATATCAGCCTGAAGAATATGATGGGGAAGCCTCTGATGCAGAAATCGAATCATATCCCATACAACTCTGGCACGGGAGCGACTCAGAAAATGAATGAATGAAAAGTGACGATACTGAAGGTTTTGTCCCGGATAAATATAATCATGGTCATTCGAAAGTAAAAGGATTTTTCAATATGTCCAACCACGAAGAAGCCAAGCAAAAAAGCGCGGCTAGGAAAATGTGTACCTAGTGCAAGAAACCTGCTTAAATTGAGCATAGCAAAGTTCTAACAAAATTTAAGGCAACAATTTAAAATAGCTGTAAAATCAATAAATATTTTTCAAGTGACCAAGTTTTTAATAAGTTTTTATTTAGAAATGCCTTCTTATTATTTATTGGTATTATTATAACATAAAATATTCACATAAACTAACAAAATCTCTGAAATAAAAATAAATTAACATATGTTAATAGTACCCGTTTATAGAGTAAAAACGTCAGTTTTTCAAAAATAACAGAAAAAATCAAAATTAACAATGGTTTTTAAGTTTTCGAAAAGAGGTTGGAAACTTAGTAACTGAGTCTAAGTTTTATGAAAATCGGATCACGAATAAATGAGTTGCAGCAAATTATAAATTCCGATATTAACATATCGGGCATTTCACGCGAAGCGGGCAATGAAAATAAAGTGAGGTCGTGAAATTTGTTTATATTCCGGTAAGTTATACTTCTAGTAGACATAAATCTGTACACATATTTTTTTTTTCGTATGAGGCTTAATTGCCGAGTTATGGGCTTCTGAAGAATAAGCGAAGCTTAAGGACCGTCATTTTTGAACGCTGTTATTGGAATCAAGGAATTTATGATAAAATATAAAAAATATTGATAGGATGCTTTTATTAATTTTTTAGTTAAATTCGAATTTAAAATTTTTTTAAGTATGGAAAACTGGAAGTAAAAATTTTAAATCAAATTTTCAGTAACTTCGACATAATATTTTTTAAATATTTTAATTTTTAAAAAAAGCCTTAAGAATATAAATGTTTCACAAAAAAATTTTTAACGTGATCGTTATTAGTTAAGGAGATATATAAATTAAAGTACTTAAGAAAGTGCCATGTCCCATACAAAGTGCGGCACGACTACACTTCAATTCATATATCTTATCTCGTAAACTAATGTAGATCACGTTAAAAAATTTTTAGCATATTACTGGTATATTTTACGCTTTATTTTTAAGTTAAAATAAAAAAAATAAAATGTGTCGAATGTATGTATCTCAATTCTGAGATGAAATGTTCACTTCCGCTTGATATCGTACCTTCACCTCCGCAAATTTTAATTCGGTAATTCGGCGGTATAAAGGAAGTTTTAAAATCAAATTTAGAGCATACAAAGTGAAAAACTCGATGTTTATGCTATTTACATTTAATTGTTTTGTGGCTAAGTGGCTAAAAGAAAATTAGCTCGACCATAGCTAGAAACTTATTTTATTTTGATATTTTTAATTTAGTTAGATTCGTAAAAAAAGATTATGGGTACAACATAGAATGAATTTCGTTTATACAGATTTTGAAGTAGATCATTTCAAAAACATTGTGTTAAAATTTTATAAAGATTCAAGCTCTCTAAGCATATTTTTTTAAATGAGTAAAATGAGTCAGAAAAGAGATATTGTCAAAAAACCGCTTTTGGGCGCCGTTTTTCCAATATGACGGCGCGAGCGGCAACAATACGAGGTGCAAAGTTGATATTCAGAAAGAGCACATCAAAATCTATAAAAATACTCATTTTCAAAACTACCGCAAAACTTTCCAGGTAAAACTACCAAATGATTGTACTATTTATTGAACCTGAAATAAAGTACAATCATGGGTGGCATAATAAATTCTGACTAACAGATTCTTCGTTAGGCTGGAAATTTATGTTGCCTCCTAATGCTTATTTTATACTCCTACGTCTCCGCTTCCGTTAAAACTCCGCATCCGCGGAGATCAAGTTCTGAACATTTCATCCGCATACGCCTCCGCATAGATGACCTCCGTTACAACCTTAGCTTTAAGAGACCGAGGGCCCGCTGTAGAAAATTCAAGTTTATAAAATTACAGGATGGGATGTTCGGGAAAGATAGTGAGCCATTTTGATGATACTAACGAACCAGGGTTTCCTTGCCAAAGCCTGTCCCGAAATCAGAAAATGTCCAAATTTTGCCAATTTTGTTGTTATAACTAAAACTGTATAATATTATACCTCAAAATATATGTCAAATGATGGATCTCGCAGAGGCCTAAATATTATATAAAGCGATGCATTTTTGAATTCAGTCTCAAACATGGATTGCTACCGATTTTCCTGGTCGCTAGCACTAGCAACATAAATTTTTTTATTTATTTATACGGTACATGTTCATAGTCTTTTGAGTATAATTGAATAAATAGTACAATGAGAAAAGTTTTGGATAATAATAATGAAAACAAATCAAATTATGTGTACAAAAAGTTATAGATTACTGAGGAAAAGAGTTAAAGATTATTAAGAAAGTCTAGAACTACAACTTTAAAACATCTAGAATTGCTTAAGAATTTTATAACTTATCTGGCGAATTTTAAAATAAATAAAATTTTTGTGTTATAGGTCATGAATTGGTCAAGTAGTGCGATGAACTGGTCAGCAAGAGAACAGTAAAGAAATCTATAGGGTTTTTAATGCTAATAATTCGTCAGTTAAAATTAGTAATTCATCATAAATACATAGAGAATTTTTAAATTTTTTTTTAAAACCCTTTTCTATACCACAGCGCATGCACGGAACCTCGACTGTTGTATGAGATTGTCAAGCAAATCAATTAATTATTATTATATAATATAATATAATCTCATATTTGATGATTTAAAAGAGTATAATAGATTACATTTAGAGTGCTCGAAATTGGTGAACCAAAATAAAAAATTGATCAGGTTTATTAAACAATAATGAGATGGTTGTATAAAAAACTTATTGTATTGAATGTTTAAAATGCTTTTGAATAATTTATTAACATTACTTTGAACAATTTGGTTGCGTAAACGTATAAGACGTATAATCGGTTGAACGATTTTACTAATAGGTCAGATGAGGTGCCAAAATTTTCAGATGACTGATTATTTATATAGTACTATATGTATATCATTTTCCCGAAAACACTCAAAACATCCTCTTCTGAATGCTTTACTTTGTATTTGCTTGTGAAATTTTCTCGTAACGCGGTCAATGAGGTGGGTGTGACATCCCGAATTGTGTTTGAACCAGTGATGACATTTGGGTTTTGTGGAAATGTACTGAATCGAAACTTCAAATTTACTTTTTAGAGGCCGAATTTACTGTTTTTTTAAATTTTGGCTTTTTTTCTCAAATTTCACAAAAAAAAAAAGATCATCACTTCTAGGTAAATACTGAACTGTATAATTTCTACATTTTACTAAAAAAAAAATTTACTTTTGCGTATGCAAGGTCATTACTTTTGGGTGTGCAAACATGAGCAGAAAAAACCAAAAACAGACATTCTACATTAATTCAACTCTTGTTTATTTATTCTTTGCTTATTTACATATATGTAACATAAATAAGTATGCTCTGATTCAATCGAACAATAACTCTTCAGTATCACAATGAAATTTCACTCTTACAATGAGTCTTCATCCGCAATATCTTCAACATTAGCTACTGCAATGTTGAGGTTTCACTAAATTTACTAAAAAAAAATGGTCATACGACATTTCACTACATATTTTAGCAAAACTAACATAAAAAACAAGTAATTATTATTAATTGTCCATGTGTACCGAAAATGTACTGAAAATGTTCTGAAAATTCTCCAAATGTACTGAAAATGACCCAACTGTACCGAATGTACTGAAAACGATTGTACTGAAGATGATTTTTCAGAACGGAAATGTACCGAAAAAAGTACAAATGTACCCAAAATGCCATCACTGGTTTGCCTGTGTGTTTCTTCTTCAATGTGTTACGCTCAACAAAGTGCTTACTTTGTCAGTTGTAGAATGGTTAAGCTTTAGTTACTGAAAGTACCATGGCAGATATTTGTGTGAAGAGAAAGATGTCTCTGCGTGTAATTACGTGGGTTTTGTCACACTCCACCTTATTGAAGATGGGATAAGACTATTCGAAAGCCATTAAAAAATCAACTTAAAGCATTGTGTTCGAGGTTTCTAGAGTTAGTTCAGGAAACAAATTATTTACATGAAACAGAGGATCTTTACCAGAAACCTCAAATTATCATCGGCCATACTTCAGCCAGTAAACACTGATAAGTCGAGGCGGTACAAGCTTCCTGGTAATAATGAAGGCAATGATATATTTCGTATGGTTATAATTATAATTAATAATGAAAATAATTTTTGTTGAATATGTGAATTTGATGTAAATAAAAATGAAATAATAAAAATTTTATATTAAGTTTTACTCAACTACAGTCAAACTTTTTTATAACGAACTTCTATGCAACAAAGTTTTCTCTACTACGAACTGAGTTGAAGTACACAGCTTTCTCGTTCTATTTTCAGTGTATTTTGATCTTCTTACAGCGAATTTCCTTATAGCGCGATTTTCTTTAAAACGAAGACATTTTGCTACTGAAAATCAAACTCTTATGCGTTTCTGATCCCCTTAAAGCGAATTTTTTTAAAATAATTTTCTGTTACGCATGTCAATAAAACTACATACATACAGAGAAAAAAGAAAACATTTTAAGGGGATCCCCAAAATATGAAAACAAAAACAATCGAAAAAAAGAAAGTTTCTTCACTATTAATGGTGACTTTAGTTCAGTCAGTGTTCAGTGATAGAAGTGAAAATGTTGCAACGAAGTAGCCTTTCTTTCGAAAAAAAAGTTATTTATAGTAAAAAAAAGTTGTAGAAGACGTGACATTTGTCGAATTTCGAAACATTCTGGAGAAAAGGAGCAACGTACCGACTAATGTGTATGTTTCTCTTAATGTATTAGAGGATTTTGTTGTAGGAGAAAAATGGAGGAGTGTAGTCCAAACCAAAATTACTGACTTCTTTAAATAAATAGTAAAAAAAAATTATATCTAGGTAACGAATTTTTTTCTGGTCCCGTGCGTATTCGCTATATGGAAGTTTGACTGTATTCTTTTTTATGGGTGGTAGGCTACAAGGAGTAAAAGAAGATAAAAAAATGTCGGTCTCATAGAATTTTATGTTGCTCTTTAAATGAAGACTTAGAAAACATCGACATTTGGGCAAAAGTTAATCATCTTCAATTAAATTGCCAATTTCCAAAATGTGATATTGATCCCATATATGTTGCAAACAATAGACTCGAAACTTTGAGAAAAGGAGCTTAGGCTTTTACGTAAAATTATCTTTAAGTGGAGTTAATTACATCAATAGTGTGATTAGCAAAATAAATTTTGTGTTAAGAAATTTACGTCAGTTTTTTTTTCACACAGGATACTCAAAAAAAGCTTTTCAAAGTAAACACGTTTCTATTTCCACCAATACCATTAAGGTATGGAACAATTTATTAAAATACTAAACTATTTTTGAAGTATTTTATAATTCTTAAAACTCTTTTGATAACGTTTCAACTAGTAATAGTTTTAGTTTTTTAGTTGTAGTACAAATGAGTTTTGCAAATATTTTCTAGGTTTTACATGTAATGATATTAATTGTGTATCAAAAGGCTAAGTTTTATGGCACTAATAAATAAATAAATTCAAATTGAATTCGTTCGTTACCATTCAATATACTCGCACTAGTTTTCATTAATATCCGCATACAATTTGACCATGGCTCTAGGTATGTTGTTGACATTAGCTTTCAAATCTATGCGATACCTGCCATCTGGAAATACTGAGGGCAATGGTATATCCATTATGGGTACATTATCTACAATCAAATCGTGCTAAGACATTTATAAATACTTAGTTTTATTAAATAAATTAATGTGAAACATAATCTTACAGAATATGGACAGGAATGATTGATGTTGGTATAGGGCAGCCATATATTGTAGAACCAATCAAATACCAGATTTTTTTTACCACCCAAATATTTGCAAGAATCCAAGGATACGTCAATTCCAAATGGTTTGTAACCATTACCTTTTTTCAAAACTTTGAACCTGAACTAAAACAAAAAAAAAATGTAATAGCTTAGAAGATTTCTAATTTTAGTAGCTAAACTATATTGATTGGAATGAATCGGAAATGGCATACTATTTTAAAAATATCTCCATCATAATTTCTTTTGTACTCATAAAAAATTACTTCGCAACATACCGTTGAATTTGTGATTGGTGTCTTATGTAAAATGATGCGAAAACTAAGTAGTTTTAGCGTCCGTTTCATTGGCTTTAATGAGCATACAGCAAATGTAGAGAAGGTTTTATCGAAATTAATGCATTCGATCGCCGTCAGTTTGATATTGTTCGTTGACCTTACGAACACCTAAAATTAAAGAAAACATTTAAGAATAAAACAATATATTAATAAAGCCATTTGACTTTCCATATTTCCAGCATGTACAGTAAAATAAGCTAAAGAAAATGACAATATTATGAGTTTCATTGCGAATAAAAATTTTTTAAACTGTAACTTCGAAACTTCAGCTAACGTCTGCGATTTTAAATTGCGAACATTAAGTAAAATGAAACGGAAAATTACATTTTAATTATGTTTTGTTATGATCACAACTGACCCCACAAATACAGAATAATTAAAAAATAATCCATAGGCATTTATTTAAAATACAAATTATACTATTTGATAAATTATAAATTGTATTGATTAAAATTTTAAGAGCAGAAAGTTCTGTACACGGTACAATAGAGCGTAAAATGCCTAGTAAAAATAAATAAGATCATCGGTCCAGTGTCGTCTTTAACCTATTGGAGGCCCTGGGCATATGAGGATAATGGGGCCCCTATGGCTTTGACAGAACACTATTTTGTTAGAATAGACAAAGAAAGTAGATAAACAAGGTTCTAGAAATATTTTTATTGACAGTCACATTAAATGAATAGATAATGTAATATATCCACAAAAGTAACTCTTTTAGCATTTACAGATTAGTGCTTAAAAATCTATATTGACTGAAAAGGAACCCTTCTAGATTTAAGATGAGCAAAATCGTTAATGACTTCTTCAAAATCTATATTTGAGCAGATCACATTCTATGGACATCAGCGACAAACTGGTTAATCTGTCTTGAAGCATTGTACTTCTCAACTCATTTTTAATTCTATTTAATTTGGAGAAGGAGCGTTCCCCACTGCAGTTAGTTACCATCATGCTTAAAAAGAATCTCAATGCGATTTCGACATTTGGAAATGTGTCTTCAATTTTGTTTTCTTTCAAAAGTTGATATATTTCCAATATACTATTACTCCCTCACTTTGTTCACTGTGAACATTTTTTAAGTATTCTGTTAAATGCAGACATTCCATTTCTAACTCTTTCTCATTAACATCCTCATAATAAAGTTCCGCAAATTCTTTGCAACTTTGTCTCAACTATTCAGAATTCAGAGTCTTAAAAATAAATCAAAACGTTTACAAATGTTCTTATACGGACTTAATCGCTGTTTTAGATGAACGCTCAGAGTATCAATTATGGGAAGAAATGTCTCGACTTTCAATTTCTCTCTTCCATTCAGCTGGACTGACAACGCCGGGCAATCAAAAAAAACTCTGGCGTGTGCTTCTGTATTTTATTCTTTGAGATAGGTCCTTGTAGTTAGATTCCGGGTTTTTTTCTTTGGCGGACGATTCGAAGTAATCAAATCTATTCCTGAGGTTAACAATAAAATCATCAAGTGAAGTAAACGTATTAGTTGCAACGTCCAGTGTTATTGTTTCTTTTTGGAGATAGTTATTTATTTTGTTTATTCTTTCCAATATAGAGTTCCAAATTTCTATTAGTATAATATATTCTAGCTTTTCCATTTTTCTGGACAGACTAAGGGTTTCGTCTCTGGTTTCTCGTGCCTGTTCTGTATCTTTTGCGATGGACATCAAAGCTTCTATAATTTGTTTATGACCTTCATGCAAGGCGCTTACAGCATCTGCTCGGGCTGACCATCTGGTTTGTGAAAGACTTTTCAAAACTTTTTTTGAACCTAAATGTCCTGTCAATATATTCGGTGAGTAGGGCCTGAAAAAAAGTTGTACAGTTTCTGAACCATTTCAAAAAACTTTGTTGCCTCCGATACACTCCCAGCAGCATAGACACCTACCAAGTTTATTGAATGTCCCGCACATGGTACAAAGGTGGCAAATTCACATTTCTCCTTAATTCTTGTTTGTAGACCAGTATACTTCCCCAACATATTTGAAGCATTGTCGTAGCTTTGTCCTCTGCAATCTTTTATGGAAATATCATGATTCTCTAAAAAATTCAAAATGGTTTCCGCTAAATACTCAGATTTATGCTCTTTAATAGTTTTATATTTCAGAAATCTTTCAACAGGAACACGGTCTTTTACGTATCGAATTATAAATGTAAGCTGGTCAACATGAGACAGATCAGGCTTACTGTCAACCTTAATGGAAAAATATTTTGCTAATTTAACCTCATTTATAATTTTTTTTAGGACCTGTTTTCCCATTACGTCAATAAACTCCTTACAAATATTTAGCTGATAAATACGAAATGTTACCTTTTCTAGGATTCCCAAATTTTTTTAAGTGATCTGAAAGAAATGGATCAAATTCACTCAATAATTCCACACATCCCAGATAATTTCCATTATTGGGAGATCCTAGGATTTTATTGCCACCGCGAAACTAAAGCCCTCTCGATGTCAAAAATTTTACAACAGCTACAATCCGTTTAAGTACATTTCTCCAGTAATCTACTTCATTTTGATGTTGAGATAATAAGTCAGTACCTACTCTACCAACCGCTTTACTTCGTGCCAGATAAGTCATCATAGATTGCCTATGTGCTGGGCTATTTTCATGTGTTAAAATTATGTAATTAATGTGCTTCCAATCATTACATCCACTCGAAGAGCATAGATTTACATCAGAAGCGTTAAACACAGAGCAAGAAAAACAAAATACAGAGTTTTTGGAAGGCGAGTGCAGCAACCATTTTTTTTCGACGCTTTCATTGTTCTTCAATTTGCGAATATATAATGCTTTGTTGAAATACCTAGTTACTGATTTATTACCATCTTTGTAGGTTCTGGATGTCTCGGAAAAGTCAGAATCTTTATTTTGAAAATATGAAAGTCCCTTACGAATCAAAATTTCGCGATTTTTCTCTGTAAAATTTTCATGTCAATAATGGCGGGGTCGTGTGATATTTCTTCCGGCTTGGAAAACTGTTGTTCAACTGACGCAGTTGTCACTATTCGTGAAGTCACCGAATTTGTTTTACTTTCGTCAAAATTGTTAGAAATTGGTGTAGAACATGATGGACACAACTCATCATGTGGAAGATTTTTTGTTAGATTGCTACTTACAGAAGTTTCTCAATAAGAATAAATCAGTCATATTTTCATATGAGAAGACAAAATATGGAATTAGCCAAACCAAAACAAAATAAGAAATCAGAAATTGAAGAAAAACGAAAAGAAACAGCAATTTCGTTTCATTCCTATTTCAGTTTCGCAGAAGGTTTGATGCTGCTCAAAAACACTGCTGCGTCGGTTCTGAAACTACAAATGTATACGGTTCTTAACTCCTTAAGAGTTAGCCAACAACATGAGTCTGTTGTGAGAACCAATCTTTCTCTTCCATTATATATACTTTTTGATTGATATTGTAGTCAGTAATTTTGGTTCGATTTATTCGAATTAAATAAGTTTTTGTAATAAATATAGGTTATCGTTTGGTGATCTGGCAGGAACTAGGGGTTCGATCGCGGGGCCCTGGGCACGTGCCCAGAGTGCCCAGTGGGAAAGAGGGGTCTGCATCGGTCTCCAGCCAGTTTGAGAGCTTACCTCAGAAAACTTACTACCCAATTTATATATTTTTTTTTTAAATAGATGCACTACCTTTCATAATTAGATCTCGTCGAGATCCTTACAATGATATACGATTGGCATCGATATAGCAGCGATATTGAAAGAAGTTAAAAAGAGTACATTATTTCAAAAAGAAAAAGAAAATATAAAAGCAAAATGCTTTGAAAATGTTCTTAGGTAATATAGTGACCGGAAAACTTTTTTTTTTGTGTTAATCAGCCAATGTGATCTTTTCTGATATTTTCTTTTTATCCCCTAAACAGAGAGTATATCCACTTTGTCTATGTGTTTGTAACACAAAGATAGAGTCGTGGCAGGTATATAAAGTTATGTTTATTCCTGATGAGCGTCACTAGGGATTGGTAAAATCGATAAGAAAAAATATCAATATGCATCGATAGTTTCTCCAAATTTATCGATTTCAATCGATATTACATCGATAAGACCAAGCACATGTATTTATATTTCTATTTGAAAAAAGTATGCCAAGAAGGCTAAAGAATACAAAAAATCGATAAGCCGGAACCTGCAAAAAGTTTCCTAAACAAGGTTCGGAAATTGCTTGTAGATATGGGGATCAGGAGAAACCACTCTAGGTTATGCTGGACAGGCCAGGGACTTGCTAGAAGGTTTGGGAAGCGGAGGAACTTGGCCTGGTCAAGTTGGGTAGGTTGAAGACCTGCGTAGGTTCAGAAAGCGGGGCAATTTGTACGGATTAAGTTACAGGTTAGGTACCTGCTGTTAGGTTTGGGAAGTGGGGCAACTCATCCAGGTTAAGTCGGGCAGGTTAGGTACCTGCTGTTAGGTTTGGGAGGGGAAGGAACTCGTCCAGGTTATGTCGGGCAGGTTAGGTACCTGCTGTTAGGTTTGGGAAGTGGGGCAACTCGTCCAGATTAGGTCGGGCAGGTTAAGTACCTGCTGTTAGGTTCGGGAAGGGAAGGAACTTGTCCAGGTTAGGTCGGGCAGGTTAAGTTCCTGCTGTTAAGTTTGGGAAGAGAATGAACTCATCCAGGTTAGATCGGGTAGGTTAAGAATATTTTTAGTTTTTTTTGTTTGAAAATGAGGACTATGGCGCGAGCGTGTTTTCCCTCTATTAAATCAATGTCGTGTCTTTAACACACGGTCAGTTTGGTAAGTGTTTTCGTTTATCAGATTGGCAACGAGTAAATGTGAACATATAAATCTAGATAATATTTTGCAAAATTTTAACGAGAAATATAATATTTATATTTTGTACATCAGTATTCTGATAATTGCTTGTGTTGAATCAAAATGCATATATTATATTTCAAAATAAATCAGTTCTTATCGATGTCGATGTTTCGCAAAGAGACATCGATAGTTATCGATGCTTGACTCACATCGATGTCTGTCGATAGTTATCGATTTTACCCATCCCTAAGCGTCACCACTTGAGTCGATTTAGATATGCCCATCTGTCTATCAGTCTGTCAGTCTATCTGTCTGTTGAAATCACATTCACGGGAAAACCAAGCAAGCTAATTCAATGAAATTCGGCACACGGGTTACACCCTCTTGCAAGCTTCTTGGGATTGAAAATTGGTTAAATCAATTCACGGACATGGCTACTGCTCATAATCTATGTATATGTGCCCAAACCTGGCGGTCAGCAAACGCACTGATTAGTGGACCAACGCGTTACATATCTGATTAACAGCTAGTTCAAATGTGTCGTACCCCAACCAGTGAAAGGTGGAAGTGTAGCTATGACCTCCTAGTTGGTGGCCGTTGGAAACTGTTCTCCAGGTGGCTAAGTCTAGTCTCTTGTTCTGGCTAGCATAGATGAGCTAGGGGATGGCAACTACTAAAATGTCTGGGCTGTCTTCTGGCCAATACACATAGGTGCTAATCACTAAACCATGAGTGTCTGGCACCGTGAAATATTTCAGGCACCACTTCCCCTAGCTTGGGCTGGATCAAGTGTTATGCGATCCGTAATGAGGATCATTCATGTTACGAGCCTCGTTTCATAAAGATAACCCAATCCCTAACGGAGCATAGCAGATACCTGACGCCGCCGCACAGTGGGAAATTTTTGAATGTTTTTGGAAAAAAGCCGTTTACAATGCAATTATTAATGGATTTGAATTTTTTTTTTTTAATAATTTTTAGGTATCACCTGATGTTTGAGCACTGCCCAAATTTTGAAAACGTTCAACATAACCTCAAAAATCCAATAAATATATGAAATTCATGTATTTTTCTTAAGCAAACATTCGCATTTCTGTTTTTTAAAAGTTTTACTCACAAAAAATCCTTTATCATATGCTTTTTGGGTCGCTGGTTAAGAAAACTGGGGTCCCGTTAATCAAAAATTGATATGGGACCCTTAAAACACCCCTAATAGGGATTTTTTTCGAAATATTCTTATTAAAAATGTGAAAAAGTCTAATAAAGTGTATTTTTTATATGATAAAAGTAAAACAATTATTACTTACTTACTTACTTAGATGGCCATAACAACCCGTTGTCAGGTTACGGCCGACCTCATTAGCTCTCGCCAGGCGCCTCTGTTTTGCGCGCGCCTTCTTCAATCGTTAATGCCAAGCGCGGTTAGGGCTTCCTCAGCTTGGTCTATCCACCGGAGGCATGGTCTCCCTTTTCGTCGTTGACCGGGGATATTCCTTTCGAATACCTTTTTCGCTGGAGCTTCTTTATCCATACGATGGACATGACCCAGCCAGCGTAGTCGCTGTATTGTTATACGCTTAACTATGTCAATGTCGGCGTAGAGCTCATACAGCTCGTGGTTCATTCGAATGCGATAGTCGTCGCCAACTCGAACAGGACCAAAGATTTTGCGGAGAACTTTCCTCTCGAACACCCCAAGAGCGGCTGCGTCTGTTGTCGAAACCACCCATGCTTCAGCGCCATAAAGAAGCACAGGTAGAATGAGCGTCTTGTAGAGTGTTAGCTTTGTCGATCGAGAGAGAGCTCTGCAACGTAATTGCTTACTGAGACTGTAGTAGCACCTATTAGCAAACGTTATTCTCCGCTTAATCTCCAGACTGACATCATTGTTGCTGGTTACGGCAGTGCCAAGGTAAATGAATTCCTTGACAACTTCTAATTTACAGTTGCCCACTGTAACATGAGAGTCTAGATCCCGTGCTCTCTTGTTGTTGTTAGTAGACATCATGTATTTCGTCTTGCCCTCGTTTACCGTCAAACCCACTTTAGCTGATTCCTTTTCAATAGCAGTGAAAGCAGCAGTAACATCTCTCTTACTCCGACCGATAATATCAATATCATCAGCGTACGCAAGGAGCTGAACACCTTTGAAGAAAATGGTGCCATTATGATGCACACCGGCTTTTCGTACGATCCCCTCCATAATGAAATTGAAGAGATCGCACGAGAGCGGGTCGCCTTGTCTGAAACCTCGCTCGGTATTAAAAGTTGCGGAGAGGTCATTCCCTACCTTGACGGAGCTACCTACCGTTGTGATTGCAGCTTGGCAACGTCCAGCTTTCGTTGCATGACCGTGCGTATATTCTTCGCATTGCATAGCCGCATGCGGATCTTAGCAGTAACAAGATAGTGGTCGGAGTCAGTGTTGACCCCCCGAAATGTACGCACATACAGAACGCTTGAAGCGTGCCTTCCGTCGATCACAACATGATCAACTTGGTTTTTCGTTTTTTGATCCGGGGATAGCCAGGTGGCCTTGTGAATGTCGAGGTGTTGAAATCTGGTACTACTAACTACCATGTTTCGCTACCATTTTTCAAATAATAAATCGATATTCTCACTAAAATCAGTCTCAGAATCTTGTTTGATAAATAAAAAATCCAAAAGAAGCATCAAAAGCGACAGGTGTGGATGAAAATACATATATGAATCAGAACGGTATACAAATTATAACTTGTGGTCAGAAAGTAAATAATGAGAAGTTTAAGGATTATTATACCATTGAGTATCATTGAGCTAGATCCTTTAATAATTGAATGATGGACAGACAATCGACAAATGTAGATAGAATGCATCACCTTTTGATATCATCAGATCCATTTATTAGTTCAATGCGTATTAAAGGTAAAAACAAGTCAAAAAAATTATCAATAGAAGTTCAAAATATGATGCAATAGCATAAATGTAATTTTTATCAAAGAAAGTTGAACATAAGAAAGTTGGTTTTTTCGACTGATTATTTTTTATTTATAATTAAACATTATGAACTTACAGTCATTTTTAGCAAAGACCAATATTTAGGCTATGTGGTAATAGCCGAAACATATGTCACCAATTACCAGGTTAAATTGTTCCATTTGTTATCTTTGTCATGTTTGTTGAATGAAAAATAGCATTGATCAATAAGTAAAATTTACAATATTGGTCTTTGCTAAAAATTACTGTAAGTTCATAATGTTTAATTATAAAGTTGAACATATTTAAAAACAATAACATTATATTCACATTTCAAGCATTAAAATATATTTTATGTATAATTTTCGACATTATAATAATAATTAGCTACATTAGAAGCCAGACGAAATAAGATTTAAATAAAAAAAATATGAAAAATATACAAAAAAAAAAAAAAAATTAAAATGAAAAAATTCAAAAAATGCAAAAAAAATAAAAAAAAAATTTTAATACAAAAATGAAATAATAGTTCTATAAATTAATTTCACAATTTGAAAAATATAGGTACATATTTGAGGGAACTTAAAGATCTTATGTTTTATGTAATGGATTTTCGAAAGCTATTTTCGAATTCTACAGCCATTTAAGGTCGATTATGTCAAAATGGGGGTTTCACAAAGTGACGAGCCAAAAAAAAATAAATAACGCGTAAAAGTTTACATTAATTAACACGCCACAGATATTATATACAGGGTGTTTTTTTTAGAGGTATAGAGCATCAAATTGAAATAAAACACAAGAAAATCGTTTTAATGTCCATCAATTTGGCTTTATTGGAAGGATAATTTTATGCCATTAATGTTTGAATATGATTTCGGGCATGTGGCCGCCGCGGCTGGCTCGAATAAAGCCAATTCTACAGGTCCAATTTTGAACCACTTTTTCGAGCATATGGGGCCGTATGTCGGCAATAACGCCACGAATGTTGGCTTCCAAGTCCCCTAACGTTTCTGGTTTGTTGGCGTAGACGAGCGACTTCACATATCCCCAAAGAAAATAATCCAATGGTGTCAAATCACACGATCTTGGTGGCCAATTGACAGGTCCATTCCGCGAAATTATGCGCTCATCGAATGTTTCCTTCAATAAATTGATTGTGACGTGCGCTGTGTGGCATGTAGCGCCGTCTTGTTGGAACCACAACTCATCCACATTCATGCCATCCAATTCGGGAACAAAATAGTCGGTTATCATGGCTCTATACCGGTCTCCATTAACGGTAACTGACTCTCCAGCATTATTTCGGAAGAAGTATGGCCCAATGACTCCACCAGCCCATAGAGCACACCAAACAGTCAGTTTTTGTGGATGTAATGGCGTCTCAAGGGTCTCATGTGGATTCTCTTCACTCTAAATGCGGCAATTTTGCTTGTTGACGTAGCCATTCAACCAAAAATGAGCCTCATCACTGAACAAAATTTTGCGATGAAAATCAGCATCGAGATCAATCTCATTTTCGGCCCATACACCAAAATCACGACGCATTGCATGGTCTCGCGGCTTTAATTCTTGCACAAGCTGGATCTTGTAAGGTCGCAAGCCAAGATCTTTGCGCAAAATCTTCCATAAAGTTGATGGACAAAGCTCCAATTGCTGTGCACGGTGGCGAATCGATTCATTCGGGTCTTCTTCAACATTTTGCTCTACAGCGGCAATTGTTTCTTCGGTGCGCACTGTTCGACGTCTCTGCGAATGCGTATTATCACATAGAGTAAACGTAGTGCGAAAACGACCCATGGTTAACCGAATTAATTGTTCTGATGGACGATTATGTCGACCATAAAATGGACGGAGCTTGCGGTAAACTTCGCGAACTTTGCACGATTTGCAAGCGTTGTTCTTTTGTCAACCTGTTCATGATGAAATGGCAAACCAAACTGAACATAAATGACATTAGAGTTGCCAGATTTGACCATAAAATGCCAGTTTTATCTCTATTCGAAAAACAAACCTCTAAAAAAAACACCCGTTACCTGTCTTTTAAACATTCCTTGCTATCACATAACAAAAAATGGCCATTAGAAAATCTACCAAAAGCATTTGACTTGTTATTTCAGGAAGCAAATTTTAATTTTTGAAAATGATAGAAAAATCTATATAATAGTTCAAATTATGCCAGTTCTGTTAATGTAGAAAAATGCAGATATCTCGGGTTCGAAATAAGAAAATGGTGTGCGGTTTACAGCATTCTTTAAAACAAATAACAGTGCATTAAAAATGATGTACCATGGGATCGGCGACAAAAAAATATAGGGTAAATTTTGAAAAAATTTGAATCACCTTAATATGTAAATTTGTAGACTCCGATTCGAAAAAAAATCAGGTTTGTTAATTTAGAAAAATGCAGATATCTTAGTTTTGGAATACGATAATCATATGCAGTTTCGGCACTATTTTAAGCAAATAACAGTACATAAAAAATGATGTACTATGGGATCGGCGGAAACCTAATGTTTGAGGTGTTGCAGCAAGAAATTGGAAAATCGGTACTTTTTTACTTTTGTCCGGTCAATTGTCAGTTTTTTATAAGAAAGAAATAAGAAGAAAAAAAAAATCACGAATTTGAATTCCCCGATCGATAGTTTCCCGAAAACCGTACCCACTTTGTTGGAAAATTTTATAGCGTGTGTCACTTGCACCATTTTTCAAATCCATATTTTGGAAAATGGGTTGTTTACTTAAAACACAGGGCGCTAATCCAGTTTCAATATTAACCTCAATCCTAGTAATGGGCCTTTCGACAACAGACGCAGCCGCTCTTGGGGTGTTCGAGAGGAAAGTTCTCCGCAAAATCTTTGGTCCTGTTCGAGTTGGCGACGACTATCGCATTCGAATGAACCACGAGCTGTATGAGCTCTACGCCGACCGGAACAAAATTTTTCTTCTTCAAATATTTAATGGGGACCGTTTAAAAAAAAATGGAAAATCTGTTCATAAAATTTGTGTTCAACATCATTTAAGTTCACGAACGCACACAAATAGATCAAAATAGTGTGTGACAGATGTATTAGCCATTTAATTTTACATCGAAATGTCCCGAGTTGTTATCACCAAAAATCGTTGGTTTTACAGTTGTAGATCATAAATAAAACAACTCATTTTAAGCTAATTTTTCAGCCTTTGGATCAAATGCGACTGGCCTGTTTCCAATAGACACAGTAAATTTTTTTGCAGATCTTCTTTTCTACCCCCATTCTACGAGTATCAGAAAAGGCTTGTGGAGCGAAACAAATCACACTTTTGCACATATGAGTGCTCTAATGTACAACTATCTCATTCGTGATACGCAGATATTTTTTATTTATGTCTTATTTAATACGCCTGACCAATGTTTTGTTATGGCTGACCAATTTTAAATCATCAGACACAACAACATATTATAGAAATTAAAAATTAATTCATTTATATGACAACCTGATATAACAGTCGAGGTTCCCGCATGCGCTGTATCATAGAAAAGTCATTTGTATTTTTAAAAAATGTTCTATGCATGACCACTTATTAGATTTTTGCTGACCAATTGTCAGCATTAAAAACCCTATCGATTTCTTAACTTCCTTTTTTTGTCCCAATATGAGGTGTCAAAATTCTCAGATGACCATGAAGTTTTTAAAACAATTTGAAAAAATATTCGCTTGCTGACCAATAAATCGGACTAACTGACCAATTATGACCATTTCGTGACCTGTTAGATGCATATTTTTTTTTTCAAAATTCACCAGATGAGGTGCTAGCGGATCGCAGCCGAGTTTAGCTACCACAGTCTGCTTAGCTATTTAGCAAACCAAGTAAAAAATTATTTTAAGTAAATACAAATATTGTTTTGATATATTTATACCCAATTTGTATTCTTTCCAAAAGATTCAGTATAAGACCTTGAGCACATAGCTAACTTCAAGGCCTTATAATTATATATTATCTTAAATAAGTTTGTGCCAAATTTTAAGCCTGCATTACTGACGCCTTTTTTTGAAACGCCATTACCGACGTGGCTGTAATCCACTCATACTTTAAAATGAGTATATTTTAAAATTTGTTTCTTAAATCATAAAATTCTATTTTTATAAGTAAATTATTTTACTATGTAATTCAAAAGCTTATTTTTTTAATATAGATTGAAGAGTTGCTACTGCGTTAGTAGTAACTCATGCAAAAACTTGAATTAAAAAAAATGGCGGTTAATACTAAGACAAGATTTAATTTTTTATATATATACAATCTTATGAGAGGTCGATCCTAGTAATTTTGTATGCGAACCTTCTAACTCGACTGCTGCATCATAAGGGCGTTGCATCAAAACGCCCAAGACTATAACGCCCAAATCCCGTTTTGGCGTTGCGCCCAAAATATTGCACAAATCCCAAATCTTAGGAAATTTATGACTCAAAACCCAAATGAAACCAACAACAAAATTGACCGGAAAATGACATAATGCCCAAATTTCTTGTGAAGAAATTTGTTGTTGGTGAGTTTGGGCGTTATGACTTTCAATTTGGGCCCTATGACTTCCAGTTTGGGCGTTATGATTAAAAATTTAACTAAAAAACAACTTTAACGTAGAAATACTGGGGCCAGCCAAGCCGGTGTTGGATATGATACAGACTGTTCCGCGGCCGAAGGCCGCCGCGAAGCCGGTGTTGGACATATTGGAGGATGTAAATCCTGAGCCGTGGCCGAGGGCCGCTTACTTACCCCAACTTTATGGTAGAAATACTGGGGCCAGCCAAGCCGGTGTTGGATATGATACAGACTGATCCGCGGCCGAAGGCCGCCGCGAAGCCGGTGTTGAACATATTGGAGGATGTAAATGCTGAGCCGCGGCCGAAGGCCGCCCACTTACCCCAACTTTAACGTAGAAATACTAAGGTCAGCCAAGCCGGTGTTGGATATGATATAGACTGATCCGCGGCCGAAGGCCGCCGCGAAGCCGGTGTTGGACATATTGGAGGATGTAAATCCTGAGCCGTGGCCGAAGGCCGCCCACTTACCCCAACTTTAACGTAGAAATACTAAGGTCAGCCAAGCCGGTGTTGGATATGATATAGACTGATCCGCGGCCGAAGGCCGCCGTGAAGCCGGTGTTGGACATATTGGAGGATGTAAATCCTGAGCCGTGGCCGAAGGCCGCCCACTTACCCCAACTTTAACGGGCCAGCCAATCCAGTGTTGGATATGATATAGACTCGTTTTGATGCAACGCCCATCATAAGTGATTTGAATAAAATGAAATTGTTATTACAAAAGCTTTTGCAAGCGTTCTGAGTGCAGGGTTGCATTTAAGTTTTGTAAAAGATTGTGACAATGCTGCTACATTGTTTACAGGCTAGTTCACATACAATGGCTTTAAAGGCTAGTTCACATGCATTCATAACGCTGTCATTCGCTTTGTTTATAGAATAAAATAAATATAGAACATACAACTGCTTTAGTCTCCCCCCCTAATGCCGATGACGACAAATGTTAGATATGCAGCTGTGTGTTCATTACTTTGACATAATGTAGTATTCATGGCAAAACGAGTGCTAGGAAGTTTTTCTGCCCAAGTGTTGTGATTATTTCCAACTAAAATTGCCAGTTGGGCTTTTAGGTCACGATTATTTCGCTCAACCGGATTAGCTTCTGGATGGTAAACTGGTGTCAAAATATGCTGAATACTAAGGCAAAATACAACTTTTTGCATAACTGCCGAAACAAATTGCGAACCATTGTCAGAGATGACCTTCCTGGGAACTCCATACCGCAGAAAAACTTCATTGATGAGTGTTTTAGCGCAGGCTTCTGCAGTTGCATCCTTTAAAGCAAATAACTCGATCCAACGACTGGCTATATCCTCAACAATAAATACCCATTCATAGTTTTGAGGTGTAGGTGGTAACGGTCCAAAAAGGTCAATAGCAATTGTTTCAAAACGCTGACTGCTTGAAACAGTTTGATATAGTCCTGCAGGTTTCAAATTTGTTGCTTTATAGCGCTGACAGTCTACACAATCCTTTACGTATTTTTCAATTTCTTTCCGCATTCCAGTCCAATAATATCGTGAGGCAACTTTCTTTATGGTCCCTTCGATTCCATAGTGACCTGCTGTGTCTTCATTGTTACGCATTTTCCTCATCGTTGTCATGGTAGCAGTATAGCACACCGTCGTTAACCAAATAACCTCTTTTCGACCAATATACAAAATCGTCTGTCTTCTGCTCATAACACTCGATAATAGCCTTAAGCTCGGGATCATTTGATTGAGATTCTCGGATTTCCATGGCACTTTTGCGCGGCATTTCGATTGAAAATGCACAAATTTTGCATGACGTAACAACGTTTGTTTTTCCAGGCTTATAGTCAATTTGAATATCAAATGGCTGCAGTAAAAGTGCCCAGCGCGCAAGTCGACCTGTTTGAGATTTAATGGTCATTAACCATTTAAGTGGTTGATGATCTGTAATAAGCTTGACGGGAGCTCCTTCAATGTATTCTCGAAACCTTTTTATCGCCCACACTATGGCAAGAACTTCTCGCTCGATGGTGGAGTAATTTTTCTCAGCGTCTGAAAGTAATCGACTGCCATATTCAATTGGATGTTCGTCAGGGCCCTCCCCTTGAATGAGAACCGCTCCAAGTGCATACCCGGTGGCGTCAGTTTTTATGATGACCGGCTGGTATTCAGCCGCTTGCTTCAAAATTGGTGACGTTATCAGTAACTCTTTTAGTCTATTGAAAGCCTCCTGTTGCTCATCACTCCAGTTCCAAGTAGCATTTTTCTTTGGAAGTTTTGACAATGGCTTAGAAATATTAGCAAAGTCAGGTATGAATCGTCGATACCAGGAGCATGCTTGAAGAAACGACATCATTTCTTTGACATTTTTGGGTTGTGCAGCGTAGAGCATTTAATTTTTCAGGATCTGTGTGGATTCTTTCTCTAGTGAGTACATGTCCCAAATATTTAACCTCATTGCAGGCAAATCGGCATTTGTCCAGGTTAGCCTTTAGACCATATTCACGGAAACGATGGAAAACTCGCTGCAGGTCCTCGATATGTTCTTTATAACTAGTAGAGCACGTTACGATGTCATCTAAATAGGCTAGTAAGATTGTGTTACACAATGAGGCCTTCATTCTATCTATGAGCCTCTGGAACGTAGCAGGTGCATTCCGTAATCCAAAAGGCATGCGTGTAAATTTGTACATACCTGAACTTGTATTAAGTGAATTGTTTTGTACGTAAGTTTATTGTGTACACTGGTGCACAGTATAATATGTTAAGTTCTTATTTTAATATCTAATTTGCTTATTGTTTTGTAACAGATTGCAAATAAAATTCAAAAAAAAAATGGAGTTACGAATGCCGTTTTTTCTTGGTCTTCTGCATGTACGCCTATTTTCCAGTAGCCGCTCTGTAAGTCTATTGTGCTCATGAAGCTTGTCGTTTTGGCTTCATGCAAAATGCCATCTATTCTCGGCAAGGGGTATTGATCCGGTTTGGTTATAGCGTTCAGCTCTCGATAATCGATATACACCCTTATGCCGCCAGTTTTCTTTGGAATGATGACGACTGGTGCAGCCCATGGTGACTCACACTCAACAATAACACCGGTTTCAAGCATCTTCTGAATTTCTTCCTACAACTCGGATTTTCTGGGAGAAGATAATCTGTAAGGTGGAAGCGCAATCGGTGCGTGATCTCCAGTGTCTATTCGGTGAACAGAAAATGTCGTGGCTTTAACAGGGTCTTCAAATTAATCGCGATTAGTGAATAAAAGTTCCTCCAACTTGTCACGCTCTTCAACTGATAATCCAACGCCGTCTGTGTCATTCAGAAACTTAAATTCTATTGTGAATAGTGGCATAATTATGCTTTGAATATATTCATCAGGATCATTGTCAGCCTTGCGTAATTTTGCCGGTGGTGCGAAAAGTCTGGAAGAATTATTCGGTGTTCGTTGGCCGTCTGGTAAAGCGTTCTTGAATATCGCCGGCACTGAAAGTGGCGAGTACTCGTTACTCGATTGCGATGTTGGTGCAGCGTGTTGATTTCTTGGACCTGTGCCTCGCGTAGGTTTTGACAGTTTCGGCTGTGGTCCAAAATTTGTATCTGGACACACTTCCGGAGTACTTGCAAGTGGAGTTATTTTCTTGCAAAAGTCAACATATTTAATACAATTTGACACCTCTTGTATCGCCTTAGTACTTGGAGAGCTTTGGGATTGCAGCATAACATGCTCCGCAGCGATGTCCATGGCAAAAATTCCCGTTTCCAATGGTGATGTAAATAAATATTTTTTTTTCGGTTCATCTTCAAAATTCCAGTATCGTTGTGCCATGTTCAAAACAATGCCTGCCTGTTCCAAGAAATCTGCTCCCAATAAAGTTCGATTTTTTGTTGCATTTGGTAATGCAATGAGACGGATTTTCCGCAATCGATTGCCGATTTTAATATCGCAGATGGTGCTCAAAACTTTTCCAGTGGACAATGAACCATCTGCTAACATCACCTCCGCTCTGACATGTTGGAAAACGCAACCATGTCGGGTTAGCATTTTTTTTAAATTTGCGCTGGCTACGCTAGTTTTTGCGCCAGTGTCGAAACATGCCTCCCCCTTCAACCCAAACATCTCGACGTGGATTGTGGCCAAGGAGTGGCCAACTAATGTTGATCTTATGCTGTTAAATGCCAAAGACTTTCTTTGTTGTGTTTGCTGCAAGTTGAGCAATTGGCTCTATAAACGCCTGGTGCCCCGCATCCATGTCATGAAAATGTTGGAAAACGCTTTGATGGTGCCGCTGTTTGAGACTGCTGCTGCGATTGCTGCTGCCGTCGCTGCTGCTACTATTGCTGCGGTACTTGCTGTTCATCATGTTTCTTTTTCTTGAAACAAATATCTGCCGTATGTTCTTTTATACGACAAAAGTTACACCTTTTTATTTTGGGTTCAACTTTAGGCTCTATCACCGTTGGCTCCTGACGTGCTTCCAAAAAAAATAGTTCTGCGTCTCTAGCAGCAGAGATAAGCTCATTAAATGACTCAACAGCCTCGCGTCTGACACGTTCTCGAACTCGCACTGATAACAGGCCATATACCATACTAAGCTGTACCGCTTCGGTGACTGGTTCCTTTAACTGAGAGAACAGTAGCCGCTTTTTGCATATAAAGGAATCTGTTGGCTCTTTATTTTGCTGCTTGGCATCATAAATATTTTGATAGATGCGCCAGTCGAGGATAGGAGGCGAGAAATTGGTCCGAATGAGGCTTATTGCAACCTCAAACGTACGCAGCGTTTCTTTTATCCCGATCCACCAAGTGGCTGCATATTCTCTTAACAAAAGAGGCATGCCACGAAGAGCATCTTTATCGGAAATTTTTTCGATGTCTTTGTAGTCAGAAATGGCTGCCACAAATTCTTCAACGGCAGCTGAATCTCTTTGGCCACGAAAACGTGCAGTGCATCGTGTAAATGAGCCTGCTTTCGTGCCACCACCGATCACTGACATTATTTGCTCAAATTGTTCAGCTGAAAAAGTAGCCATTGCTTCTGAATTCGCAGAATCGTTTGTACTGTGCGCAGCTGTATTATCGTTGTTGTTTTTGTTGTCGTTGTATACTAGAGGTCTGCGTGAGTGGATTTAAATCGGCCTTTAAGTCATTTGCCACATTTCAAATCTACCAAAATTTTTATGATTTAAATCATAAATCAAATCAAAACAAAAAGAAAAGAAAAAACAGCAAGTGAGGTGATTGCTGCAACAGTAAATTAAGTGTTCAACGCAGTACGAGCGCAAGTGTGACAGCAAATCGTACATTCTAATGCTTCTTTTTCCTCTTAATTCGCATTTTGTCTATTGAGAGCCTGTCCCATTCGATATCTTTTTGTGAAATTTGTGGATTTAATGAAATTTTGACAGTTCTCTGAGGTGAATATGATATGTCAAAATTTGCACTAGCCCTGGGGCTAGTACAAATTTTGACAAGTGATAGCAATTGAAATAGCAATCAACAATTGTAAACAACATTGTAAAGACGTCAACATTGTAATGATTTAAAAAAAAAATTTGTAAGTTACACAGTTTATTTATAAAATATTAATAGAAATTTTACAATATCTTTATATTTTTATTAGCGACAGGATTTGCTCGATCACAGGGAGAAAAACATGCAGAAGCAAATGCAAGATCAGGTAAATTATAAAATTTATAATTTAATTCATGTAATATTTCCTTCTCTTTGCAGGCATGACATACGATGAGACAAGACAAATTTTAAAGGTTCAAGATAAATTATGAAGTTGAAGTATAGCTCATATGCATACTGCTACGATAAAATAGCTATGGATACTAAAAACGATGTATGGATGCATATGCCACACAATACATCAGATGGCACTGACTCCAGTAGCAGTAATGTAAATAGTTCAGGAAAACGGCACAATGGAAAAGATTCTCATAACTGCACCGATGCTAATGAAACAGTGCAAAGTCTGCATTCTACATCTCATAACAACTATGCTCCTATATCTGAGATGAATCATAATCATAATAAGAATCACAATCATTATCAGCAGTTGCCAGATAGCAATACTTTGTCAACTAATTTAGATGAAAATTCTACAATAGGTGGTGGCTCCGTTGCAGCTGGTAATAAAAATGGAAATAATTATAGGTCATTGTCAAATAACGACACTGTCACAGTGATTATACGAGAACATGAGTCATCTCACCATGGCCATAGTCATTTGCATGGACATGTGCATTCACCGCCTGAATCATTTATTGCAGTTGGATGAATGATTATTATGGGTGATGGATTACACAATTTTACTGATGGCATGGCTATAGGTAAGAAATGCAAAACATAAAAAAGTTAATTTCTACTATACAGTATCAATGTAAAAAATACATTTAATGTTCGCAAAAAAAAAAAAAAATATCCTTAAATTTTTGCTTAATCACACGTGTTTAAATTCGTCTTTTGTATGTTTGTTCGCAGTCATAAAATTTTTCATATGTTTCAGGTGCTGCTTTTGCTGAGAACATTGCTGGTGGGTTTTCAACTTCACTTGCTGTACTCTGTCATGAGTTACCACATGAATTCTTATAAAGGCAGGTATGTCTGTTAAGTCGGCTGTTTATTACAATCTGCTTACGGGGGTATTAAGCTTCGTTGGAATGATATTTGGCATAGTTTTTGGGCAGTCACAGGAGGCTGTTCAATGGATGTTTGCAGCAGCTGCTGGTCTTTTTATATACATTGTACTAATTGATATGGTAAATAATAATAGCCTTTTATTTAAATACGTGAGTATTAATTTTTATTTACTTTAGGTGCCGGAGCTATCAGCATCGCATTAATCGATAGAGCAATTCGTGCTGCAAATACTGGGCATGAGCAGCGGTGTTTTGATAACTTTTAATGAACTGCTTTGTATTACGAAGCTGAAGAAAATTAAACACAGTATTTTATGATAATGAGAGAATTCTTATTAGCATTATACTTTTTATGATAATAATTTATGCTTTCATTATTATATATTTGTTAATTGCATGATGTAAAATTAGGATGGTAACATGTGGTAATGAATATATATACATGATATTCCTATAACATAACCAAATTTTAGTTTTTTTCGTGTACCGGCAAACAGTAATTTACCAAACCTAGCTTATGTTAAGTGGTTCATTCAGTTGTATATGTGTAAATATTAGATAATTAGTGTACATGATTGTGACCAACTGACACTGTCGATGGTGTTAAGGAAGAATCTAAAACATTCATTAGATCACCTTCGTATATAAATAGTTAAATCTGCATATTTTATGGGATGAAATTTATATTTTTCAGATACGTGTAGTGTATAATACATATGTATTATAATCAGAATGTGTATAAGTATAACTTATTTCCACACCAACTATAAGTAGTTTTGGTGCGTTTTTTTTTACAGTGGTTTCCCCTCTAGGCATACTCCACAACATACCCGTTGAAGAATGCATTACATGATTTGTCATTTTCCGATAACGGGGCATGGAAACTTCCATACAACAAAAACACTTAAAACGCTATATCTTGGGATCTATGTAGCTACTGTTGTGAAACTTGATAAATGCATCAACATTGGTTCTGCCAAGCTACTCACAAAATGTGAACGGGATTGAACATTGGGCGTGGCATCTCCCAAGCAATAAAAACACTTAAATTGCTATTCTTGGTACTTATACCGAGCTGTAACATTTGGTGCATGGACCTAATACTCTACAGTAATGACTCCGTAAAATGTGAGGTTGTACAATGAGGAGGGAGCGGGCAAAGCAGCGAAAAACTATGTTGAAGCTATGAAAACATAATAAAAGTTATGTTTGTTTCTTTTTGCCAACATATGCAGGCTATTTTGATTATTTAAAATAAATAATAAAAATGCGGTCGAAAAGTTTTACTTTCAATTACAAGAAATTTTTGTGCTGTCAAAATTTCATCAATTTGTAAAAAGATATCGAATGGGACAGCAAAATTGGAAATTTTAGTAATCACAGTAAAAATTTTACTCACCAGGCTAAAAATGGTTTTCACCACGATTTGCCTAGGTAAAAAGATATCGATTGGGATAGACCCTGAATGTTCAACACAGCACAAGCGCAAGTGTGAGAGAAAATTGTACGTTTTCATACTTCCTTTCAATCTTAATTCGCATTTTGACTGTTGAGAAGCAAACACACTGTGTACTGTGGAAATGACTAAATTTACTTCAGCTCCAAATTTTTATGAAACCAAATTTAAGGGGACATGACACCTTCAAATTTTCAAGAATTTTTGACTGTTTCTTGCTTAAAAAATATTGAAAAATACGTTTTTAATAATATAAACCTCAAATTCGGCTTACAAAATATGAAGCGAGCATTTTAGGAACATCGTGTCAAAGTTATAGTACTTGAAAAGCTATATGTAGTTATAAAACTTTGAACGCGTTTTTCTCGAAACCACGTTTTTCGAGTTGGCGGGCATGATAAAAAAAAACTACTCGACCGATCTTTCTGAAATTTTAATATGTTGCTGTGCACATATTAATGCAGAAAGATCGGTATTATAGTTTTTGATTTTTGGCACGAAAAATTGAAAATTTTCGAAAAAATTACGCCATTTTGTTATTTTTGGACCAACATTTTTGCCTGTGGTTCATTAAAACTTCTTATTTTTTTTTTTAGATGTCCAGTGAGTTGCAATCATGCCCGCCATGATTTTTTGATGTGTATTTTTTTTTCAAATATAGTTTTCTGTCAAAATATATGTGTAAAGTTTCAAAATGATATCTTGTTTTTTATAAAAACTATACGCATTTTAAAACACTTAAGAACAAATTTTTTGAAAGTGTCATGTCCCCTTAAGGGGTTATATCTCTATTATGCTATGAAAAACAAGGCCGTTTTAATTATTTTTTTTAAAGAACATTTGAGATTACAGATATACAAATAATATAACATAGGATTAAGCAACTCTTGAAGAAGAAAAAAAAAAGTTTTTATTGTTATTTGTTACAAAATCATAACTCATTACAATCAACGCAATTTTACAACGCAACAAACCAAATTTCAAATGTCGGCCAAGTAGGCATAAATGTGCGCTTTGTTATTGTTTGCTTGTGCGTTTCGTGTCTCTTTTTGTTGACGTTGTCGTTCTAAATCGTATGTTTAAATCACAGCGAATTACAACCCATATGCAAACGAAGCTAAATCATTTTTTTGTATTGTCCTGTTTCGTGACATTGTTATTAAGGTGCTGCAGAATGTCAAACTTGATTTAGAGTTGTCAATAAATCCAATAGTCTGACGTAACAGCAAGCGCATTCACGCATACCTCTATTGTATACGGCCACTATGTTGGGCGCCAATGAAGAGTTGCTACTGCGTAAGTAGTAACTCATGCAAAAATTTGAATCAAAAAAAGATGGCGGTTAATACTAAGACAGTATTTTATTTTTTATATGGGGTAAAACACGCGAAAACGCCAGCGAAAAAATTTTTTGGCTCCGATTTGGCTGAAATTTGGCATTATTGTAATATCGATGTCCAGCAATAGAACTGCGTTCAGGAATTTGCCCTAGTATTATTTGTTGTTGAGATACGCGGGTATGAAATTCACGATTTTTGTACTTTTTCAGAATAAGTGTTTTTTTCGAAAATTCATAGCTTACAGCAAACTCTATCAATTAATAATTGGTGTACATACGATTTTAGGTTTTTCCTTGTACTTTTCGAAAAAAAATATTGTTTTTGAAAAAAAAAAATTTTTCGCAAAAATTTTTCGAATTTAAAATTATTTTTGCATTTTTTTTAAAAAAAACATTTTTTAAAAATTTTTTTTTTATTTTTAGAAAAAACTTTGATTTATTCTGCGCTTAATGCCGTAAAAATTTTTATGCGGAAAAAATTATTTATATTTTTTTTTTAATTTAAAAAAAATTATAGAGCCAAAATGTTGAAAATTGAAATGAATTTTTGAATTTTTTTTGAAAAATGCATTTTTGAATATTTTTTTGTTTTTACATTTTTAGGTTTTTAGTTGTAATTTTCGAAAAAAATACTGTTTTTGAAAAAAAAAAAATTTTTCTCAAAAATTTTGCGAATTGAAAAATATTTTTGCATTTTTTTTAAAAAACCCATGTTTAAAATTTTTTTTTTTTTTTAAAAAAACTTTAATTTATTCTACGTTGAATGACGTAAAAATTTTTGCGGGGAAAAAGTATTTATATTTTTTTTTTAATTTTAACAAAAATTAAAGAGCTAAAATTTTGTAAATTGAAATGAATTTTTGAATTTTTTTCGAAAAATCCATTTCTGAATATTTTTTCGGTAAACTTCAGATTACAGCTTGATACGCAAGCTTCAAAATGATATGCCATAACATGAGGGCAAGTAGTTAATTAAAATGTTTGAGCCGTTAAAAGCGCGCTGTACTACGCGTTGAAAGGCTACTGCACTGATTTTAAATTTCAGTTTTAGTTTTTAGGTTAACGGCTCAAACATTTTAACTAACTACTTGCCCTCATGTTATGGCATATCGTTTTGAAGCTTACGGATCAAACTGTAATCTGAAGTTCACCGAAAAAATATTCAGACATGGATTTTTCAAAAAAAATTCAAAAACTCATTTCAATTTAAAAAATTTTAGCTCATTAATTTTTGTTAAAATTAAAAAACAAATATAAATACTTTTTTCCCCGCAAAAATTTTTACGTCATTCAACGCAAAATAAATCAAAGTTTTTTTAAAAAAAAAAAAAAAAATTTTAAACATGGGTTTTTTAAAAAAAATGCAAAAATATTTTCCAATTCGCAAAATTTTTGAGAAAAATTTTTTTTTTTCAAAAACAGTATTTTTTTTTGAAAAGTACAACTAAAAACCTAAAAATGTAAAAACAAAAAAATATTCAGAAATGCATTTTTCAAAAAAAATTCAAAAATTCATTTCAATTTTCAACATTTTGGCTCTATAATTTTTTATTAAATTAAAAAAAAAAATATAAATAATTTTTTCCCCATAAAAAATTTTACGGCATTAAGCGCAAAATAAATCAAAGTTTACTTTAAAAATAAAAAAAAGAATTTTAAAAAATGGTTTTTTAAAAAAAATTCAAAAAAAAAATATATTCGCAAAATTTTTGCGAAAAACTTTTTTTTTTCAAAAACAGTATTTTCTTCGAAAAGTACAAGTAAAAACCTAAAATCGTAGGTAAACCAATTATTAATTGATAGAGATTGCTGTGAGCTATGAATTTTCGAAAAAAACACTTATTCTGAAAAAGTACAAAAATCGTGAATTTCATACCCGCGTATCTCAACAACAATTAATACTAGGGCGAATTCCTGAACGCAGTTCTATTGCTGGACATTGATATTACAATAATGCCAAATTTCAGCCAAATCGGAGCCAAAAAAATTTTTCGCTGGCGTTTTCGCGTGTTTTACCCCATATACAATCTTATGAGAGGTCGATCCAAGTAATTTTGTATGCGAACCTTCTCACTCGACTGCTGCATCATAAGTGATTTGAATAAAATGAAATTGTTATTACGAACAGTGCTGCCACTTTGGATAAAATTTTTGTAGCAAAATTGCGTAGCAAAACGGTGTGCAGCGTAGCAAAAGTCAATAATTGGCTGAACTATATTTTATTGAACAGTAAACTAAACATAAATTTTTTTATAAAACGAAAATATCATATTAAAATTCAGAATAGTGTAAAAGTACATAACATAAATGTTATTAACACATTACAATTCACATAAATAAAAATAAATACATATAATAATAGTTCATAAGCATATAATATAATTCATCTGATTATTACATTTTCAAGGCAGTGTCCTTATTTGAGATCAAACATTATATAACCTATGGTATCTATTTTGTGGGAGTAAATTTTTTTTCTTAATTTTTTATTAAACTTAAGTCTGAAAAAATTCGCTCTGCAGATGCACTGCTGTCTCGCAAAATAAGCCGTTTTTTTGAAAATCAGTAACTGACATTAGAAATTATATAAACTTTATTTAGTTGACAATTCAGCTGGTGCTGATATAGAGTTGCCTATAAATGGAAAATTAATCAACAAATCGCACATTAAAATCTGACAGCGAAATGTGGCTTCGTAACTGTCAAAAAATTGTTCAACTCAATTTCTTTTGTTTACATTTTGCATTGGATTTTGACAACTATGAAACCACATTTTGCTGTCAAATTTTTATGTGACATTTTAGTACAACCTTTATTTTTATTTCCATGATAATGTTGAAAAATATAGAAATTATAGAAATTATTTTGAGTTTTGTAAAATAATTTCAATTCAATCCGTAAGACAAATTAAATTTTGTTTGAAGCAGGCGCTCAGCAAATAAAACAACTTGAATATCATTTTTATTTTTCAGTTTGAACCGAAAAATGTACGTACTTGATCAAGGGATCAAGGGTGCTAAGCCCCTTACATGAATATTTTTGGATTCGGAAAGGTTTAAGCCCAAATTAAGATAACACTTCGATAGTAAGTAGTAGTGTATTTTGACACATTGACTTAGTTTCCATGTCAATTTTAAAGAAATCTCCATTTTTTATCTTTGAAAATATGATTTTCGTGTTTTTTTAAATGCAGAATCAGTTCTAGTGACTAAGCTATTCTTATTGAACTTATTTATTATTAACTTGTTTCAACTAATGATTCGTTTCAAGTAAAACAAGAAAATTGAAAAATATAAGTTCATAATTTCTATATATTTATAGCCCCCAAAGGAAAAATCCTAGTTGCGAAAAATAGCATAATTTGAGCACACATACAAGCAAACAACATGAATATAATTTTTTTTATTTTCAACTCAATTTTTCTGCCGAAAAAATGCCAACAAAATTGAAACTAACAGCATCGGTTGTAAACTACAAAAACGCAACAACAAATACACGCATTTTTTTTAGGATTTTTTCGACTGAATTTTTCTGAAGAAAAACCAACAACAAAATTTACGCGGGATCACTTGCAAATTTGCAAGTTTGAAGGAGTCAAAATAAAAATCAAGCTATTGCATTTGCTGGTTGCCTGGTAGATATAAAAATTGATTTTCTCAAATGCAGGTTTAAATGTAAGTCATCGTAATTGAATGAATAATTTTCTCAACAAGTTTTCCTTATTTTTGAATTTCAATTTATTTATTTTCATTTTCTAATATTCAAATAACTTTTTTATGAATTTAAGAAAATAAATAAAATAAAAAATACAAAATGGGCTGAATTTAACATTGTGAATTCGTTTGGTTCGTTGCAAAAGCCGAACAAAATCAGAAATAAATCCAATTGGATTTTGCTTCGTAATTCTCATTGGTTCCAGCTTTCATTCTTCTCGCCAAAATTTAATACAGGCAAAAAGCTCGGAGTCTAGTTCTTTCCAATCTACTTCTTTGCATAGTGGTGTTCGTTAAGTTTTCTTTTCTTTTGGGATGCGCTGCTCGCTCCCTCTCTCTACTTTGTATTACAATGTAATCTTTTTTTACTTCCGCATTGTATATCAAGCAATAAAGTAGTTTTAAAGTTGAACCCGCCGTGTTTTTCTTTAGTTGTTCTAAAAGTGTTTTATTTAAAGTTAAAATTCAAAGTAAATTTCTCCCCTTATCAACTCCCTCGAGATAAACATTTGGTACTTCTCGACCCGTTTTTAAAGTGTTGCGCATTTAAAAAAAAAAAATTTTTAAAAAAAAAACTAAATTTTTATTAAAAGATCAAAAAAGAATACTCCCGCCGCGAGTTTTGTGAAATCCATAACTAAAAAAATAAAAACATTTTGGTGATCAACAGCACCAGGAGCATCTACATCCCCATCAACTGCGCCTGCAACATCATCAGCAGCAGCAACCAAAAATTATACATACATGGAGAGAACGATTATCGAGGGCTGTTGCGTCCAAAGTTAAGGACCCGCATGTATATACATAAAATCAGATTCAAATTCATGGTGCCGAAAACATTTAAAAATGTAAAATCTTGTATCAGGGTACGAAAAATGTCGGGCTGTGAAGTTGTCAAAAAATTTGAGCTTCCTAGCAAAAAAAAAAAAAAAACACAACAAAAAACCACATTCCGGGTGTAATTTGTCCGCATATTCAGCCACACGAAAAAAGTGGGCGTGGATTAACAACATCGCAACAGCACAGAGGCTTGCATCTCCCATACAATTAAATAACATTAAGCGCTTTATATTGGCACCTAGGGCAGATCTTTTCTACATTTCAGTAAGTTGGTTTTTTTCGTAAAATTTCAACAAAAATGGACAGAAACTCTGTCTGCACCGTTTACAGGTTTGATTTAGGAAGCTCAAATTTTTTGATAATTATTTTTAACCCCCATGCTGAGCCGTAGACAAAAAAGTATATAAAACATCTTCAAAGTTTTCAAAATAAACACCCTCATGCACATATGCCAATTTGATGAAATTCCAATGCCTTTACCACCGTATAATTTTGCTGGCTAATGTTTACGATAAATGTAGTTTATTTTTCCTCAAAATATATATATTTTACAATTTATGTTTTTTAATTTTATTTTTAGCACAGGAAAAATGTACCATCAGTACATTTCAATAAAAATAAAATCATGCATAAGAATCCTTTTCAAAAATTTGCATAGTTACTCTAGTCAAAGCTCTTGGTATATCGTAAGCAGAAACTGTTACGTCGAAGCGGTATGAACCTTCTGGAAACACTGAAGGGAATGATATCTTTGTAGGTGCCTTTTCAACAACCATGTCAGACTAAAATATTGAGCAGAGATGATTATTTATATAAAATATATCAATTTTAAAAGAAACTTACGTAATATGGACAAGTGTGATTAATATTGGTATATGGCCGAATAATATTGTAGAACCAATCAAAAGCTATATTACCTTTTCCAGCAAAAAAATTCACAAATCAAAATATACATCAATTCCAAAAGGCTTGTAACCATTGGCTCTCTTCCAAACTTTGAATCTAACCTATAAAAAAAATATTGGAAATGTGAGAAACAACTTATTATTTGCTTTAGGTAAGGCAGCCCAAAATATAATGAATTCACCAATAAAGTTAGGTTCAATCAAATTGAAAAGGGGTTCTAAGTTAATGGAACAGTTTTTCAAAAAATATGTATTAAAAGAAATGATGGAAGAACTGCACCAAATGTTATGTTACTTCAGCAGAAGATTGTTTTTGGAAATTTTCCTTGTTATAAAAAAAGGTATAAAAAACAAAAAAAAAAAAAAGAAATATGAAGTTAAATTTTAATGATTTTTTATGACTGCACGGAAATCAACCGAAGCAAGTATAGTCACATGCTTTAGAACTCCTGCATAATAGTGGTCAGATGAGGTGTAAAAGTTTTCCGCTAAATCGTGATTTTTTAATAACACAATCACCTAAATATTCATTTAAACTAAAAACCAAATATTAAGGTAAATACTAAGGTGTACTTAGTACAATTTTGTTTCATAATAAAAAAGTACAAACTACAAGGTTGCAAAATCGAAAGTACAAAAGAGTTTTTTAAAGGCACAAGGGATTCTGTTTGAAAAACTGGCACTAATAGTACAAATACATGAAATGTGATTCGACCGACCTTACTTCGACGAAGATAAGTACATCGTGTCAGAAACAACTTTCATTTCGAAAGTGAATTGAGCTTAAGCAGCGACTTGAAATGTCATTGGTCAAACTTGAGGCGCTGCTGTTGAAGATAGGACCGCTATTTGCAGACCCTGCACTAGAACAGAATGTGCACTTTCAACATTACGCAAAATTTGCTTTATCGTTCATTGGCATTGAAGTGGCAGTCAGTCTTATTCAATAGGTGATATACATGGAATAAATATGTTTTCTGTTTGTAGATGGATAAAAAAAAATTATCAATGATGTTAAAATGGTTTTTTCCATATACTTAGTACCACACTCAAATAAACATATTATGTATGTCAGTTTGTGTACGAGAGTGCTGACTACATCAAAATTTTAAGATGCATGCTTATATCAACTTTTAGTTGGTAAAAAACTCTTTTGACTGGGATATTTATCATAAGATTGTACATACCGTTAATTTCCTTACTGGTTCCTCATGTAAAATTACACGTACGCTGACTTCTTTTAAAGTGCGATTTATTGGTTTCAATGTACATACGGGAATTGTAACAAACGTTTTATCCAAATTATTACATTCAAGTGCGGTCACATGGAAAGTGTTTGTCATTTTCACTAAAGGCTAAAACGAAAGAAGTATTTTTAAATTTGTTCAGATATCCTTTTGATATGTTCATACCCAGTTTGCTTTCTTTTTAACAGCTGCAGTATAAGAGCTTAATGCACTTAGAAATAAAAAAAGTATTATTGAATAAAATATTTTATCAAACCATGATTTCGAACTCATATCTATCTGCAATGAAGTATAATTTGCTTTTAAATAATAATATTTTTTTTTCTATAGCATATACTTATACAAAATTTTAATCCTTATGTTCGCGAATAAGTCAAGCCAGAACTTTTGACAAGTTTTGACGGTGAAGCCGAACGTGATGCTGGTGAAAAGCAAATCCCTACACTATCTTCGTACAACTTTTTTCTGGCTCAAGATGGTACTAATTAATCAAAACTATCTCCTCCAAAACTTCATATTATATAAATATATTATATTTAGCGTAACGAAGTTGGAAATGTGAAAAGAGAATTACCGTTCATGCCGAATTTAATTTTTAAGAAAAAAATTACCAAATATTGGTACAATCAAAACAAAAAAAAATGTTCGATATATAACGTACACAAATTTCATGTAAATCAGTCAAACGGTTCGTGAGCTATAAAAGAAAGAAACAAATAACAGGTTGAAAATGTTTATGACAATAAGTCGAAAAATAAAATTATTTTCGATCCAAAACTTTGCGGACTGATTTTACTAGTGAATGGCTACTAATGTGTCATATTTTCATAAAAAATTAAATACAGTCGAACAATAGTGATACGTTTCAAAAATTCTAACCCGAATATATTTTTAATATAATCTCTATTGAGCGAATCAGTTTTGTGTTCGTATTTGCAAAAATGAATATAATTTTTCTTTTCGTTCGAGTTCTTTCACATTTTGCATATTAAGCACATCTGACTAGACCTGTATTGTGCATTACTGCACTTTGAAAGTGATACCAACATAAGGGTTAATAAAAAGCACTAATTGCTTTGTTAAATCATTGAAAAAGGGTGATATTTATTTTTATAATATGCTTTTAAATACAGATGGTTTATCTTTTATATTGTTACTTAATTGCATTTCTTTTTTTTCATATCATTAAAATTTTAATTTTCATTTTTTTATAAAATAATGAATTTTAATTGCTTAGTACATTTAGCTTTTGGTCAACTATTAACACTTAACTATTTCAAGCAAACTTATATTTTATAATGCAATTTTTACCGATCTTGATCTTGCTTGAAGCGAACCATGTCGGCCAAAGTGCTTACCTTAAAATGGCCATAAAACGAGTAAATGAGCAGCTCCGATTTTGCAGATTATGTATTTGGAATCTTCGGACGCTATGTAATAATTGTGCATTGCCAGATTTGGTTGACAACTTAATCGATCTTGATCTTGCTTGAAGCAATCCGTGACTAGCCGACTTTTTTAACATTTTTTTTTGTACCATGAACTTTCTTAATTTTTAATGATGTAATTACTGCCGTACTAAGCGAAAAAGGCGTATCTCAAAAAATTTCGTTTCGAGATAATTGATGTTTTGTAAATGTCGTTTTGTCCTTACTTTATCTACGAATTTTTTAACTTATTTATGGCAACTTAAATATCATTTTAAGGTTATTTATTTATGACTAAGGCAAATTATCGAAATTCCCTGTGCTTATACGCTTTTCATGAGATATGTCTTTTTCACTTAGTATTTATAGCTTTAAAAATGTAGATACGCCATTTAATTTAATTTCGCCATATAAACTTGTATACAAAAAATATAATATTTTCTATCGTATAAAATACAGATAATATTAAATAAAAACTAGAATCAAATTATATTTTTAGAAACTATACTTTATTTACTACAAGAAAGATTTAAAAAATTAAGCATGCATAATTGCTACTTATGAAATCTCAAGTTTTGAAAGTAGGGAGTTTTCTCCAAACGAACATTGATTTTTCTTTCTTTTCTTTCGTTTGGTCAGTTTATGATAAAACACATACTTTTGCTGATGAAGGTGATCGAATGATCGATTTCTCGTTCACTTTGCCGAAATCCGTACAGCAGTAACAGCGTATATAAAAATAACGTCAAGCAAAAATTATATTTTTATTTGCAAGAAATAATTTGAGCGTCTAATATAAAAAAAAACTAGTAATTCAGCTGGAGGAAGTGCACCTTCAAATTAAACACATCAGTTTTGGTGACCAAGAACATTATTCTATTGGGAATGGTGAAATGATCGTGATTTTACATGGACGCTGGTCTTCATGAGCAAAACCTCTAAGTGCGATGAAGGAGATCTTAAGGTGTATATGACATAACTATTCAAGATTGTATTAAAGATAACAGCTGTGTTTGTGGGACCAGGTTTATTAAATAACCAATATTCTAATATGATACCACTTAAATTGCTTAAATTTTGCGGAAAAGAGCAAAAAAGCTAACTAAGTCGTTAAATGGACATAGACATTTGTTTATGAAAAATAAAAATAAAAATAATATCCTTAAAAAGAAAAATTCAACAGCCAGAAATTACATAAAAGAAATTTTTGTTTAAATTAAACGTTGATCAGGTCTACATAATTTTTGTTTGCTGTTTGTCCAGTTCAGTGTTTTTAATTAAATAATTTTCCTTGTTCTAATTGTTTTTTAAAAAAGTTTTTAATAGCGTTAAATGTTAATGTCATAAATTTAATTTAATATTTATAAAATTAGTTCCCTGATGAAGGTGGAAACACCCCACCGAAACGTCGGAAAATAATGAAATTTTATTTGCATTAAAAAAGTTATTGACGGTTCAGCTCAAATTATCTACATATTTACAAAAAAGGAAATAAATAAATTTTGAAGACTTTAAAATTAGTTACTCGCGCTAAATAATTTAAAAACGTAAAATAGAAATACTATTTGTTTTTATACCCTGAACCGAGGGTATATTCACTTTGTCTCTCCGTTTGTAACACATCGAAGGGGGAGTGGCAGGTATGGAAAAGTATATATATTCTTGATCAGCATCAGCGTCACCACTTGAGTCGATTTAGCTATGTCCGATTTTGCTATTGCAAATGGGCAAAATCGGTTGATGGACACGCCTACCGCCCATACTCTATGTATATTTACCCAGGCCCAATTTTGAAAAAAATTGCAGCGATTTTGATGAAACTTGGTGATTGTGAATGTGCACATGTGAACCAAATAAGAATTAGGCTGGGTCTCAAGTTTCCAAAGGGTCGTACAGGGGCGTGGCACAGCCCTACATTTTATCATTTATACTACCATATCTTGTAAACCGTTCAAGATATTGCGATGAAATTTGGTTAACGAATACATGTCAAATATATTTTGAATTGTGACATAAGTGGGAGTAATCGTAAAAGTGGGCGTCAATTAACATGAAACACATTTATTTTTAATTTCCTACTATGTAGGCTTTTTATTCCCTACTATGTAGGGCTCAAACCGAATATTACAAAGTCACCGAAAGAACTAACTAAAAAACCAAAAACCAAAGCTAACCTACCCCGAACCTAAAATCAAGCTTCTGCTGTTGCTCTGTCCATATCGCCGCCGTTGTTATTGTTTCTGTACTGTTGTTCTGTTGATATCGCTGCCGTTGTTGTTGTTGTTGTTATGATTTTTCGGGTGCTTGATAACAGTTGATTTCTCACGCGAAAACTCCTAGACATGTCGTCAGCAATTAATATGCAAAAGCGGATGCTTGTGCAAGGTATTGAATTGACTGCGATAATTCTGTGGGAATGGAATGTGGAGTGGCTATTTGTGCAGGGTGTCTAATTAACCGGTGTTAACTTATATCTCAAAAGTGGCTCAAAAGATTTTCATAAAAACTTTAGAGATGATGCCACTGAAAGCAGTCATCAACACAAGCTCTACCACTTTACTGAAAAAACTCGTTGAAGGGCGTGGCACCGCAAACAGTATTTATAAACGCTATATTAAGAGAACTAACAACTTAATCGTTATGAAATTTAATGAGATAGATATACTTGCTATAAAGTCTCTTATTACAGAAATTTGGTCCAATAGTACCTATGGGCGTGGCACCTCCCATATAAGCAAAAAACGTTTATTACTATGGATAGTATTCTTCATAAAATTTGGTGTATAGATGTCAGGTGACGTGACGTGAGGTGACGTGATTGCATCAGTGGACGTGGCACCTCCCATATTAACATAAATTTGTAAGCGCTGGTTTAAGTGAACTATTGCAGCAATTACTATGAAATTTAATGTAAGTGGTTCAATTGCTATAGAGTATATCTGAATCAAAAGTGGCTGAATTAGCACCAGTGGGCGTGGCATCTCATATACAAATAAAATACGGTAAGTAGCATATTTATCGAAATATGTGAGCAATCATACTAAAATTTGGTGTAAGGAGTTTGCTTATGAAAAGCTATTTCCGGATCAAAACCGGGCTGGATTGTACCAGTGGGTGTATCACCGCCCCAAATTTTGAGGCTAAATGCAGCATATATTCCAACCAATACAAGCTATTGTGCTAAAATTTAATATGAGACTGTCGATCACGAATATAATTTATTGAACCAAAAGTGGGCGAAATTGGAAAAGTGGGCGTGTCATATTTCAAATTTTTCATTTCTATTCGACTTTTTTCAACATTTTCCATATTCTTTCGACTTTTTCAACCCTTTAACTTCTTCCAATATATCCTATATGTATTTATTCGACTTTTTTAACCTCTTTCAACTTTCTTCATAAGTTTCTTTATTTTTCGACTTTTTCATCGATTTTGAATTGTTTCAAATTTTTTCAACCTCTTTCAACTTGTTTAGAGTTTTTCAACATTTTGCATATATTTTTGACTGTCAACCTTTCTAACATTTCACATTTTTTTCGACTTATTCAACCTCTTCAAAGTCTTTTTAACATTTATTTAAAAGGTACTTTCAGTGCAGTGTAGGGTATGTGAGTTTCGGCCTGGCCGAAGATAATACCTTAACTTGTTTTTGTTTGTAAAATTGAGAGCAAATTTACGAGTTTCCTATTTTTGTTGTCCAGATTTTATTTGCAATTATAATACCCTTTGAAGTATTCTGATGGTTTGGCGGAATAGAGAAATTAATATAAATACTTACGTCCTTATTTGATATGGATCTTGAGTGGAGTGGACTATAGAGTGTAAATATAAAAATATACTTTCTCATTCGACTGAATGCATTTATTTTATGGATATGAATGCATATAGAAACTTGAGAGCTCGGAGGAATACTGAATTATTTACAGAATTTATTATTTAAGTGCCGCACAAAGAAAAGGTATGTATTAAAAAAAAATTAAATGTTTAGTTTTTTCTGTTTTCCCCCTTTTTAATAAATCACAGATTTTTTCATAAAATTGCTAAAATTATTTAATTATTATTCTAACATTCTTATTAATTTGATTTTCGTCATTTTTATTTGACCTTTTTTTAAGAAAGAAGCAGCCAAATTCAATATTCCTTGTCTTTTTGATATGTGTTTCTCACATAAATATATTCTTAAAAACTATACTCATTCGAAATCTAAAACTTTCAAAAATTAATAAAACAAAAACTTTAAAGTCTGAAGAGTTCATTTTTTGTGCGAACTGTTTCCAACTAAAAATGTTAAGAAAATTGTTTCTTGAAGATATTCCTTCTATGTCCGTTTTGTGCTCTAAAAAGAGATAATGATCAATAAAATCGTCTTTCTAAAATTAATAGTTTCTAGAATAGTGGAAAAATTTGAGAAAACTGGATCTGTTATGGATGTGTTACGGCCTGTGAAATTGAAAAATTTATTTAAACTTCAACGAAATTGGACATAAACTCTGTCCGCGCCGTTTACAAGTATGAGCTAGGAAGCTCAAATGTTGGGACAATTATTTTTATTCCTCAAGCTGTAATATAGGAAAAAATAAATAAAATCCATCACCAAAAGTTTGAAAAAAACACCTTAATATGCATATACTAAGCTAAAATAAAAAATAAAAAAGTGTGAAAATTTGTTCTAGAGAAAAAAAAAAAGCCAAAACTTAATTTACTAATTTTGAATTCCTATGTCGTCAGTGGATGGATTTGTATAGAATGGCGGCCATAAATAGTAATAATTGCGCTAGACTCTTGAAATTTGGTACATATGTTTTTAAGGTAAAGAGAACAATAATTGGTGATTTTTAAAAAAATCGATTCCAGGGCAAGCCTACCTCCCATACAAAGGTAGTATCTGTTGGTGAGTTTTTTTTTTAAATTGGTATCGATTTCCAATAATTTGGACAATGCTGATTTCAAAACTGTTACAAATTTTTCAATATCTCTTATAGTTTTAAAGTTATTAGAGAAAAACCAAAAACGGTGGCCATAAACAGTAAAAATAGCGCCAGAGTCTTGAAATTTGGCACAGACATTTTTTAGGTTAAATCAACAAAAATTTATGAATATGAAAAAAATCAGTTAACGTACACGCCTACCGCCCATGCAAAGGTGGGATGTGATTGAGACATGTTCTTCAAGATGGGTATCGATTTCTAATAATTTGGCAATGCTGATTTCAAAAATTTTATAATTTTCAAGTTATTGGAGCAAAACAGCAATGTTTTTTTTTTTTAAATTCATTTTAATCGTCTTCTTCATAGTTTTACAGCATTTCTTGTGCCTCTGGTGATAACTCTTTATATTTTTTATCTCGCTTTATTCGAATTTGGCTGATAAAAGGATCAGAAGAAATCAGCAAGTATTGCAAAACATCTTCGTTGTTTGCTACTCTAGAGCAACATCTGCTCTTGTGCAACCTCGCGTTTTTAAAAACTTTTTTTGATGCTTCCTGAGCTTCTTCAGAAAGACGTCCAATTGGAACTTTTATCAGTAGAGACTTGATATAACAAAGTCCCACAGAAACAGACATTTCTCCGCTATGACCTGATGACGTTATACCTGTATCTCTTTATAGCCTAATATTAAGAAGTAGGTCTACAAGTGCGCTAAATATTCGGTCGCAATGACATTTGAAACACTGTACGCTTAGTTTCTAATGAAAACACAAGTTTTTTTCTGAACATTCATTAAAAAAACATAATATAAATTTATTGGAAAATATAAAAATGTAGAATGATAACTATGATAGTTTTTAGTGATTAAGCCCATAAGAATTTAAAATAAATTTTTTGGAAACATATTACGATAATAATAATAACAAATATGTTTATAATCGGACTTAAGCCCCCTATGCTGCACCATCCATATCTGGACTACGCTATGTTTAATTCTAAAAAAGCGAAAGCAAAGAGGGATGAAAAAAGAAAAAACAGCCTTTACCAGTTCCCCTCCATTTGAGGGAACTCCTATCTACATTTAAGCAACTTCCTTCACAATGTAAGTTTTTACAATTTATAAAATTGTTGTAAAGCATTGCAAAATGCGAAGATACATAAATATTTTTTCCTTCTAATATTGCAATAAAAAAAAATTCATTAAAAAGAAAAGTTATGATACCTGGGCACAAAATATATAAAAAAATTTTAAATCCGGGGATACACTTTTTTGTTTTTTACTGTTAAATATTGCAAAATTTCTGAATTATGACTTTTTCAGCCCTAATATTTGAAAAATCAGCATAATTCACACATAGAATATAAGACTTCAAGCAAACAATTTTTAAATAGCGAAATTTATGAATTTTTTGCCAATATGCAATTTTGGTAAATTCCGATACAAAGAAATTAGTGAAAGCATTTAAAAAAATAATAAAAGTCGATATATTTTGTTCTTTCTAAGACCACATTAGGAAAAACCTGATAAAAAAAAAGTTATGAAAATGCGCAGCTTTGTTTTTTTTTTTGCTAACGATACCTGGGCACATAATATACTAAAAAATTTTTTAAATCTGGCGATATACTTTTTTGTTTTTTTCTGTTAGAGTTTTAAAATTTTTCACTTTTACCATTTTTCATTCTAATTTTTGAAAATTCCGTAAAATTTATATAAGGCCGATAAAAAACTAAATTAATTTTTATAAAGTGAAAATAATGTAGGGGAAGGTGGGGCTAAACCGGACACTTTTTGTCTTTTTGCAAAAATAATGTAAACAAATTATTCGAACCCTGGGGTGTTATATATCATTCGAAAGCTACATCCTTTAGCTACAAATCGCATATCGTTTGATGGTTTAATATGTATTCAGTTTGGCGTGAGCTCATTCAGACTATACCAACCTCGAACTCGAAAAAGCCAAAAATGGTGGGGCTTAACCGGACAGTCGCGCCAAAACCAAAATGAATAACAAACATGAAGGCACATTATGTTTAAATGTTGTTTTGAATCTTTATTGATGTATTTCGATGTGTTTCGTACAAGAAAAGATTGTATTTGATTGAAAAAATGTTGATTTTAAGTGCTAAAAGCAAAATGATGATGAGAAAAATTTTGGTTGAAAAATGAGAATATTTTTTTTCAACGAAAACTTAACGGAAAATCGGAAAATATTGGAATTCATTCAAAATCTTCATCTGGTTTTCTTGTCCAATCTGCCAATGTTGCTCGCTTGACACCTTGCAATTCTGATGCATCTCGAATCGACGTTTTATCACGAATCACCGAAATAACAGCTGATTTAATTTTTTCCTTATCGACTGCAGGCATTTTACGTTTGTAATTACGCACCATTTGCAGTGAATAACTTAAAATAATTAATATCAATGTTTATTGTGCTTTAGTTATGTCGTTGAAACATTCAATGTACTTCAAAAATGTTTATGAATAAGAAACACGATTTTAAAATGACAAATAAGGTGTTCGGTTTAGCTCCACCAAAAAGTGTCCGGTTTAGCCCCATCGTGTCATTTTTTTAACTCGATCTAAAAACCTTGATGAAAAATATTTTATCATAAAATCCACTAACACCATTCGATTCAGCACATCTTAATTACCTAAAAACGCTCACCGAATATTCTGCGCACTTGTATATTAATTTCACAATCCAAAAATTTTGAAAAAAAAAATTTTTACTTTAAGCGAAAAAATACATGTGTCTGTACTCTTCGACGACTGACGCTAAACTGAATTATGAAATAGCATCGACACTTCGGAAGTTAGTAGCTTATGACAGGGTGCGTTCATCGCGCATATTACCGTTCCGATATTCAAAGTAGTTTCTGATTAATCGCGACTGTCCGGTTTAGCCCCACCCTCCCCTACTTTCCGCCCATCTGCTACATTATTGCATTTTGTTTCAAACAAGTTAACTAGAGCACCCTATCTAACAGTTGCTTATTTAAAAATATTCATAGAAAATTTTTGGAGTTCAAAGTTCAACTTTGAGCCCACTGTGTCGCTAAATCCAAAACAAATTTAAGACTTTTATAGTTTTTTTTTTTTCATCCTCTATGTATTATCTGATGATTGTACTACAAAATTTTTCAATTCCTAGCACTTCCAAATTCTTTCTATTTATGGCCACAAAATTCCACTGTGCGTCGTTCTATGTTTGCCTTACATACTTTTTTGCCAATTTTTTGTGCTATTGATCTGTCACTTGATGTCCCTTACATTTGATGTAGCGTAAAAATATGTCACACATTTTACTTGACAAAACTGATTTGAATACATCTTTTGCTCAAGAAGTGTTGTAACCAGTGTCTTCGCCACAATATTTCCGAATAATATTTTGCTTTATTGTATGGGATTCAGGATCGTACGAGTACTATCTTTAACGCATTGATTGGTTGCAATTCCTCATTGTCGTCTAAAAAACATGACTCGTACTTTATCAGCTTCTATACATTCTATAAGCTCAGCATCTGATGCTTCTGATTCTATTACGTCAACTGGTGGAATGTATTCATCTGACGCTATGAATCTCTCCTGATTGCTTCAACTTTAACTCAATATCTCTTGAATTTCGACTGAATTGAATCTCTTAATACGTACTCGGTCCAAATTCGAAGCCATATCATCCCACTAAATCTAGAAATTATAGAAAATGCCAAACTTTTTTACAGTTACATATAAAATTAGAATAAAACTCACAAACGCTAAGTCAACGTCAAAGTGCACAGAATCACTGTGGGAAGTTATCTTACTAATGATTTTGTATCATGCATCATAAAATGTAGTAAAATCTTATGAAAAGCGGGATCTCTGAATGCTTATTAGGTAGGGGGTAGGGTCTGAGCGCTACATTTTAAGCATAAGTTTAAAAATGTTTTTTAGTGATATGGTAATAACCAATTTATTTATTTAAAAAAAATATAAAAGTACAATACTTATAGAGTATTCTGTAAATATTTCATTAAAAAATATTGCAAAATAAGCCATTGAGAGCAAATTTCCGCGGACGCCTAAAAAAAAATTGGTTTGCGGTGGACAACATAACTCATCACTTTATTATCTGAAATCAAAAAATCAAAAAAATTTGGTTAGCTTGTGAGGCTTTCAAGGTATTGACGAAGCATTTTTTTACGATTCTTAAGATCTTGGCATAATTTTTAAGCCAAAAAAATAATTTTTTTAAAAAAATTAATTTTTTTAAAAAAATTCGTTAAAAATCGTCAGAAAAAAAACGCTTCATCAATACCTCGAAAAAGTCATAAGCTTTTTTTAAAGTAGATCCAATCTTATCTTCAATTCAGAGTTTGTTGTGTGAAGACAAATGGCGTTAAATCGTATCATTATATTGCTTCTTCTGAAGTATCACAGGGTTATTTCCATTAGCGTTATGATTTTCATATTATTTAGAAATGATGTCACTAAATATAATTCACTCAGCAAATGTATAACTTTATGTATGTAGATGACTTAAAGTTATTCAGTAAAATGTCTGACTCAAATTACACTACTCTTTTACGAAGTAATGTTAATAATTTTCTTTCATGGATTTTATTAAATTGTTTCCATTATATATCAATAAATGCTTTTCTGTGTTCATCTTTACGTTTTCTCTCTCGGGACTTCCTTTGCAGATTGTTAATTCAATAAGAGATCTTGGAGTTATATTTGGCTCTACTGTCTTCTTTGTGAACCAACAATTTTTAAGGTGAAGGTTAGCGTATGCTTCCGATTGGAAAATAAATGCTTACAAGAATCGCTCTGTGTCCTTTGAAACCATTTGGCTTCAATACTTAATACTTTATGTAATATTGATTGTGCACAGGTTATTATTATTTTTTACATTTAATGTTTACCCAAGAACGTTACGGCACTGCGCGTTATTTCATTTTCACTTAATAAGCCTGTAACTGATGGTTTTTTTTTTTTTTGTATAATAAGCTATCTACTGACACTAATTTTTATCTTTATTATTTTATTCTTTTGAAAGATTGCTTAATAGCTGCTTACACCAGTATAGCTTAGGTCATTTCTCGATACTGCAACCGTTACCACAATATTTGTATTCTACAGTAAGATTGCTATTCTTCAATGTAACACTTAAATATATTTCTCATGCAAACCAATTTTTTCCATTTCTTAGTATAAAATCTCAAACTTTTTCGAGCTGGATATTTAATCCCCATTTCAGCTGGCTTTCCTACACTCATTTGCACTAGGCTTCTTCTAGCAACCGGACATTTCCTAACCCCAAAATAGATGCTTGCGTATGTTGTTTATTTTCTTTATTATACCCTACACCGAGGGTATATTCACTTTGTCATTTCGTTTGTAACACACAGAAGGGGGCGTGGCAGGCATGGAAAAGTATATATATTCTTGATCAGCGTCACTACCTCAGTTGATTTATCTATAACCATCTGTTTAAATCAGGTTTTCGGGAAAACCAAGGAAGTTAATTGAATGAAATTAGCACACCCAGGTCACACCTTTTTGCAGACATTTTGCTGATGGGCGAAAATCGTTTCATGGACACGCCTACCGCCCATACTCTATGTATATTTGCCCAATCCCATTTTGAAAAAATTTTTTTTTTTTTTTTTTTTTTATATAAATTTTATTTGCAATCTGTCTTAAGACAATAAGCGAATTTTATAATATACATATGAGCTACTAACAGGATTGGCAGAGCTCCATTGAGCCTAACCAATATAAAAATAAATTATATACTTATAATTTAAATAACTAATACTTTAAAAAATATTAAGAAAAATCTTAAGTCTTAAAATGAGGAAAAATCTTAAAATCTTAAAATCTTTGAGGTAGGTCTAACACATAGAATCTTTTTAAACGCCTGACTTCTAAACTATTATGAAGGAGGCTTATGGCCAGTGAATTTTTATGATTGTGCAGTCTATTTATATATTTCGCTGTCATTCTACTTATTTCTTCCCTAACAAATGGTATTTTTAAGTCTTTGTGGATTTCAATATTGCTCACGAACCATGGAGCACCAGTTATGCGTCGCAGAGTAACAGACTGATATCTTTGAAGTATTTCAATATTAGAGTTGCTCGCAGTACCCCAAAGTTGAATAGCGTACGTCCATACCGGCTTGAGAATCGATTTATAGAGTCGAATTTTGTTTTCAAGACTAAGTTGAGATCGCGGTCCAAGGAGCCAGCACATTTTCATATTTTTTAACTTTAGCTGAATCTGCTTTGCTTTAATGTGGGTCTTCCAGGTGAGCCTGCGATCGAGATGCACACCAAGATATTTAACCTTATCACTTTGTGGTATAGTAAGGCCGTTCAATGTTAAGGGAGGACAGTTCCCCCGTTTTAAGGTAAAAGCTGTTTGAGAGGACTTCTGGGTGTTGACAAAAATCTTCCATTTTTTCAGCCATTTATCTGTCATATTTAGGTGTTCCTGCAAGTGCTGCGATGCAATCGTAGGATCATCATTTATTGCAATGATTGCCGTGTCATCGGCATATGTAGCTACCTCAGTATTATTTGCTAATGGCATATCAGCCGTAAAAATGGTATATAATACAGGGCCAAGTACACTTCCCTGAGGTACCCCTGCATTAATAGCATATAGCTTAGAGGATTCACTCGATTGCTGAACGTAGAACTGGCGATTACCTAGATAGGATTTCAATATCAGATAAAACGGAGCAGGTAAGTATTTTTTGACTTTAAATAGTACACCAGGATGTCAAACTCTGTCAAAAGCTTGTTTTACGTCTAAGAAGACAGCAGCACAATATTTTTTGCATTCAAACGCATTGTTAATAGTTCTGACTATCCGGTGGCATTGCTCAGGTGTTCCATGTCCTCTTCTAAACCCAAACTGATGTTCAGGAATGATATTTAGGTTGTCCAATACGGGTAGCATTCTTCTTAAAAGTATTTTTTCAAATACTTTAGAAAAAGTTACCAGCAAGCTAATGGGACGGTAAGACGATGTGCAGTTCTCTGGTTTGTTTGGCTTTGGTATCATAATTACATTAGCGCATTTCCATTGATACGGAAAGTGGTCATGTCTTAGCATAGCATTATAGATGTATGCCAGGAGCCTAATGCAGTTTGGAGGCAGGGTTCTAATGGTAATTCCATCCATTTTGTCGTAACCTGGAGATTTTTTGAGACTTATGCGATTGATTTCAGCCTGTACCTCCGAAAGAGAAGTTTGACAGATTGGTAGGCTCATCTGGCAAGGCGAGTCTAAGAAGCTGTATACTTCAGCTTCTGCTTCCACATCACATACTGGATTAGGTTGAAAAACTGAATGTAAGTATTTAGCAAAAGCTTCGGCTTTCTCCTGGTCACTCTTGCATCGCACTCCATTGCTATCTAAAATTACTGTGCTTCTTCTAGTAGGCCGCTTTAGATACTTAGTTGCCTTCCACAGGAAGTAGTCAGGGTCAGATGTAAATGGGTCTAAATTTCTCAAGTACTCTGCCGTCATGCCATGTTTAATTTCTCTTAATCTAGTTTTAAGATCATCAGCTACCTTAGAGAACATCCTTTTGTCAACAGGACTGCGACTTACTTGCCACCTTTTACGTAATTTTCGTTTGTATTTTATTAACCGTCTCAGTTCTATAGAGAGAAAAGGTTGTGTTATTTGACTGCAGCTTGCTTGAGGGGTAAAGAGAAAACCAGCTTCATGAATTTTATTTGTGAGCATTTCAATTGCAGATTCAATCTCATCTTCAGACTTTAAAGGGATATCCAATCTGACTCGATCATCAAGCCAGTTTTTGAAAGCAGTTACATCTGTTTTAGGAGAGATAATTTTATAAGGCCTCTCCTTAATCTGTACGGTGGAACCATATGTGACAATAATTGGAGAATGATCAGAGGTCAGATCGAAACTCTCTTCAATGTGTAGCTGATGCTGTGGTAATCCAGAATAGACAACAAAATCCAGTAAGTCTGGTATTTTTTGACTGTCCGTTGGCCAGTAAGTAGGTTTTCCTGTAGAAAGAGTTGAAAATCTATTTTTAGTTAAGCATTTGTAAAGCTCAGTCCCTTTTGGGTTCGTTACCCTCGATCCCCACCAAGGGTGCTTTGCATTGTAGTCTCCGCCAGCAATGAAGTGGCTGCCAAGACTTTGGAAGAACCTATTATACTTATCTAACTTAAAAGCGTACCTTGGCGGCAGGTATACAGCTGCCACAGAAAGATCGATGTGCATGCAATTTATTTGTATCACAGCAGATTGAATATTGATGTACCTGATGGTGTCTAGAGTTTTAAACTTTAGCTTGTTTTTAACAATTACTGCAGCGCCACCGTGAGCTCTGCCAGACGGATGATCTGCATTTATGACGTCATATCCTTTAATAATAAAATGTGATTTACTGGTGAAGTGGGTTTCGGAAATTAACATTATGTCAATATTGTTAGCTTTTATAAATAGAGATATTTCATTACAATGGTTGGAAAGCCCGTTAGCATTCCATATAGCAATACGTAAATCTACTTGCATAATTTGTTTACGAGGAGCATCATCATATTAAGGAGATTATTAGTTAGCTCAAATTGTTTTTCTAAAAGCATTTCGATTCTATCGAGTGTACTATTTTCTTTATTTATACCCTCATCTCTTAATATTTGAGCATATGATGGCTGCTGGTTAGCTTTGCTTGTACTATGATGTGGATTATTGTGAGCGTACATAAAGTTTGATACTCTGTTAAAATTCTGGCTACTGTTTATTTGTCTATCATTCGTATTGGCAGAGCTATTAGTAGTCTTCTTGCGTGATATAATTTCCTGGTAAATTTTGCAGCCTTTATAGCTAGCAGCATGATTCTCACCACAATTTACACATTTAGCTGGTAGGTCTTTGTCTTTCGGGCAGTTGACCGTTGGATGATGTAACGAACATTTAACGCATTTGTATTTCTTAGTACAATAGGATTTTGTGTGGCCAAACTCTTGGCATCGAAAGCATTGTACTATGTCGCTTACCTTCCTTGGCGCTTCAATATTAACCATAGCATTTCCTATATGCTTAATATAGTAAATTTCAGAATTTTTATTGTCTGGCTCAAGATCAATAAAGAACATGTGCAACGGCTCCTTTGTGACTCGGCTTCTAATATTGGTAATGCCCCTAACTATATGCCCTAGCGATTCAATTTCAGCTTTAATTTCATCAATTTTAGTTGAGCAATGCAGATTTTTAGCTACTACCCTGAAGGCTCTCTCTTGTTTTAGTTGATACGTGTGAAATTTCACATTATCAGCTCTTAAGAACTTAATTAGTGCCCTGTATTTTTCAACCGTCTTAACCATTATTCTAATATGTCCGTCACGCTGAGACTTATAAGTAAATTCTTTTGAATCAATCTTGGACTTAAGATAATTTATCAGACCACTGATATCATTCACGTCAGACAAAAATATAGGGGGAGGCTTAGGGCTCTCCACAACGTCACTTGTCCCTTCTTCGTTATTTTGCATATTTTTCTGATTTTTGCCACTTAAATCACTGAAATTTTTATCGAAGTCATCATCTGCTTCCATCAGCGCAGAAAATTGATTATTACATAGTGAGGTACTAGGTGCAGTATTTAACATTGGAATTTTTCTCGCAACTTCTGGTGATTTTTGGTGTACGCGCTTGGTAGGCCTTGGCTTGACAACAACCTTTTGCCACTCCACTGCAGCATCATCGTCTTCGTCTTCGTTCATATTAATGCAAGCTAGGTTGTACAGCAACGAAGCTTTGCAATAACGGACTCAGCAGAACACACGATAAACAGTTGTTATTGATGTTGTTAATATTATTGATTTAAGTAAAATACGCAACAAGAGAACACGTCTTATCACAACCGCGATCGATGTGAGAATGATTTTGAAAAAAATGCAGCGATTTTGATAAGACTTGGTGATTTGGTGTACATTTGAACTAAACTAGGATTAGACTAGATTTTAAGTTTCCAAAGATTCGCCTGGCACAGTCCTAAATTTTGACCTCTTTACCACCATATTTCGTAAGCCGTGCAAGATATTGTGATGAAATTTCTTTATTCTTTTTTTTCGACTTTTTCATCGATTTTGAATTGTTTCAAAATTTTTCAACCTCTTTCATCATTTTTAGACTTTTTCAACCTCTCTCAACATTTTTTAACATTTTGCATATACATATTTACGACTTTTCCAACATTTTTCAATCTCTGTTAACCTTTTAAACATTTCACACTTTTTCACATTTCACGTCTTTTTAACATTTATTAAAATATATGTACTTTCAGTGCAGTGTAGGGTATGTGAGTTTCGGCCTGGCTGGTGATAACACCTTAACTCGTTCATATTGTTATTTAATGAACAATAACACATAATGTAATACGCATTTGCTTATGTTTAAAATATGTTAAAATGGTGAAAAATGAGATGAAAATATTTTATTAAAATGATAAAAGTTGATGGGATCTAGAACAGCTACAGGAATAAATGATAAAAATAGGAAATTTTCCCACTCTCATACCTCAGGTTTTGGTTAACCAATCTCGAAAATGATAGTTTTAGGACATTCCGCTCGTTGAGTGCTTTAATTTGATATATCATTTATTTCTGTAGCTTATCTAGATCCCGTCAACTTTTATAATTTTGATAAAATGTTTTGGCTGTAGCTATTCAATAAATATACACATAAAGAAAGAGTTTCATTATAGACACCTAATTTCAAATTACCACCAACTAAAGTAATTTCACTTCAAAAGTAACGTTACGTAACGCGTTGTTCGAACCCCCCCCCCCCCCCCCCCTCCTCTGTAACGCATCGTAACGTTTTGCAAGACCCGCCTCCCCCCAAATTGCGTTACGTAATACTTGAACGCCCCCTAAGCTTCAAAATGGTAATGGCCAGTAACATTGGGGTAAGAAGTTAATTAAAATTTTTGAAACGTTAAACTTTTTGTCTACAGCCAAAAAATTATATATCAACATACCCGAGTATCCCAAACATTTTGTATGAGTGTTTTGAATTTTTTATGCTGTTAACAGCTTTTTCTATTTATGATATATGTATATCGTAAATTTCATACCAACGTATCTCTGAAATAATACTAAGGCAAAACTAGGGCGCTTTTTTATTGTTGAACATCAACACTACAATAATGCGAAATTTCAGCCAAATCGGAGCCAACAAATTTTTTCAACTGACGTTCTCGTGTGTTTTATCCCATAATTGAAATCTCATTACAAATTAATCAAAACTGGACAAATGTGAAATATTAGCGTTTCTTGAATAAAAACTTATTAAAAATTTTTATTTTCTTATATCGAATTTACTTGCTTTTTTAATAGAATACCTTGTAGAAGAGGATGCCCGATCGATTACGCATAGTTCCGCGGCCGAAAAATATAAAATCGATATAGTTTCGGGCAAGCAAATTGGAGGTATGTTAGATTTTCTTGCTTTTTTCACATTCGTATCAATGAATCAACACTCAAATTTGTGGTGTTTTTCTGTTTAATAGTTTTCACACATATTTCTTATCATACAGGGTCCTTGAAAAATGATAACCCCGAATGTACTCGATTGATGATATTTTTTTTTGAAGTAAAAGCAATAATACTATAAAAACGTATCGAATATGCACATCATAGAAATCGACTCACTGATTCGTGTGAAATTTTGGTAAAAATCCCTATGAGCTCAAGATATATTTTTAGGTTTGAGCACTAGAATTTTGGCGGCATTTAATTTTCCCATACGATTTTGAAACAGTCTAATGTATATAAATATGAGACCATGGCACAAATACAGAATAATTGAAAAATAAACGGTATGAACAGACCCCTCTTTCCCACTGGGCACTCTGGGCAAGTGCCTAGGGCCCCGCAATCGATCCGTTCTTAAAAGAACATTAGTAAACGTTTTGATTTATTATTTTCATATATTAAATATATGATGATTTCGTTGAAAACTCTGAATTCTGAAGAGTTGAGATAAAGTTGCAAAGAATTTGCTGAATTTTAAGAACAAACAAAATTGAAGACACTCTTCCAAATGTAGAAATCGTAATGAGAATCATTTTAATCCCAATACCCAGAATTTAAAAAGTAACGAAAACCCTGATGTGTGGCTGTCAGGCACATATGAAGTAAAATACTGAAAACCGTCATTATTTTAATACATTTATCATCTGATACGTAATTAAAAGACACTTGATAATTTTGATTTTTACTAGGAATTATCAAACAAGAATCAAAAGCTTTTTGGCTAAGCAAAAACGTTGACAATAAACTTTAATTTCCACATTCTAGGCAAACATTTGTTGTAATCGACAGCGTTTACGTTTCCGGAAAGCAGTATCAGACGGCTGAGGATCGACCTCTTGGGGTAACACAGTCTTAATAGAAACCTGTATTGCCTTTCGAACATATTTTGCACACCGCCCCTTTTGTATGCCTGATTCCACAAGAGACTCTCCCAGTTCGCGTATCCAATATCCAATAAACCAATATCTTTTATTGTGTCTATGCTCATTTCAATGAGGATGAGTTTTTGTAAATATAAAATAAGCAGCAATATTAATAGCGCCAATCAAGTTCAATTAAAAATGTGTACTTAAATTAAAATTTTTAAAAACTCTCATTTAATTATAGGAATACATAACATATTGGAGAAAAATATATTTAAGTTTGGGAGCTACACTCAACATTTATAATGCTTATTGTGTCTGTGAGGCACATTTCTGAGGATTATGGTTAAGCATGATGGTAACTAACTGCAGTGGGGAACACTCCTTCTCCAAATTGAGAAGAATAAAAAATGAATTGAGAAGTACAATGCTTCAAGAGAGATAAAGCAGTTTGTCGCTGATGTCCATAGAATGTGATGTGCTCAAAAACATAGATTTTGTAGAAGTGATTAATGATTTTGCACATCTCAAATCTAGAATGGTTCGTCTTCAATCAACATACATAGATGTTGAAGCACTAACCTGTGGTTGCTAAAAGAGTTACTTTTGTGGACTATATTACATTATCTATTCATTTAATGTGACTCTCAATGTAAAAAATCTAGAACCTTGTTTATCTACTTTCCTTGTATATTCTAACAAAATAGGGTTCTGTCAAAGTCATAGGGGACCCATTATCCTCTTATGCCCAGGGTCTCCAATAAGTTAAAGACGTCTCTGGGTATGAATTTATTGAAAACAAAAAGAACAATAGTTTGATAATTTATAAAATGTAGTGATTAAAATATTAAGTGCAGAACGTTCTGTACACGGTACAATAGAGCGTATACATATAAAAAAGAGAACCGGTCACCAACCAGTTTCAGAGCTTATCTCAGAAAATTCCTTATCCATTTTTTTTATTGTTGTTTTTAAGTAGATGCAATACGTTTCGGACCTAGAGGTCGTCGAGATCTTTACAATGATATCGATCGAACATCTAATGGCAGCGCTATCGAAAATGATTAAATGGGAACACCTATTTTAACAAAAAAAGAAATGTAAACAAAAATGCGTTGAAAATGTTTAAAGGCAAGGTAGTCATCGGAATTTTTTTTTTTTTTTTTTGTGATACGCTCTTACCAGGCCTGGATTAAGAAATTTTCTGCCACTAGGCAGTTGCAAAAATTGCCGCCCCCCTCCTTAAAACTTCTTCATTTATTAGAAAAAATAAGACTTTTTTTTAGAAAAATAATTTTTTTTTTTTTTAAAAAAAATAAAATTTTTACATTGATTTTAGCTAAAGGCTATTTTTTTACATTTGTTTTTTTGACATATGTCATTCAACAATTACCATTATGTGTGTGATGGCACCAATCAACGACGATGGTGTGGACGTACCACCACCTAGCCATGACGCGGTACGAGTTGTGATCCAACGACTTAAGAACAACAAAGCGGCTGGTGCCGATGGCCTGCCTGCTGAATTGTTCAAGACCGGCGGCCTTGAGCTGATAGGGTGTATGCATCAACTCATCTGCAAAATATGGCTATTTGAAAGCATGCCCGACGATTGGAATCTCAGTGTCCTTTGTCCTGTACTGAAGAAAGGCGACCCGACAATCTGCGCTAACTACCGGGGAATCAGTCTTCTTGCCATCTCTAACAAGGTCCTGCCGACTGTACTGTGTGAAAGATTTAAGCCGTTTGCCAACACACTGATTGGGCCTTATCAGTGCGGCTTTAGACCTGGTAAGTCCACCATAGACCAGATCTTCACACTACGTCAAATCCTGGAAAAAAACCCACGAAAAACAGATCGATACCCATCATCTCTTTATCGATTTTGAAGCTGCTTTCGATAGCCCGATACGGGATTGCCTGTATGCCACCATGTCTGAGTTCGGTATACCTGCGAAGCTGGTGCGGCTTTGCAGAATGACGTTGAGCAACACAGCCAGCTCCGTCAGAGTAGGAAGGGACCTCTCCGAACCATTTGATACCGAACGAGGTTTCAGACAGGGCGATCCACTATCCTGCAACCTCTTCAACTTTGTGATCGAAGGGGTGTTGCGAAGAGCCAGTGTACATCGTAATGGCACTATTTTCTACAAAAGTGTCCAGCTCCTTGCATATGCCGATGATATTGATATCATTGGACGTTGTAAGCGAGATGTTACTGCTGCGTTCTCTGCTATCGAAAAAGAGTCAGCGAAAGTGGGTTTGACGGTGAACGAGGGCAAAACAAAGTATATGCTGTCCACAAACAGGGAGACGCGGCGTATTGGATCCTTTGTTACTGCGAAAAACTATACTTTCGAAGTTGTCAAGGAATTCACCTATCTTGGCACCGCCGTGAACACTCAAAAGATGTCAGCCTGGAGATAAAGCGAAGACTAACTCTTGCTAATAGGTGTTACTATGGTCTCAGTAAGCAATTGAGTAGTAGAGACCTCTCTCGCCCAACAAAACTGACACTCTACAAGACGCTCATCTTGACATAGTCAAGCGCATCACTATACAACGTCTGCGCTGGCTTGGACATGTTGTGCGTATGGACGAAGAAGCTCCGGCGAAAAAGGTGTTTGATGCGGAAGCCGCTGGGCGACGACGAAGAGGAAGACCATACCTCCGATGGAAAGACCAAGCCGAGGAAACCCTATCCACGCTTGGTGTGAATGATTGGAGAAGGCGCGCGCAAAGCAGAGGCGCCTGGAGAGAGCTTTTGAGGTCGGCCGTAACCCGGTAACGGGTTGTTATGGCCACCCAAGTAAGTAAGTAAGTGTGTGATGGGTTTTTGTAGAAAAATTATTACTTATTGGTCGAAATTTTTACGTCTTGATTTTCGGATGGCAAAGTCATTGATAATGTCATCACAATCAGAAGACATGAGCAAATCTGACTCTATAGTTAACAATCGTTCTGCAAGTAGTTTTTCGCTCGCCGCAATACGGAAAATAATCGTTCAGCGCTACAATTTGATTTAAGTATGCAAACGAGCATTTTGCGTAGTAGCCGTTTTATATTCTTTGTATGCTTTCTTTTCATACAAATCAAAATCTTCACGCGTATCACAAATTATTTTGTCACTCATGACAAAACGCAGCGTTGAAAGTTAACAATAAACTGTAAACAATACAGAATACAATGCGGCACAGAATAAAATTGAAAAAAAAATGAAAACTTAAAATATTATTTCCTTAGAACAGAAAATGCTTGTCAACTTTAATTTGGAACAAGCAAAGTATAAAATTGTACAGTTTAGAATTTGATACAACAAATTTCAACATAATGTTGGTACGCGTGCCAACGAAATAGGCGGGGAATTCAATTCCCAGGAATAAAATAATTTTTCAAAGTTTCCGCAAATATTTGCTGCCCTTTAAATCTTGCCGTTCAAGGCACGTGCCTACTCTGTCTCTGAGGTTAATCCGGGCCAGGCTCTTACTATACAGTAAGCAGCATGAAGTGGAGTCAGGTAAAGTGATCTTTTCTAATCTTTTTTTTTTATTTTCCACTTCCTGCCACAATGTTAATTTCGCAAACGATTTCTACGAAAAATTTCGTTTGGTGCAGCCGCACTTCTCTCACCAACACACTTTTACTTTTAATTTTGCCGACCCCTGTTTTAAATAATCAGCTATTCTGTGGTCGGTGTAAAGCAGGGGTGCCCAAAAGTAGAGCGATCGCAAAAAAGATGTTTGATTAATAGCAACACTTACAGTTTTGAAATATTATTGGGTTATCAGCACTGTCAACGTTTTATAATATTTACCTTATGCTGTGGGAAATGTAGATAAATGACTGGCGCATGCGTTGATCTTCTTCCATATGGTAAGTAAAGCAACCTCAAAACAAAAAAAAGGCTTCCTGTGTTAAACAAAGGTTTTTTTTAATATCTTCTACAGGGTGTCCCATAAATAGTGGATAACCTTCTAACAGGAAATGGGCGACCAACCGTGAGTCAAATCATGTTTAGTAAAAATTGCACCGTTTTCGAGAAAATCGGCCTTTTTTCATATTTTCGAAAAAATGCGACCTTTGGTTAGTCGCCTTGGTACCTCAGCCACAAATGAAAGTATTTTTGATCCATTTTTTTTTGACATAATACTTTTAAATAGTTATGCTATCAGATGTGGTAGATTTTGAACTTAAAACTTTCGTTTTGCTCCATATTTTTTTTAAATCTTAAGCTGATGTGGTGTAAAAAAAAAATGTATGACAACCTAGATGGCCAACTTTACTATTTACTATTTAAAATTTACTATTTAATACAAATTCTAAAATGCTTAGAAACACAAGTGACAGCTTTTTTGGCTAAAAATATATTGCAATTTTAGTGGCAAAGGATATTTTTGTGTGAAACTTAAACTTCAAACAAAATCAGTTCAATTTCGCATTTTGTTAAGAAATAATAAATGCGAATTTTGAATTAGGTCAAATTTATAGCAACAGCTACCCTAACCATAATTAAGTAATATAATCTTATGATCTTGTGCACCACCTCACTTCATAATATACCTCTACTATGGGCACAAAATCAAATTAAATTAAATTAAAAAATTTAATTCATTATTTTCAAATGTCTTAGGTAGAAAATCTCAATTACCTACAACTTTGCTCTTGACAAATTCAAAAGAAACAACAAATTTTATTCATTACATTTATTTCAAATTATTATGAGTGTAAGATTGTATTCCAGTTATAATATAAAGCAGATTAAGAAATAATTAAAATGAGGCAATAATAATATTTATTACGCTTATATCATTAATATAATTAGTGTTTAAACTGCTCTCCATCTACACTGATGCAGGCCCTACATATTCTTATTAATGATCTTTTTAGCGTCCGCAAGCATCTCCGCTGAAGAATTTGTCTAGCAGCAACTTAGACGCGGCTACGCAACTCCGCTAAACTGTTGATTGGCTTGCTATAAACTTTTTCTCTCCAACAGTCCCAATAAGAAAAGTCCAATGGACTTAAATCTGGTGACCGTGGAGACCACAACATCGGGCCCAAACGGCCGATCCATCTGCCAAAAATATAATATTAAATATACTATAATATTTTTCTATTCAAAGCATAATTCAACCATTCAAGATCGAAAAAATAAAGGAAAAATTAGTTTGCCTTTAGCACTGTATATTTTTGAGGGCAACGCTTTCCAATTTCAAAAATTGGCATAAAATGGAAAACTTAACTTTTTTCATAAAAGACAATTTTTGAAATTTTTCCATTTTTTAAAATTTTTAATATTTCTTAAATTTTTGAAATATTCAAAAAATAGAAAACTTAAAAAAACTGAAAAAATTTTTAAAAATTTAAAAAAGCTGAAGATTTCCAAAGTTTGAAAATATTATAAAATTTACAAAAAACATCGAAAAATTAACAAAAGTATCAATGGAATATCCAAATTTTATTTTTAAGTTTCATAAATCTCTACTAAAATGCTTGTCAAATCAAATAGGGTGCAAAACCATAAGCGAAATTCTCAGGGATGGTACTCTTATGTGTTCTGAATATTTTGAATATAAAAAAACTGAAATCGATTTTGGAGTATTTGAGAAATCGATGTTTTCCTGAAACGTAATTTTTTTTTTCTTTCAGCATATATAGTATATAACGCTTAGGCGTTAATTTTTTCAGACTTGCAGTTTTTTTGTCATCTACTAGTACACAGCTACCTTAAAATAATATGAAAGCGAATTTGAATTGTTTTCGATTGTTTATATTCATCAATGAAGTTTTTGTGTTATTTACGAGCGGCTCTGAGCAGAGTTAAGAAATTAATTTTTTTTTTCAAAACTATTGGTCGAAAAAATTTTATATAATTTATTTCTACCTATTAGCTAATGGCGTGATCACTCAAAAAATTTTCAGCCAATTTAAAACACGTCAGAGTAAAAATAGGCAAATTATAGATGGAACGACCCAACTATAAGCAACAATATAAAAATAATAATATAACACGATTGGACAAAAGTTTGTATCAATGGGAAATTCCAATATATTCTGAAAAAAGACGTTAAAAAATACACGTGTCTCGTCGTCAGATTTTTTTAAATCGAGTTTTGAATCTTTTTATGATAACAGCTATCGCTATGAAATATAAAAGAGTGAACTGATTTTAATTAAAGAAGGCTTTATAGAAAGCTTAATCAATAAATAAATTTTATTATTAGAAAATCAGAATCATATGATTCTTAAATTTTTGTTTTAGTTCAAAACTAAGAAAAAAACAGAATAATAAATAAACAAATTCTTAAAAAGAAATCGAAAGAAAAAAAAATTATTTTCGTTACTTTAAGTATTTTGTGATATATTTTTGACTTTTCCCCGTCAAATGTAGGAGATTTCAGTGACGAGCATGGAGAACGTTCTCACAAGGATATATCAAAAATGGAAAATCCATTCAAAGGATACTACTAGAGGCAAATCAAAGGTAAAGACAAGGCAAAGGTTAAAATATATTATTCCCAAACATGCATAATTTTAAACTATATTTTTTTTAAAAAAAATTTCACAGATGATTATTATATAAATACAAATGAAAATGTTTCAAGCAGTATTAAGCATATGCTACTAATTTTCTATTAATAAAATTTTTTATAAATTAATCTTTGAAAAAACTTTTCATTCATGAAAATCGGTCCATTCTTTCATATTTTATAGCGTTATCTCGTTAAAAAAATCTTGCGTGCTTGAGAAAAACAACGAAACACGTGTATTTTTTAACATCTATTTTCAAAATATAGTGGAATTCCTCATGGGTGCAGCAAAAAGTTTGACTTTGTCAAACCGTGTAATAATTGTAATGAAATATTTAAATTTTTGGCAATGTAGATAAATATAATTTTATTAATAAGTTGCAATATATGTACATAAAATCAAGTTAATAAGACATATCGAAAAAACAAAACACTGTAATTGTTGAAAGAAAAACTTTAAAGTGAAGGGAAATGACGAGAGAGATGAAAAGAAAATAAATCTTTTAGAAAACAGCGTTGAAGTGCTCAAGGAGTTTTCGCTTGAAAATGTATGTGTTTCATATAATTGGTAAGCATGTTCTAAAGTTTTACCTAGTGAATATGGCGAGAGGTCGAAAGATAATTAGGGCTTGAAAGTTCTTTGATGACAAAGAAAGCCTTAAGATTTCAAATAGAAGTGACTTTTTTTAGGTAGCAAGCAAACCAGTGATATTTTTGGTTTAAGTTGAAAGATATAAACTTTGCTCAGCTATTAAAAGCCACCGTCAGCATTCTATATGTAAGACGTTCCTTTACAAATTCTTTTCGAAACGAAATTAAAAAAATACCACTAAGTTTCTTGAGAAATTTCATTTAAAAAATTATTTTTTAAGAGTAGGTAGTAGGCAAATGTGGACTATTCCATATAAATTAGTTTTTGCGCGTACCCCTGAATACACTGCGTGCCGCTGCAGAGTGGTCCCGAATCGAGTTGTGGTTCAAAAGTCACTAGAGAGCGCAAATCTTATCAGAAATTGACAATTTTTTGTTTTAATTACAGCTTCAAAAAATTTATACACATTTTTGGAATATGAATTTCAAAGAAAAAATATAATTTTTTGGAAAAATTTAAAAAATATTTTTCATAAAATATTTTTGGTTCGAAAATTCCTGGTGTCCAGAAATTTTGTCGGAAATGAACAAATTTCTTAAAATAAAAGTTTACTAAACTACTAACAAATTGTCGATGTCCGAGTTTTGAAATTAAATTTAAATTTTTTTTATTATTTAAAGCATGTCCCAAAAAAACCTTTTTTTCGACATTTTATAATAATTATTGACTATTTATTGGCGCTTTTATGAGCTTTAAGTGAAAAAAAAAAAATTTTCGTTTCCGACAAAACTTGTTAATTTTTTGTTAAGTATTAAAAATAAATATTGCTGTTCCTATTGAATGTTGTTCTTATAGCATTGAATGGAAACTACTTAAATCACCAAAGTCGAAATAAAGCTTGTTAGTAGTTTAGTTTTGCGAACATTTTAATGACAAAAATTTCGTGAACTATTGATAAGTTGTTGCAAAATAGCCTTGAAACCCTAGAAACGTCGGTGGGATAGTAAAATAATATAATTTAAATTATTGTTTTATTTATTTTTTTAATCGTGTTTTAGCCTTTTTACAAAAAAAAAGAATATTTAATTATAGCGATTTCTTTCACAAAATAATAATTTAAAAAATATCAATAAATAACTTTCCAAATCGGAACCAGTACGAACACGAGTTTTTCTCAGAAAATTAAGTTTTGTTAATAAAATAGCGTACTAGAATATTTTTGATCGTGTTTAAAACAATTGTTAATTTTATCGATTCAAAATTTTATTTTTAAATATACTACAGTAATTTGTTTCTAATGTAGCTCACGTAATTTCCTGTCAGTTTAGAGAGAAACCCATTGAATAACTTTGTTGAGATGTTTTGAAAATAAACTGGAATATTCCAAAACATTCTTTATTTTTAGTTAATTGTTTTAACCTAGAAAGAACATTTATAGCAAAAATTAACAAAAACTTATGCAAAATAGTCCTTTTCATCAATTTTCAAAAACACTTTAACCAAAGTTCTTGGTATATTGTAAGCATACACTTTTAAGTCGAGGCGGTACAAACCTTCTGGAAATACTGAAGGCAATGATAGGTTCATTATGGGTACCTTATCAACAATAATATCCGTCTGAAATTTCGAACAGAAATGATTCATTAAATAAAATAATTCAATTATATATGAAACTTACGTAATATGGACAAGTGTGATTAATGTTGGTGTATGGTCGAATTACACTGTACAGAAAATCAAATAGTATATTTCCTTTTCCAGCAAGAAAATTGCATAAATCAAAATATGTATCAATTCCAAAAGGCTTGTAACCGTTGGCTCTCTTCCAAATTTTCAATCTAACCTATGAAAAGTATTGTAAGCTTAGGTATATTTTTATTTATAACAATTACGAAGAAATTTAGGTTCAACAAAATTTGAAAAGAGGTCTCAAGTAATAGGAATAGTTATAAAAACAAAAACATGTTCGCCGTAGCCGCTTCAAGGACGGGAAAATCCGTGGGAAAATGCCGAAAACTATTTTTGTAAGTGACATGGGAGGTCCACGACCGTTCCATAAGGATGTTTCGGACCCATTTTTTGAGAGAAAAAAAAATTAAAAATTGCACGAACCGATGGGAAAAGCCTGAAAATGGATTTTGGAAGTGTCTGGGGAAGTTCCAACCGTACTAAAAGGGTATTTTGGACCCATTTTTAAAAAAGTTTTATTGTACGAATCGATGGGACAAGGCCGAAAAGGGGTGTTTCAGACCCATTTTTCGAAAAATAATTTATTGCACGAATCGATGGGAAAAACCTGAAAATGGATTTTGGAAGAAACATCGGAGATCCCCGGCAGTTTTAAAGTGGTGTTTTGAGACTTGAAAGACTTTAAATTCTTTTGATTTTATTATGAATAATCCTAAATGTTCTCCTTTTAAATGTTTTGCTTTTTAACTCCATGATATTATTTTAGGATTTTAGGACTTTTGAAAATAAAAGTCAAAAAACTTTTAACGTGCGATTTTTAAATATAAGTAAGTCAAAAAAAAAAATTTATGAAAAAAGTTTTATTAATAAAAGTCAATAAAAAAAGTTTTTTTAATAAAAGTTTTTTTATAATATTTTTTTTTATTGACTTATATTTAAAAATCGTTTTTTTAATAAAAGTTTTTTTAACTCTTAGCGGTACCACTTCGATTTTATAACAATCCGGCACATTGGGGTCTTTCACGACTCCACGTTGAAAAAAAATTTATAAAAAAGCGAATTTTCAATTCTATGCTTCATAACTGTGAGCGATGGATGACTCTACTTTATGAAATTCAATGATTATTAGGGATATTTCTCAAAAAATGTTTGTGCTACATGAGGCTAAACTTGAGTATTTATTAGTTCGAAAAATGATTTCAAAATTTTTGTGGGGCAGTTCACGACTCCATGGTGCCGCTTAGGGTTAAAGCTATTTTTTGACATTATCAAATATTAGTCAGAACAACTTTTATTGTCCAATCAAAAACTTAAACTTACTTACATTAAAGTAAAAAAACATGAAAAGTTACATCTAAAGTTATATACAAATTATAGGTCTTTGAATTTTAATTGTTTCACCTTGAACATTAATTCAAGATAGTCTTACCTTCAAGAAAAACCATGGTTGAAGAGTGTGATCACAAAAAAAAAAATAATCGAAAACGTGGCCGGTTAAAATGACTATTTCTGGGGAAATCCACATACATATATGAATGAACTGCATGAAACCAGATATAGAAGATATGCTCGAGTAATTACTCTGCGCCTGCCGTGCACTCGAGTTCGCCAACCAGACAAACACTTTTACCATAAACCTAACTTTACATGACCACTGATTAACTCTTACGAGTTGTGGAACCTCTGTGGAGTCAAGTGTCTATGTGCGGCTTCCAATCTACCACTGTTACCTTACCTTTGAATGTATTCCCTTTTCAACATATTGAAATATTTCGTAGCTTACCGTTGATTTCGTTACTGGTGGTTGATGTAAAACTACACGTACACTGATTTCTTTCAAGTTGCGATTGATTGGTTTCAATGCACATAAGGCAAATGTTGCAAATGGTTTATCCAATTCATGGCACTCCAACGCAGTTACTTGCAAACTGTTTTTCGTTATAACTAAAGGCTAAGAAGATAGAAGAAAGTTTTAGTTTATGCAGATATTCTTCTCATATATCCATACCAATTTTCCATTCTTACTAACAGCTACAGTAAAATTACCTAATACATTTAATAACAAAAGCACCAATGTGGCATAAAAAATTCTATGAAACCGTAACTTAGTACTCATTGTTTACTCTTGTGGCCTTAGATTCATTGGTGAATAATAATATTTTGTTTAGTGATTATATGTATTTATATTATAATTTTGAAAAAATCGTTAATGGGTTTGTAATTTAACAAGAATGTTTTTGTGTCACCATATATAATATGTTTATAATAACATTTTCACTCAATTCAAATGAATAAAAAACTTTTTTATGGCATTAAATAAATTACTAGTAAGTAGATACACTGCGCGCCACTTGAATAAGGCCACATATTTTTTATTAGATTTCTTCTGATTTTTCTTCTTGTAAATGTTTTGAACATATTTTTTTATTCTAATTTCGTAAATATGTATATCGTTTACGAATTAATAGAAAAAAAAGTGTACCTCGTAGAGTACCGCTAGCTGTTTTTTTTTACTTTGTTGTTCTGAGGTACAAAAAATGCGTTTTTATTTGCGCCACTTGAATAAGGCCACTTAAGAAAATATAGAAAAAAAATGTTATCTGATGTTTTTTTTTTGAAAATTTGCTTATATTTAAGAAATTCAAACTATCAGTAGTGTTTGGAGTCTATTTTTTTTAAAAATCAGTTCAAAAATACGGTTATGCATTGCATCGTAGAGTGACTCTAAATAATTCCAAGAAATTGTTGCCCATGGCTTGAACTAGTGATTTTTTGTTCAGTTTTCATAAACTATTCTAGCCAACCATTCCCAGACGTTTTCCATTATGTTCATATCGCGCAAATACGGCGGCCATGCCAAAACTTGAATATTTTGGTGTTGAATCCAGGCTTTATCGATTTTTGCTGTATGTATCGGAGCATTATCTTACTAATAAGTCAATGGAATTTGTTCAAATATTCTTTGAAATTGTGGGAATGGATTTGTCGGAGTCTGCTATCATTTTTGAATTTACAAACACCAAATCAATTGTTGCATAATATGAAATAGCCTCCCATGCTATTGTGCCACTTTATGGCTGTGATGTCTACCCAAAAACACTTCCAAACATGGCCCTGATTGTTACAACCATTATTTTCACGACTTAAGAAAAGAAGAAGTCGTATGCGAAGTATGTATGCGCTTTCAATGTGCTAAATGTTTATCGTACAAAAAAACAAGTGCTTATCGCACAATGCACACCACATTAAAATCGTGTACTATAGAACGAGATATCGGTCAGACCTTTTTCGTTCTCGACCTCGGTTATACGAGAAATTTATTTTTTAATACCCTTTCGTTATCGTTCTCGTTCACGGTCCCAATAACGATAGCGAAAATGATATTTATCCTTTCTTGGTGATTAATTGAAGGCAAGGACACTATTCTGTTTTGCGATGAGAAAACAATGCGATACGCAATTGAATAAATTGTATTGAAGAATGCATTGTATCGTATTGGTTTTCGTATCGCATTGCTTTCGTATCACAATACAGAATAGGGCCCCAGACTTTAAAACTGGTAAAATAAGACATCTATAAAATCAAAATCTAAGTAGTTACTGGTAGATACTAGTAATAAGTTTTGAAAGCTGCATCACTATCATTTCGGTGGCTGTTGGTTGCTATGGTATAAGTTAACAGAAGGACCCCAAATATCAGTTTTTGAAATATTGTGGCCTATCATGATATTTCAATAAGCACTTCAATTAGAGCTTATCTTTAATAGTAAATCAAAATGGGAAATCATGCATGAACAATATAAAACAAAACAAAAAATAAAACTATTAACATTAACATTAGAATTGAATGTGTACTGTACATAGAAGGAAGTAAGAAATAAGAGGAGAAAAAAGTAACCATTAAGTAAAATTTATAATTTTAGAAGTAGTTGTGAAATGCTTGCTTGAAGCTCTTCCCTGGTGTAACTTGCTTTAATTGAATTGGTAAAAAATATTAAAGTCTTATTGTGCTATTGAAAAAATATCTGGAAGTGTTAAATTAAAAATTTCTAGGTACAATTAGTTTTAGTGCCCTGGAGAACAAGTAAAATTGAAGTTTTTCATATAAATAGCTAGCACAGTAGGTATAGTTAAGCTTATAAAAAATAATATTTTATGCACGTTCAGGTACACTACTCAACTACAACGAAGTATACTTTTACTTATTTCAGATATACGCTCATAAAATTCCTTGAAAGTAACAAGCAGCTTATGTATCAATTACGTAGTAATTTCGAGATCAACAAAAGTTGAACTTTTTTACTTAAAAAAGAAAAAATCATGTGTGCAGTTCACACGTGGTAAAAGTGAAACTTTAAAAAAAACTAAGCTGTGATAGAATGAGAAGAAAATGTTTTATTAAAATGATAAAAATAAAATAAAAAAGTTTTCAGACTTCAACAGCATACCACGAAGTTTTTTTTTCCTTTGCTCTTTCTCATCAAATATCAAGCTCCACTGAAGAGAATCACTTACTTTCACACACTTTCACAGCTATTGTTTTTGGCGTTCTCTGGGCAGCATTGCCTTTGATATTTTAATAACAACAACGCTTAATTGAAAAGCAACAACAAATACTACAAGTGAGAATAGTAGAATATTAAATATTGCTAAAATCGAGTTTAGCTGTTATTCCTTGTCGGCACAGATTTTTTCCTCGCTATGGCAAGGTTTTTGGTAATTAATCAGTGCAATGCTTGAAAGAATTAAAAAAAATAATAAATTTTTTCACGCTTATTTATACCTCAGCTTTTGTTTAACCGATCTCGAAGCTGATAATTTTCGGGCATTGTCGATGGGAAGTTTAATTTTATATATTATTTATTGCTGTAGCTATTTTAGATTCGAGGAACAAACTATACTAAGTGAAAATACGGCTAAAAAATAATTTTTACGCTTCAGTTTACACACGTGATTTCATATCACAACAATGCTAAAAAAGTTTCAGTTCAAAAAGGTCAGTTTACTTAAGGCACTATTCCCCATAAATTTACTAAAAAAACTGAAAATGTACCCTAGTTGTTCTGAAAATGCGCCGAATGTACTGAAAATGAAAGAAATGTACCGAATGCACTAAAAACTTGTCGAATATACTGAACACGATTTTTCACGAAGCGAGTGTACCAAAAAAAGTACAAATGTACTGCATACGCCATCACTGACTGACTTATAGACAAAATTAAATCGACTTAGGTGTTGACGTTGATAAAGAATATATATATATTTTACTATACCTACCACGCCCCTTCTATGCGTTACAAATGGAATAACAAAGTGAATATACTGTGAAAGGTATAAAAATGATTTAAAGTTACTAAGGCTTTCTAATTGTCTTCTTGAAAAGTGCACATGTCAATTGCTACAAGCCGCAATTCTGCACTAAGAGATTATAAAACAGCAGCGTAGCGAGGGAAGGTGTGGGGTTGGCCCCGGGCGGCACTTTCAAGGGCAGCATTTTCCCGAGCAATAGTATTTTACAACATATTTATTTATTTATATACTTACGAGCAAAAAAAAATGCAACTCTTCAAAATTCAATTTATTTCAATAGTTTCAGTATTCTTACAGGAGAATATTTTTATCTTAAGTTTATACTTAGAGGCATAACCACCATTAGTGATGTCAGCACGCAATCTGGAGGGCATATATTCCACTAAGGGCACTAATGTCTCCATAGATGTCTTGTTCCAATCTTCCTGGAGGATATTTTCCAAGTTCTTTACATTGGAGTAGTTTTTCTCTTTCACTTCGCAATCTACTAGTTCCCATAGATCTTCTGTGGGCTTAAGATCCGGTTATTGAGCTGGTCTCTCCAAAAATATTACTTTAATACATATATATGCGCTGATTTTGGAGTATTTGAAAAATCGATGTTATCCTGAAATGTAATTTTTTTTTTCTTTCAGCATATATATAACACTTAGACGTTAATTTTTCCAGACTTGCAGTTTTTTTGTCATCTACTAGTACACAGCTACCTATCCTAGGCGATTATATCTACTGTCAAAATTCAAAATATATAGCTTACTTTGTTAACTATTTATTTCACTACATTGATTTTTAAGAAAAAGTCATAAGCAAATTTTGAGGTCGATTTGCGCGGATCAGGAATTGATTTTAGGACCATGGTTTGTAAGGGAAATTTTCTTAGAATTCTCTGAAGATTACGATTTTGCTATACCATTTTTGCGAAAATTAATCGACACGCCCTAGTGAGTAGTTTTCTATTTAATTAGAGGCTACACTAATTTGTCTATGATTGGCACATTGCGGAAAATAATAAATAATTGCCTAAGATAATTTCACACACAAAAGGCGGTGTTGACTATGCCGACAAAATGATTTCGAGATTCAGTTTTAAGTGGAAAATTAACCGCTCGCCGATAATCGTCTTTTCCAACATCGTTGACATTTCAGAGTTGAATGCTTTCAACAGCGAAAAAAACATCATAGGAACTTTTTTCATAAAATTGGTCCTACATTGACTAAAAATCACATGTCTAACATAGCCAGAAATATACGAAATGCGTATTTTCTTTTACTTCTGCCTACGCTATCGACATCATCATCCAATCTTACTTACGACGAAAAGAAGAAGAATCCGGTCCTTCTGTCAAGCGGCCTAGAATGGTCCCACCACATGTAAACAAACAAGGTAGCTGTACTCTTTTTTTGATCGAAAAGGCTTTGCCCAAAGAGAATAAAAGCGGACTGGTCTACCCCTTGTGTCTACACTAGGATTCCAACGTATCCTTTTCAAACTTTGAACATCAATTTCCTATATTTCTCATGCTACCAGCGTTTTCATATTTAAGGTTATCCTCCATGATAGTATCCTAAATATAATGCAATAATATAGAAGTGTGTACCTGCATCCGGTGGGGTATGGGCGTGCATTTAATAAATTTACTGCGTTGATCTACACTTGGAAACATTTGTACCTCAAAGCATTTTTCACATTTTTTTAAGAAAAAAAAAAATTAATTAAAGTGCGAAATATTTATTTAACATGTATGAATCCGAAAATTGTCTCAGCAACCTGAAAAAACTTAAATAACGACTGAGAAATTCAAAATTTATACAGTTATGTATATCCGTAAAGCTTGAAATACTATAGGGTGCATTTCAGGCGAAGTGGGCAATGAAAAAAAGTGATGTCGTGAAATTTGTTTATATTCCGGTAAGTTATACATCTAGTAGACATAAATGTGTACACATATTTTTTTTTTTTTTTTCGTATGAGGCTTAATTGCCGAGTTATGGGCTTCTGAAGAATTCGTGAAGTTTAAGGACCGTAATTTTTGAACGCTGTTATTGGAAGCAAGGAATTTATAATAAAATAAAAAAAAATAAAGATTTAGCTAGTAAAAATAATGCCCTTTTTAATTTTTTAGTTAAGTTCGAATTTTAAAACTTTTTTAAGTATGGAAAACCGGAAGTAAAAATGTTATATCAAATTTTCAGTAACTTCGACATAATATTTTTTAAATATTTTATTTAAAAAAAAGCCTTAAGAATATAAATATTTCACAAAAAAAATTTTAACGTGATCGTTATTAGTTAAGGATATATATAAATTAAAGTACTTAAGAAAGTGCCACGTCCCATATAAAGTGCGGCACGTATACACTTCAATTCATATATCTCGTAGGCTAATGTAGATCACGTTAAAAAATGTTTAGCATATTACCGGTATATTTTATGCTTTATTTTAAATTTAAAATAAAAAAAATAAAATGTGTCGAAATTATTTCAATTCTGAGATGAAATGTTCACTTCCGATTTTCCACAAGAAAAAAAAATCAAATTTCCAATATGATTTCATAATTGAAAAGAGCAGTAAATTTCCTATTGAATCCACAATGTTTCATATTTTATTGAAATTTTGTTAAGTTCGAAAAACTGCTTCCGAAAAATCCATTATTCATATTTCGTCAATTTTTGGAAGTCCACAACTTGAAAACTAAGCCTTATATAAAAAAAATTAAGTGTTTACACCTTCTAGAAGTGCAACTAAGCCGAATATTAACAAATTTCTAAATCTCATTTTTTCTTGCATTGTCCGCTTCGCCTAAAATGCCCCATAAGTTTGGCAGCCACTCACATCGACCGAATTTGATGGTTAGTTATATTTATTTGGGTTTTGTGGAAATGTACTGAATTGAGAGTTGAAATGTTCTTAGTTCTTAGATGCCGAATGTACTTTTTTCGTCATGAAAATGAAAAAGTTCTTCACAAATGTCATATTTCCCGTTTCATGAGTTCTGATAACAGTGTTACATGAGCTGCTCGTGTGGGGACCAAGACAAGGTTAAATGGAAAACTCGGCAGAACTGTTTCGATTGCCAAAAACGAGTTATGTGGATTGATGAAGCCGATATCAATACGAATGTTTCAAATGCCAACATGCAAAATATCAGCATTATTGATACATATTTTAACTTTTGTTTTTACATAGCATTTTAGATTATTTCGAAATTTCACTAAAATTTCTGATTAAATTTTTTTTATCCATTTAAAATAATAAATATGAATTGGATTCAATAAATAAATATAAAATTTTAAAATTAATGTAAAAATTCGACCTTTCCTCACGTAAATGTACTAGGGTACAAACATATCCAAGTGTAGACTTAAAGGTATACAAAGTAGGTATTGACACAAGGGTTAATGTCTGAACATAACTGGGACGTGCGATTTATCTTCTGTGTCAAATCGCACCAAAAAACAGAATTTTATCTATTTCTCTGCGATAAATTTTCTAGTGTAAATTTTGTACTCACTACAACGTATGTGAGATATTTCACGTTCTAGTTCTGTTCAGGCATTGACTGTGAGTGTTACAAAAAATTGGGCAGAGGAACAGAAAACCGAAATGTGAGTATCAAATGACTTTACAAACTGGAAAATAATCAATATAATTTATAAATGTAATCAATAAACTGTTTTACCTCCAAAACATTATTTTTCTTTTAAATTCCATACAAAATATATACGGATCGAAAACGACCCGCCAACGTAAGATTAGTCTAGGGTTACCAGATGCACTGCCTACAAAAGTAGTCCTTCTGAAAAAATTATAATTTTTGCACTAAAAAACAAAAATTGTATAATTTTTTTTTCATTGCCATAAAAAAATTTTTGAGGACCAAAAAAAGAATAAAAAAAAAATAACCTCGTTTTCCTAGCAAAAACACTAGCGAAATGAGAACAATACTTGAAATACACTTACATACAATTTTCAAAATATTTTACAATGCAAACTTCAAAAGTATGACATTTCAACTAAAAGTAGTACATTTCAGGTGAAAATTATTAAAGTATTTTTGCCTTGCAGAAGTAGTACATTTACAACTAAAGTATGTCATCTGTTAGTCGATTAGTCGAAATATTTAAAGGTCGGTCTACAGTTAATTGACTGGAGCTTGCGTAAAAAAAAAAAAAAAAACAAATTTTTGGAATGTAAATTACATTTAAGTCAAAGTAACAAATTTAGGCACATACATAAATAATAGTATTCGATTTCCTCACTCTATTATATTCTACTTCATATACTAAATATATCTAAAAATAAGCTACTATTGTATAAAATTTAATTATGAAAGATTTTGAATTGGGTTTAATAAAGTTTTGTTAAAATGTCAATGCGGATTTCAAATTATTTAAATTCTCCTTAGGACAGAAACAGACTGGGCGCTAGAAGCGAAGATTGGCGTGAAGCGAAGCTAGTCAATGTTATATGATGCTAGTACTGCTCAGGGTGGAAGCGATTTATTGCGTTTACTATTACTGCGCAGTCATAGCACAATTTTTGGTGCTGTTACAAATTCTTGCACAGCAATTTAAACATCACAAACGCGGCGATTAAGCAGCGCTAGATTGCAGCGTAAATTCATTTATTGATCTTTGTTTACTTCTTTCTTATCGATGCTTGGCCTCTGCTTTACTTTATCTATGTGATCCGTTGATACATACGCATAAATTTGTTTCATTCTTTGTTTCCCTTTCATTGATTTTTTGGCAAATAAAATTATCAGAACCGGTGATGAAAGAACAAAAGACCAGTCCTGCCACTTTAGATACAATTTTTGTAGCAAAATTGCGAAGCAAAACGGTGAGCATTGTAGCAAAAGTCAACAATTGGCTGAACTAAGTGTCATTGAACAGTAAACTAAACATAAGCTTTTTTATTAAACGCAAATATCACATTGAAATTCAGAATGGTGTAAAAGTAGATAATATAAATGTAATTAATACATTACAATTCACATAAATAATAATAAATACAATAATTCATAAAAATATTATATAATTCATCTTAATTCATAATAATCTATTAAAGGCACCCATACAGTGTCCTTGAGATCAACCATTTTGCAGCCATTATATAATCTATGGTATATATTTTGTAGGAGTTACTTATTTTATTTTTTATTAAATTGAGATCTGAAAAAATTCGCTCTGCAGATGCACTGCTGTGTGGCAAAGCAAGCAGTTTTTTTGAAAATCAGTAACTGACATTAGAAATCATGAAAACTTTGTTTAGTTGAAAATTCAGCTAGTGCTGATGCAGAGTTGCCAATAAAGTGGAAAATATGTTTAATTAAAAAACCGCAGGAGAAAAAGTAAGAAAAATTATATGAATAATACAAAGTTATATGGAAATGGGAAAAGTGTAGCCGAATTGATACATTTCATGAGAGTGAGTAGCAAAGTCGCAAATGTGTTATTTTTTGCTTAAGTGTAGCAAATTTGCTAGGATAGTAGCAAAGTGGCAGCGCTGCAACAGACACTGATTGCTGCTTTCATTTTGTTTTGTTCTTCACCTTCAATCGTCAAATGTCTTTTATGCACGAAAAAATAAAGAAAAAAGATCTGGTGTTAGCGTCTACGGTGCTATAAAAACAGCTCAAACTCGCTTTGTCGCTGAAGTTCTAGCATTTCAACGTTCTCACTCTGTACACTTTGCGCTATTTGAATACAAATACTCATGCACAGTTTTTATCGCCAATCTTCGATTCTAGCACCCTGTCTGTTTCTGGCCTTAGGGTAATGTTAGGCAAAGGGACAAAGGTGCTTTTAGGGTCTCTTAAAATTTAGCAAAACGCTAAACCCCATAGGTGGGGTGGGTTTAACAACATCTTGAAGATACTTTGTTGTCAAGTTGAGATAGGTACCTACCTTAATTTTGTATCATCGCTTTTTTTATTCTTATAAATTAACTTTAAAGGAGTTTATTTTTGTTTTTCAGTAATACACATTCCGGTACACTGCAGAGTAGAAGTTTTTTTTTTCGGGAGTCGAAAGTAATAATTGTGTAGTGAGGGTTTCCTGGTGGGTGGAGTAGTCACTTACTCCCCCAAAGTGAATTAATGGCTCCCGGCTCAGACTACTTTCGCCTTTGCAACAGTCAACTAGCCTTGTATACCTCGTATACATTGTAATAATCCAGTGACAAATTATGTAATTCGAATTAAGAATTCAATAACCATTCCTAATTCACTACTAACAGAGGGTGTCAACCAGAAATCGCAGATAACATCTGCCTTAATTCACCCAGTTTTTAAAGAAACAGAAAAATATTTTGTGATATAATTACCAACTAATAGGACAACACTTTGCCCAAATTTTGATGTCAAACGGCAATGTTCTATTTTTGACTTAAAATAATTGACACGAGTTGACTTCAACAACATTTTTAAAATTTGTCCATACCTCAACTTATGACTAGCAGAAATCTCTTTTGACTGAACTATTTAACCAAAAATTGTCCAAAAAGAATAATTATTCTTATTATCTTAATAAATTATCTATTATATAAAATTCATATTTTAAATATCATTTTCACGAAAACAGGTTAATCGATACATACCGAATTTACACCACGTAACTCTTATATTAAGAGTCATATCTAAGGCTCCAACACTTTTATTTAGGGTGGCCCTTACACAACACTTTTTTTAAATATCATTTTCTCAAAGACCGCAAAATCGAGTCTCATGGAATTTACACCATATGGCTTTTATATAAAGAGGCACAGATAAGATCGTAAAAATTTTATTTAAGTTCAAACTTAGGGTGGCCCTCATACAAAATTTTTTTAAATATCATTTTCACGATAACAGGTTTAACGATTCACACCGAATTTACACCACGTAGCTCTTATGGTAAGAGGCATAGCTAAGGATACAAAACTTTTATTTAGGGTGGCCATCATAAAAAAATATTTTTTAAATTTAATTTTTTCGAAGACCGCCATATCGATTCTCAAGGAATTTACACCACATGGGTTTTGTATTAAGAGGCACAGATAAGGCCAAAAAGTTTTATTTAGGGTGAATACTTAGGGTGACCCTCATACAAAAATATTTTTAAATATAATTTTCTCGAAGACCACTTAATCGATTCTCATGAAATTTACATCACGTGGTTTTTATATTAAGAGGCACTGCTTAGGTTGTAAAAATTTTATTTTGGGTGCATACTAAGGGTGGTCCTCATACAAAAGTATTTTTTAATATTTTTTAGGGTAATGCTAGTAATTTATATTATTTATTTGTGCGTCTTTTCATTCTCTAAAATATATGTTCTTAAATGACGTTACCCAAATCTGCTTGTGATAAACCTGTCATATTGACAGATCTCGTATTTTTTCGTTTATTTCGTAACGGGTGGGTGATGCAAAACAACATGTACACTGACTTTCTTCAAGGCACGATTAATTGGCTTCAACGCAAATTATGTAAATGTTCCATTTCATGAAATTTAATCGCAGTCAGTTGGAAAGTTTTCGCCGTTCATCGAAGAAAATTATTATAATAATAATAGAGTTTAGCTACTGCAGCTATTATAGTCTTCTTAGCTATTTAGCAAACCAAGTAAAAAATTATTTTAAGTAAATGCAAATATTGTTTTGATATATTTATACCCAGTTTGTATTCTTTCCAAAAGATTCAGTGTAAGAGCTTAATACATTTAGAAATAAAAAAATTATAATTTCGAACTCATAGCTAATTTCAAGCAGTGGCGTATTCAGGGGGTGGGCCTACGGGCCTGGGCCTACGGGCCTGGGCTCCCCCCGAAATGCAATATGCAATCTCACCAAAGTCACCAAATACAATCAACAAACTACTGAAATAGTGGATTTATCGTCATGTACATGTTACCTTACTACAAGCTGGTTAAAAAGTCATGCAGTAATAGTCACTTTGTCGTGAAATATTCACGTTTTTTTTTGTTTGTTTAATAGATCATGTGAAAAACTATTTATGTACAATGTTTTTTAATTTAACTACCATTATAGTGAGATCAATTCCCTGCATGGAAATGTGAGTTTTTTTTAATTATCTTTTACATATTTATAATAATATTCATTCGATTTAAAATGTTAATTTTTCTTAAAGAACACTGAGTTTTGTTAGAAATGTTCAGAACGTGAAATCATGCATTTTTCAAAATTATGTGTTTTTGTTCACTTTTTTCAACACGTTCCATGCTGGACTGATTTTTGGTAGCCTGATTCCCAGTCCGTTCAAAATTCTGGTCATAACAAAAGCACTCTACCATTTACAGATAATTTGATTAATAACGATGAAAACTTCAGAACCCTTTTACGTTACCGTGCTAAAACTGGCGACAAAATTCTTCAAGAGCATATCGAAAAAAGCGGCAGCAACGCCATGTATACCAGTCCAGCTATACAAAATAAAATCATCAGTCTCATTGCAAAAAGCATCCAGCAAGCAATAGTAGCTCGTACATCCAAAGCAAAATTTTTTACTGTCCTCGCTGACGAGAATACTGATATTCAGCGAATAGAACAGTTTTCGATTATTACAGCATGTCCTTGCGTGAAGATTTTTTGAAATTTGTCCCAGTTTTCGAATTAACTAGAACTGGATTGGCAAAAACGATTAAGGAACGAATTACTGTTTTTCGCTTTGATTTGAACGCGATGAAACCTATCTTCGCAATTGTACAAGTGAGGAGCGTCTTAAAGGTATGGCTCTCATGACTATACATCGCAACATACCAATCAGTGAGGAATTCATCATTGATATGTTTGCTAAGAAGTCGCGCAGAATGGTTCGTGGGTAGATCTCGGTGTTCGTTTATGTAATACCATATTATATATGTATATGTATGTGTATATGTATAATATAAATGCTAAATTAAAAATCATGTAGACTTTGAAATTCACTTTAGCTTTCATTTTGGGCAAGTGTCCTGCCACCCTCCCCCCTTGAAAAATCATCAATACACCACCGGGCCCACTCCAAACAAAAATCCTGCCTACGCCATTGACTTCAAGGGCTTATAATTTATTTATGAATGATTATATATATTTTCTTAAATAAGTTTATGCCGAATTTTAAGCCTACATTACTGAAGCCTTTTTTGTAACGCCATTACCGACGTGGGTGTAATCCACCCATACTTTAAAATGAGCATATTTTAAAATCATAATCTAAAACAGTGATACTCAACAAAACAGCGCGCATACTTGTCTGTCAAATGTTTGTTTTTTGGGAATAAATCTAGCGTGTGCAATAGCAACACTCTATATCAGATCTGATATTGACACGACAACGGTGGGTGGTTTGGTATATTTATGCGACAAAGACAATCCTCTTCGGGTGTCACTATCTGCACGTCAAAGTCAAAATTAATCTCAAGATATACGAAATATAGAATGCCAGATTTGTAAACCATGAATGTCTTTAGTGCCGCACAAAAAAGCTCGACGGGCCGCAGGTTGAGTATAGCCGATCTAAAATCATAAAATTCTATTTTTATAAGTAAATTATTTTACTATGTAATTCAAAAGCTTAATTAAACTACAGAATTTTCACGTTGGTAAAAATAGTAACTATTAACTCATTATAAAATTGATAAGAATATCGGTCTTACAGCTTGTTAGAACATTTAAAAACAGTTTAATTTATTTTTATAAATATTTTTGATTACAGAGATACCGGAACATATAACAAAGAAAATTAGTTTACCTCTCCAATTTCATTTAATCAAAATAACGAAATAACTCTTTGTCTGCATTAAGTTGGTTAGATTATTCAGGCACTTAAACAAAACAATTATCAGTTTGAATTCAGTTTGAACTTTTGATTTTATTTAAAAAGTTCTTCCGCGACAATATTTTTTATTGGGATTCTATTACCCTTTTTTCATTGGATGTTCCAGCTGTCGCAAATTAATATGGTCAAATAGCGCACAAACTCTTTAATTTGTTTGGCTAAATTTTATTTTTATTTCATTTATTATAACTTTTTTAATAAAATGCTACAAGGTGATATATGTTACACTAAAAAAAAATCCTGAAAGAAATATTTTAAATAACATTTAGTAGTCTTAAAATAAAATAATGAGTTAACTTATTGCAAAGATATTCATAAAGATTCAGCCGAAATTGTGTTGATGGTCTTATTAGCTGCAATTGCGATGAACATTTCTTCCAAAATATGAATGCAGTACCAAAATCGAAGCGTTCCAAAGCTAAATAGCTGTATCGCGGTAAGATTAATTTTAAACCTCTGCAAGATTGTGCAATGCATACCATTTCTAAAATATAGTTGGAGCAATTATAGAAAATAAGTATATTGTGAAATTTTTGTGTTCGTATTTAAAACAAATTTGCCAAAGTAAAGCTTTGATGAGATGATTTTACAATAAATTCATTGTTTTCAATATACCTTTAATGCTTAATTTTTTTTTTCAACCTATGAAGAACATTAATAATAGCATTTTAATTTTAAAACTTATACGAAGTAATCTTTTTCATCAATTTTTACAAATACTTTGACCAAAGCTCTTGGCTTATTGTAAGCAAACACTGTTAAGTCGACACGGTAAAAGCCTTCCGGAAATAGTGAAGGGAGTGATATGTTCCTTATAGGTGCCTTATCAACAATCATATCCGACTAAGATTTCGAACAGAGTTGATTAATTATATAAAATGAATCAATTACAAAAGATACTTACGTAATATGGACAAGTGTGATTAATATTAGTATATGGTAGAATAATATTGTAGAACCAATCAAAAGCTATGTTTCCTTTTCCAGCAAAAAAATTGCAGACATCAAAATACACATCAATTACAAAAGGCTTAAAGCCATTTGCTCTCTTCCAGACTTTGAATCTTACCTACAAAAAATATTTAAAAAGCTATTTTTTTTTTATTTTTGGTTAGTACAAAACGACATAATATAAATTCAAAACGTCAATAAATTTAGGTAAAACAAAATTGAAAATCATCATCAAATATTAGGAATTGCATGCCGAGAAATTTTTTTTTTTTAAATAAATTACACATAAAAAATGTTTGTCTCCCATAATCTCGCGATTTAATAATTGCAATCTACATGGTGTTAAATGACTATAGTTAAACTAAACAAATTAAATCCTTGATGAAGTAAGTACATAAGCTGACAACTGCCATATGGTAGGGCTGCTGAAATGTAGAACCAAAATTTTTGACTTTTTATAACTGAACTTCTGAACTTTCTTGAGGAATATATATAAAACGATATACAATTACACGATTTATTTTCTCAAAGTTTAGTGAGTTCTTTTGGAAAGTCAAATTGTGTTATGAAAATTAGAGGGAAATAATGGAAGGAAATTTCATCAAGACAGCAATATTTTCTGTGTGTTTTTAGTGACTTTGGACGGAACTGATAACAGCATTATGTCCCTGTAGAGCTGGCCTAATGATGAGTTCCTTTTAAATAAATGTTTACTAGAGTTCTTATCAGCCAGTCCACAGATATTATTTCTTCTTCCCAAACTTGAATTATAACTGGCTAACGCTGCTTTGTTGTTTTGAGAGGCTTTGTTATCTCCGCTAGTGAAAGCTTGTCACTGCAATCTTATCTCAAGGTGCGGTTTGTTGCAAGTGATAACGGTTGGAAGTGAACCGTTGATAGTCACAAAAAATTGTTCTTTCCAACGGAATACTTTCCTGGTCACTTGTAGTTATTTATATGCTCCCATTTTTCTCTTTTGATTAGCCAATTCTAACTGAATTTGATGCCTAACATCTTGCTAGCTATTTCGTAAACAGTACAATGATCTCTGCGATCTGCAGCTTGTTGAGCTTTAACTTCGAGCTCATCGAATATTTCTTGCTTATTCTTTTTCCAAGAGGTATTTACTTCCGTATTAAGGGCTTATTATATTTGTGCGGCGTCTTGCCTCTGGTCTCTTGCACGAGCTTCATCTCTTGCGTGTTTTTCAGATCTCCTATTGTCAATGATATTCCAGGTGGGGTTGCTCATCCAGGGTTTTTTGCGCTCGCTGTTATACATGGCGTTTTGATGTTTTGCCATTAAGATTCAATTGAGATGCATGAGTTTCGCTCAGCTGAGTTTTCTGACTTTATTTTGGTAAAATTTTTTTCAAATTCGGAAACCGTTATAACAAGAACTATTTTATATTGCACTATGAAAATGAATCAAAACTATACAGATTGCGCTTTCAAATGAGTAAAATTATTGAAAAAATCCATTTTGACATGACTATTTGTTCAAAAATTGTACATAAAGATAGACTTATTTAATTCTCCTGAATGTATTTTCGTTCTCAAAAATTTATATTTTTATGACCTTACCAAAATCAGCTCATATCAGCATATTGAAAGATCTCGCAACTTACCGTTGATTTCGTAACAGGTGGTTGGTGTAAGATTACACGTACACTTAGATGCTTTAACGCCCGATTTATTGGTTTTAATGAACATAATGCAAATGTAGCAAAAGTTTTATCCAAATCATTGCATTCAATTGCGGTCACTTTAACAGTGTTGGTCGTTTTCACTAAAGGCTGAAGCGAGGGAAGAAATTTTAATTTTATATAGATATTCTTTTGATATATTCCTACCTTGTTTGCATTCTTTCTAATAGTTACAGTATAAGAGCTTAACACACATAGAAATAGAAAAATGGTAATTGAATAAAAAATTTTATTAAACCATAATTTCGAACTCATGGCTAAATGCAATGACATATAGTTTGTTAATGAATAATTATATATTTTTTCAAATATGTTTATGCGCAATTTTAATAAAAAGTATTAATAGATTTGAAATTTAATAAGGATATCAACCATTCTTAATGACTGTTAAGTCATTTAAAAACAGTTTTATTTATATTTATAATATGTTTTTAATTACAGATGCATCGTAACAAATTACAAATTAATGGACCTCTCCTTTATTGATTTTAAATGAGTAAATTACACTTTGTTTGCATTAATTTGTTTAGATCATAGGTTGATATAATTTTATAAAAAAGTTTTTTTTTTTTAAGGTAAAAAGTAACTTTAAACTAAGTTAATAACATTTTTTTTTTTTGACTTTTACTTTCATTATAATGAATGATATATAAATAATGTTTTAAGATTCGTTATTACTTTTACGCTTTCAGAATTGTATTTACTTACATACATATATGACATCAACTGTATGTTTATACATACATAGTAAAGATCTGTGAATGTTTCCAAGCTCACTCTCTGGTGACCATGTGTGGCGCACAAGCACAGCTAAGGGACTTGGAAAAATGTTGGGCAAAATATATATGACAAAATAAATTTGGTCCAATCCAGGTCCTGGTTTATTTTTTTCACACTGTAGAACGATATTAGTAACTTAAGTATTAATATTAGGTTAATTTATTAATTTAATAAAAATCAAAAACCGCCTTAAGTGATTTCGCTAATTAATTAGCGAATTAATTAATTAACCTAATATTAAATTAAGACTTCGCGGCTTTGTCCAAAATATTATTTTCAACTACTCAACATAACTTAAGTATTAACTAATGGGCAATTTAATGAGCTGTTAACCTTATAGTTGTGCAAACGTTACTAATCGGCCCAAATATTTACGAAAGGCAAGCGTTCCAAAAACAACATATCTTATTTTATAGTCCTTAGATCTACTAGAAATTTTTACCATCAACAAAATATTTAACACGAAAAGGCTCATTAAAGCCTGTACCAAAATAATATACACAATTTTAAACACAAACTGTTGGGCCGCCAGCTACTTACGTTAAGCGAAAACGTAAGATCATATCAGAATATCCTTGCATTTTTTATTCAATAAAGACATTTCGAGAGTTTAAAGTTTCTTGAAAACATAAAATTTTTAATTTTTAAAAAGTATTCATATTAGATTTCAAATTAAGCAATATAGAATAAAAATTAAAATGATTTACAACGTAAGATGACCTTAATTTAAGAGAATAAACATTTTAACTTAAATTTAAGACCCTTAAAATTATGTACAGTGGCTCACATCAAAAGTCGAGCAGCTGTTTGCAAAAAGTTACAATACGATTTTAAGTATTGCAAATATATTTATTTTCAAAAAATTTTTGTGCTTTGAATTTATTGGTTAATGCAGAAGAAAATTAAACTAAAATAAATTTACAAAATTTTGACGTAACGAAATACTTTGACTAGACGTGTTGTTCCGTAAGTAGCGAACTTCTTTCGCTTAGTTACTATCATCTCGTCACGTCGATTTTGGTTTAGACTTAAATTGTATATCAATACTACAACGTACTTAAAAAAAAGGTTCGTCGAGTTTCATTAAGTCTCTGAACTGACCACACTTTCTTTACGGAATCAGCTGTTGCATACAAAATAAGTCATTGCAACGTAACTTGAAGTGGAAAAACTACAAAAAAATTTGTTTGAGAAATCAAACCGCTGAAATGGTGCAAAGTGTGCAATTTTGCTTCCTCATTTTTTTAAGCTAATGAACAACTGCAGACGAACAGTTTATCTGTTGGAAATAACGTCCTGTCCCTGAGGGAAGACCACAACGACTAGACTCGTGCACGCCTTAATGAACGGAGAAGCCGCGGGCGCAGATCATAAAGTTGCCCAATTATGTGCCTTGTTCTTACTCAAATTTGGGAAGTAGAACGAATACTTGAAGACTGGCTCATAGAAACTTTAGTAGAAATCCCAAAAAAAAGGGTTTTATAATTGTGACAGAACTATTATGGCAAAATGATATTATCATAATTATTAATCAAATAATTAACTTCGTTAATAGCTAATCCGTTACTAAAAAACTTAGCTTCGTTAAACGTTAAAGCGTTGAAGACTTAACGAAAAGTTAACGTCAATCGTTAATCCGGTAACACGTGATAAAAACTACATTTTTTATATCGATGAACAAAAAAAAAGATGTCTATAATTGGAGTGCGTAAGTCAAAGACTTGTGTCTTTTAAGTTTTCCTTTAGACTGAGTGACAGAATTGAAAAAGTCTTCCTCATCATCGTCGTTGTTTCTCGCTTTGCTGTCTCCGCCACTTAAACTATCTCTGACTCTGGCGAAATAACAGAGCCACTGATCCGAAAACAACAAGAGAATTTCTACTGAACAGATCGCGTATTGATCAACTTAATACACTTCGCATTATCGTGGAGCAAATTAATGAAAGGCAGTCTTTGCAACACTAAACTTTCTACGATTATAGAACTGCTTTGATAGCATTGATCGAAATTGCATCTGGGATGCATTGAAGGCGCAGCGCCCGAGATCATTAAGAGAATGTTTCATGTGTATATTATTACATACCGGGAAGTTTTCTGAAACCTGTGAGTCCGTCTCAACTGTGCGCTCAGCTCCGTAATGTCTTTGCCTTGCGTCAAACATGAACCCAGTTTCTTTTTAAGGCTGTGAAACGTGGTTAACAAACAGCACCCTGCTAGACAATTTACTGTTCACCAATTATTGTCTTTACCGAATTCTAAAAATTTGGTGGCATAAAATAATTTCCAATGTCGAACTATTCACCAAATGCCGTCAAGATCTGATTTCCATTCAAATCAGACAACGAAAGTTACAATTAAGTGTAATTAAGTTTAATCTAAAAAAGCAGGTACCCAAAATAACTATTATTTGCTTTTTTAAGATTGAAAAAAATGCCCAATATTAATGATTATTTTTAAAAATTGTTTTTTAATTATTATAGATAAGAAATATTATATTAATTGTTGATAATTATTATTTTTCAATGGATTCTTTTTAACGTTGAGTCGTAACTACTATGCATAAGGAATTGTTTATCTATTGCCAATAAGTATTGATTTGGAAAAATACTTTTTTACGATTTTTTGAAAAAATTTTCAAAGCGTCTCTCATTTTTGTAAATTTTTTTGCACCAATCGATGGGGAGAGGTGGTTTCTATGACATCACCAGAGATGGTCCTCTGTTCTAAAATGTGCATGATTTTGATCTATTTCGCAAATTTTTTTTTTGCATCAATCAATGAAAAGAGATCTAAAATGGATTTTGGCTATCACTAGATGTGGTCCCGAGTCCTAAAAGTATCCGATTTTGCTTCATTTTCGAAATTTTTTTTTGCACCAATCAATGGTAAGAGGTCAAAAATGGATTTTGATCATCACCAAAGGTGGTCCCGAGTCCCAAAAACTGCCAAATTTTGGTCCATTTTCGAAATTTTTTGGAAAAAAAAGATGGAAAAAGATCGACAATGGGTTTTGGCCATCACCAAAGGTGGTCCAAAGTAACAACAGTGGTCGATTTTGGTCCGTTTTGAAAATATTTTCTTTACACCAATCGTTGGAAAGAGTTCGAAATTGAAAAAATCGTCGCAAAAAGTGTCCGATTTTGGTCCATTTTCGAAACTTTTTTTAAGCAAATCGGTCTATTTTCGACAATTGCTTTTAAACGTCAACAGAAGTGATCCAAAGTAACATAAGTAGTCGATTTTTGTTTATTTTAAAAAAAATGTTTTTCGTTGGAAAGAGGTCGAAATCGAAAAAAATGTAGCAATAAAAACATGATTTCGGTACGTTTTCGAATTTTGTTGCACAAATAGATGGAAAGAGGTCGACAATGAGTTATGACCATCACCAGAGGTGGTCCCAAGTAACAAAAGTGGTCATTTATGAAACTGAATACCACCTCTTTTGCTAGCCAAAATCCATTTTCGACCTCTGTCTATCGATTAATGTATAACAAAATTTTAAAAAAGACTAATTTCGGGTCTCGGTTCCACTTTTGGCGACGTCCAAAATCCACTTTCCACCTCTGTTCATTAATTGGTGCAAGAAATAAAAATTCAAAAATGGACTAAAATCGGGCATTTTAGATCTCGGGACTACCTCTGGTGCTATCCAAAATCCATTTTCGAACTCTGTTCATCGATTGGTGCGTAACAAAATTTTCAAAAAAGGACTAAAATCGGGCATTTTGGGTCTCGGGTCATTTTTGGTGATGACAAAAATCCATTTTCCACCTTTTTCATCGTTCAAAGAAAACGTGGCCATCGTGGAAACGTTCCCTAGAGCAGGAAATACGTGAACTGGGGAAATGCTGGAGAGAATTGATGGCAGGCGTTACGGATCGTGCACGTTGAAGAAGTTTTGCGTGAGGAAATCAAGATCAAAAGTGGAATCAAAACAAATATGAATTGCATATTTATTGTTTTAACTATCTTATTAAATGTCATTCAGTAAAATTTTGTGAATGAATTTCATTTATTTAGGAAATGTTGATAAATATCGCCTTAGACGCTGCTAAAGCATTTGCTTTATTTTAAAATTTAAAAATGTATTCATAATTAATAACAGCAATCTTATAACTAAAAACGTAGAGCTAAATACTCGTATTTGGTTATGTCACATTGTTCCGTTCAACAATCTATCAAAATTGCAATTGTCGTGTGAATTATTTAATAATTAAAATAATTTTGATTTTTCTCAATAAATTTTTGTAGAAAACCTGTGAATTTGATTCAAATAATACTAACATAAAAATACAGAACAAAACGTTAGAAAATTAATTATTTTCAATTAAATTTTACTCAACTATTCTGTTTTTATGTGTGGTTGGCTGCAAGGAGTGAAAAAAAAAATAAAAAAATGTCAAGTTTAGTGACTTCTGGGATACCGTGGACCTCTACTCTTTGCTATGTTCACTAGAGTGACCAAAAAAAAAAGAGTTTTCGATTTTGATGTTGCTTATATGAAAAGTAGTAAGTGTTATGTAAAAAAATAGGGCATTTAAAATTTTATTAAAAAATATTGATATTTAGAAGTCGCTAATGTCCGATTTATGAATTAATTTCATTCAATTTATTTGCGAGTGATGATAGCTCTTTCCAAAAGTTTTTTCCGCATGAGATATGGGCTGTTGGTATTGATTCTTATATTTTCGGGTCTGCTGAACACGATGGTGATAGTTGTTTTGTTATACAGTGGCTAAGTATCTTGGTAGCATCAAAAAACTCCCAGAAAACAGCGAAAAAACAGCGCCAATTTGGGTTCAAGTGAGGTAAACTTGAGGAATAGTTTTTTTTTTTGGTCTAATGCTCTTCAGCATTGTAGTCAAATAACAGACGAAGAAATATTGACCAGTCCCAATGTTCCAGTATTTTTTATCAGAAGACCACAGTGATAGAAAAATGAAAAACATTCGCAAAAAGGCCAAAAATCAAGCTCAACTTAAGCTTAAATGAGATGTATTCGGGTAATTCATTTTTAAAGATGGTTTTCCGAAGTATTTTTTTGCGATAAATCCGAATTTGGCCTCAAAATTGACCCATTATGTCAGAATTCTGAAATATTTGAGGTTGAGTAACTAAAAATTAGGTTTTTCGTCTACTTTTAAGGACATGTTTGGAACTCAAAACAATTTGTTCAGCTTAATTTAAATAAATCCGATATCTCATACCGTTTTTCTCCTTTAAAATAAGCTTTTAAATGGTTATCTGCGATGTTTCCTCGCAAAGTTACAGCTATTTGGAAGTGGCATGAATTTGATCCCCTACGATCAAACAATATTAACCAACCGGCTACAAATTTATTTCATCTTGAAGAAAAATTTAATAAGAGAACCGCTACGCTCGGTAAAAAAAATAAAAACATTTTTTAAAATAGTTTTAATGGAATAATCAAAATACTTCTATTAGAAAAGTTTAATGATTTTTTGCAAGCTTTAATTATCTGACACTAAAAGGTACTTTAAGATGATAGGAAATGAGATCTGGTGGGTAAGTACTAGAACGGCGTCTTTGATGTCAGTGACCCTTAAAGCAAAAAATTGGTCTAATTGAGACAAAAATATTTATATATCATACATTAAGATCGGACTGTAAATGGCGATGATATGTAGAAAAATGTAAATGCGCGTCCTCTATTTTCGGTAAAAAAAAAAAAAATTTTCGAAATTGTCTTGCAAAAATGCTTCAGATTTGATGGTGTACCGTGAAATGTTTTTTGCGGTACGTTCTAACGTATATACTTATTTGTTGAAATCAAAAATTTTCAAAAATATTATTAAAGGTAACCGAAGTCATTAGCTTTGCTGGTGGAGCATATGTAAGAATATACATGCATGATACAAATAAATACAAAAAATTTCCCTTAGTTTCATTTAGAAAAGAAAAAAAATCATAATAAATAAAGAAAAATCAAGAAAATGGAAATTTAAATTTACATACAGGTAAAGCATATGGGACGATTGCTTGAATGTTCATTCAAAGTGTATTGAAGCAACTTGTTCAGGCTTTCGTACTGTTTTTTTTTGCTTCTTTTCTAGTTGCTCGGATGCATAACAACTTCCCACAACTAAAATGTGGTCACTTTCATCTCGATTTTTATTGGAATCCTCAACGTTCAAATGAGCTTTTCGTCTAGGTAAGTCCTATATCGCTAATCCAATAGAAGCGTTCAAAATTATCTTTGAATTTAGTTTACCCTACATACTTTGTGGCTAATTCTTTGTTCTAGTGCTCTGTCACTCGTTGTTCCTTACGTTTAGTGTGGCGTAAAATTATATCAAACATTTCTCTTGATAAAATTGATTTGAATTAATCTTTTTCTGCAACCAGTGGCTGCACCACAACATTTCTGGATAATATTCCGCTTTACTACCTGGGATTCAGGATAGCACTAGCTAATGAGTACTATCTTTACCGTATTGAACCAGTGGCTTCACCACAACATTTCTGGATAATATTTCGCTTTACTGCCTGGTTTTCAGGATAGTACTAGCTAATGAGTACTATCTTTACCGTATTGATTGGTTGCAATTCCTTATTGTCGTCTAATCCAGTGGTCGGCACCCAATATGCTCACGAGCAAACAAAGAGAATAGTTGAGAGTAAGCAAACTACAAAATGAGTTTGTTATTTCGTTAATGCACTGCAAAAATGTTAAAAATCAAATAGCAAAATAAAAATTATTTCGCCCAAAAACTTTTTTGACAATGCGCAATGCTAATTCTGCAAGCGAGATTTAGTGATAGTTAATAAGTTTCTTATGGAAAGCCATTTTATAACTAAAACTCAACCCCTGAAATAAGAAATCATATGAAACGTAAATAGCAAAACGTGCAAACATTTTTCGCAGTGATTGGTGCGCCTTTGTAGTTTCCTTCTCTTTTGAGACTAAGAAAATATTTGATATTTGCGCTCTGCCGACCACTGGTCTAATCATATGATTCCTAATCAGCTTAAATACATTCTTTATGCTCAGCATTTGATGCTTCCGATTCTATTTCGTCATTTGGTGGAATGTATTCATCTTCGGCATCAGACGCTATGAATCCCTCCTCATCGCTCAAGCTTTGACTCAATTCAGTTTCGACTGAATTGAATCTCTTAAGACGTACTCGGTCAAAATTCAAAACCATATCATCCCATGGAATGATGATGATGCACTACCTCTTGAAATTATAGAAACGCGTCACTTTTTTGCAAACACACATTAATGAATTTTTATTCAAGAAAACGTAATATTTCGCATTTGTCCAGTTTGGAGATTTTTTTTTTTTTGGGTTTTCAGCAACCACTTCAGATAAATTTTGAAACTGACCTTAGCCCTTTGTTATCAAGTTGCTTATATATCGATTTTCGGAAGATCGGCAAAATTGATTTGAACGTGCTTTTGTCAAATCACGCACATTGCGTTTTTTCCAAATATTGAAAATAGACATTGAATTTGCTGGAAAGAGACCGCATTGAATGGCCAAATGACGAATTATGGCTGAAAAATTACATTTTGTGAACGAAACTGAGGAAAAAACCGATCGCTCTTGTGCAAAATTTCAACAAACAGATATCGAAAGACGAAGATCAGTATCAAAAATTACTCAAAGTGGTACGCCAAAAACCTCAAAAAAAAAATCTCCAAAATAGACAAATGTGAAATATTAACGTTTCTTGAATAAAAATTAATCAAACATTTTTATTTTCTTATATCGAGCTTACTTGCTTTTTTTAATCAAAAATTTCTCCAGATCACACTGTTGGTAAAAACATTTTGTTTTATAGTTGTCCATGTGGAAGAGGATGCCCGATCAACTGCGCATAGTGCCGCGGCCGAAAAATATAAATTCGATATGGTTTCAGGCGACCAAAGTGGAAGTACGTCAGTTTTTTTTTTGCATTTGTGGCGATTTTCTGATTTATAATTTTTGCAAGTATTTCAAATCATACTGGCTCCTTGAAACATTATAAACACGAATATACCCGAATGATGATATTTTTTTGACGTAAAAGCTATAATACTATAAATCGTATCGAATATGCACAAAAATCATACAAAGCGATCCACTAAAACGCATTCCATGGTCCGATTCGGGTGTAATTTTGGTAAAAAAGCTTTATGACCTTAAGATAAATTTTTAGGTTTGAGCACCAGAATTTTGGATTTTCCGATACGATTTTGAACCAGTCTAATGTACGTATATGAATATGTGACCATGGCACAAATACAGAATAATTGAAAAATAATCGGTAGGAATTTATTGAAAACTAAAAGAATAATTGTTTGATAAATTATGAATTGTAGTGATTAAAATCTTAAGTGCAGAACGTTCTGTACATGGTGCAATAGAACGTACTAATGGCTTAACAGAATTGGGACGTGCGATTTGTCTTTTGTTTATCCTATAAGTTTGTAGTGAGTACAAAATTGACACTAGAAAATTTATCGCAGAGAAAAAATTATATTTTTTGGTGCGATTTGACACTAGAGATAAATCGCAAGTTCCAGTTCTGTTTAGACATTTATGCTTCATACAAATAAGAAAGAGCACCGGTCACCAGCCAGTTTGAGAGCTTATTTCAGAAAACTCCTTACCCAATTTGTTTTTTGTTTTTTTTTTGTGATACGCTGATACTATGCAGTAAGCAGCATGAACTGGAGTCAGGTAAGGTGATATTTTCTAATCTTTTCTTATTTGTATTTTCCACTTCCTGCCGCAATGTTCATTTCACAAAAATTTCTTTTGGCGCAACCACTCTTCTCTCACCAACACACTTACACTTTTAATTTTGCCGACACCTGTTTTAACCCTAACCATCCTGATAACATTTATATACGTAGACTCCTGATAAGGGTACCCGGGTACCCGTGAGTATTTTATATGGGAATATAGATAGTCATATGTTAGACAAGCATGTGCTGGCTTCTGTTTAGGCCTTGCGTGATGAATATGCAATGAAAGGCGGTGAGTTTAATGCTTTCATTGCAATTTTGCTGGCTATAAGTTTAAATGGTGTTGGCGATAATCTTCCTTCAACTCTGTGGTGCAATTGCAGTCATCTATTTTACAATGCATCGTTGACTCGCGATAGATTTCAACAACTAATTCAAGTAAATAAACAGAAAAGCCGCTTCTATCTCCGATATTAAGTATGCCGATGAAGATTATACAAACATAAGTATTTTTATTCGGATCAAAACGTTGCAGTGAATGAGACTTAGTCCCATATATTGGACGAACGAGTTTTACCAAATACATTTTGTCGAAACCAGCAAAATATTATGGTTATGTAACACAGCCGATAGATCTTCTGTTCGGAATAATGTACACAAACAAACCACCTGATGGTCAGCAACAAGTAAACTTAAAAAAAAAAAACCTTTTTTTGGTTCTGGTTGATTTCTAGAAACAATCTGGTCTGAATGCGGCAACAGTCAATTTTTTACTTCCATTCCGTCAGATACGAGGTAGAGCAATGAGTCTCGTTGGTACCCTTCGACAAAATAAGGCTTATATTCTAAGAGAGCGACGGCCAAGTTTCACAGAAGATATATCTCTACCCCGATATGCATTCAACAAAAATGGAAATCTTTTATCTGCCGTGATAAACAAGAAGAAAACCAGATTCTCCCTGTCAAATATTATTCACGATGTAAGCCAGAAGAAAATCGAAAAGAGGAGATACATACATACATACATGATTTTACAACAAAATCACAGGTAAAGTAGATGTAATGTACCAGATTATGTATAAACATAGCCACAAATAGCCATTTTTATCAAAATGATCGACGTGGCTACGTTGGGTGGATTTTGTATCTATTTCAACCTCGATGCAAGCACCAAAAAAAACGAAGCTCTCGTCGGGGCTTAATGACGTCACTTGGCGTGTTGGCGATACAAATCATGAATGAAAGGGCGAATAACACGAAACACTAAGGTTTGATCTGCTCTTGATCTTATGCTCCACAAAAACTTCTCTGAGCCAGTTGGCTCGAACTCTGCAGGCCCATCAGGAACAACTGAGCAAAATAAAACAGGTCAGTTACCATTAAACGGTCGTAGCTATCCTTGCGTGGCTATAGATCTTATGTCCAACCAAAAGACACGTAAGAAATGCGATGGCAGTCAATGTGCAACAATCACAACAAAATTCTATCACCAAGCTGCATAAGCTGCTGAATTTTCAATTTTTTTTTTTTAATTATTTCTAGTAATGCGAGGTTTGTTGTAAATCAATCAATAATACATAACAAACCAAAAACAAGCCAAAAATTGCTTATTATCTCACATTCTTCATACAAAATGTATGAAAAGACTTACGGGTACCCTTATCAGGAGGGTACGGAGTATTCGACTTTGGATCGGCTCCACAGCCAACATCAAGATTCTAGAAAGCTAAAATATGTGAAAAACGGTAGAAAACGACTATTTTTAAGATGTCACGGAACCTCAAAGTTGCAAGTTTTTTGGTAAGAAAAATATTTAACTTCAAAGTCCGTTCGGGTACCCAGGTACCCGTGTCAGGAGGATTAGGATTAAATAATCAGATATTCAGTGGTCGGTGTAAAGCAGGGGTGCCCAAAAGTAAAGCGACCGAAAAAAAAATGTTTGATTATTAGCAACACTTACAGTTTTGAAGTGGAGTTTGGTTATCAACACTGTCATTGTGCTATAAAATTTTTTTTATGTTTTGGGAAATGTAGATAAATGGCTGCCTGATTCGCTGATCTTCTGCCACATGGTAAGTAAGGAGCAGTCCCTGTGAAGTATTGAAGTCCCGTGAAGTATTTTTTTGAAAACTCCCCTTGGTGAGATTTGGTGAGCTCTGACTGGACTACCTCCCCCCTCCACGCCCCCTATCGCTTCCGTGAGACTTACCTTGTAATTTTTAAATGTAATATGCTATATTAATGTATAGTCTCTGTATTCAAAAGTTGACGTGAGATTTTTATTGACTCCTCCTCCCCCTTGATGATATTTGTTGAGATTTTTCCGGGTCTCCTCCCGCTCTATTTTGACTCACGTAATTTATGGACGTCCCCTAAAGCAATCTCAAAACAAATAAGAAGGCTTCCTTTGCTAAGCAAAATTTTTTAAGATATTCAAAATGTAAGATTTGCCAAAATACTTATATCAATAAAAAAAATGAATATGAGACGTTCTTTTACAAACCGAACAGTTTCTGACCGCAACATCTTTAAATCACTCCAAATTTTTTTTAAGTATTCTTTGAGTTATATTAGAGGAAACGTGTGCCGGGAATTAATTTGTTATCGAAAATATCGAGAGATACCGAGCTGTGAAGTTCGAAAGTTTTTCGTCTTATGATGTTTTATGGTCATCTTAAAATTTTCATATCTCCGGTAAATTTTAACGGAAAAATAATTTTTTTATATCGTTTTAAAGCTAAAAAGATAAGATTTTTTACAAAACTTTTTCCTATGGCATTAAATGAAAAATTAAAACTTTTTATGACCAATCAATGGTTTAAGGTATGTTAACAAGGCGATCGATGGCCACTCGATACGAAATTAAAAAAAAAATATCACTAGATTCCTCGTCAAATTTCCTTTAATAACTTATTTTTTGAGAGCGGTTGGCAAATACGGACTATCCCAAATAAATGAACTCTTGCGCGCACCCCTGAAAATACGTGCCGCTGCACAGTAGTCCCGAATCGAGTTTTGGTTCATAAATCGCTAGAGAAAGCAAATCATGTCGGAAATAAACAATTTTTTTTTTTTAAATAAAAGCTAACTAAAGTGTTAATAGACTGCCAGAGCCCGAATTTCGAAAAAAAGGTGTCGGTTTTCATTATTTGAAGTTAAGTGCCGAAAAAATGTTTTTTTTTAAATATTTTTTTTTGTCCAAAAATGGCTAGACAGCACAAGTCTTTTCAGAAATTAAAATTTTTTTCTTTTAATTAAAATTGACGAGAAATCTAGTGATATTTTTCTTAACTTCGTATCGAGTGGCCATTGCCTTATTAACTAACCTTAAACCATTGATTGAACACATAAAATTCTACTTTTTCATCTAATGCCATAGGTAAAAATTTTGTAAAAAACTTATCTTTTTAGCTTTAAAACGATATAAAAAAATTATTTTTCCCTTAAAATTTACCGGAGATATGAAAATTTTAACATGACCATAAAACATCATAAAACGTAAAACTTTCGAACTTCACAGCTCGGTATCTCTCGATATTTTCGATAACAAATTAATTCTCGGCACACTTGTACACTAATATAACTCAAAGAATACGTGAAAAAAATTTGGAGCGATTTAAAGATGTGGCGGTCAGAAACTGTTCGGTTTGTAAAACAACGTCTCATATATGGGACGGTCTTTTACAAACCGAACACCTTTTGGATGACGCATTTTTGATTTGGCTGAAAATTTTTTTTGAGTTCTGCATCGAAAAAGAAGGGATACGTTTTAGAGGTTTTTTTTGAAAAAAAATTTTTTTACAAAATAGAGCGAATTTAAATTTTGAGAATTTCGTGATTTTTGGCATGGAGTCGGAGGCAGTATCGTCTCAGGAGGCAGTATCGTCTCATGTTATTCTTAATGTGTCGGGAGCAAACACAATTTAACCTTTAAGCTTTTATAAATATACATATATCTTCTATAACTCAAGCATGTAGCGAACACATAAAATCTGCTTAGAATAATACATATAATTCTCAGTATCCTATATTTGAAACGTTAATAATGTAATATCAAATTTTGTAACAAAGTCTCAATAAATCTTTACTTACTTACTTGGCATGGAGACTCACTTTCTAAAATTTGCATTTCATTTTCATTATAGAGCTTAGAGAACGAACTTTAAAAGAAACAGTTATTTATTAAAAATTATTAACAAATTAATATTGTAATAAACAATGTAAATGTTTAAATCAATTTTTAATAATTTCTCCCACCCTGTATCAAACTTTAAATATAACGTATAATAAACATATTTTTTTTTAATGGGCAAACTATTATTACTATGGTGCGGCGCGGCTTATTTACGCGTATTCTACACTAGTTTACAAATTTTGGGTTCTTCTCGAGATCTGGTTTCTCATAGACTTTTTTCTATATATTTTGGTGCGTAGATTCCAAAAATGGCAACCATTTTTTTTTTTTTTCTTAAGATTCGTTTTCGAAATATCCCCGAAAAACCCCATTTTTTGCACTTTTTTCATTTATTTGGCCATATCTCCATGAATATTTTTCCGACTCAAAATTGATATTTGTATTTTCTTTCTAACAATATGCTGTTTGTCTGAATCCGATAAGATTTAATGGAGTTACAAGCGTTCAAAGTCCAAAAAAACTGACTTTTTTGGTCTTTTTTAAAATTCACTAAATTTCAATTGCTCCATTTGAATGAAAAAATCTTTCTTTTTCACATTTTTAAGATTAAATATGAAAGACTATTTTTTTGCAAATATTTTGTATAATTTTGTGGAAATCGAACAAAAAATGTAGAAATTATTCGAAAAAATAGTAAAAAACTAGCAGTAAAATTAAACTCTTAACTTTAGAATGAAAATAAAATTAATTTTCTAGCTTTAACAGAGCCGGAATTTTTGAAAGTGTGTCTCCTACCAAAAATCACGAAATTCTCAAAATTAAAATTCGTTCTATATTGTAAGAAAAAATCCTCGGAACCCATAAAAAAAATTTCAGCTAAATCAAAAATGTGTCGGTCAATTTTTGTCAAAACTCGTTCGGTTTGTAAAAGAACGTCCCATATGGGACATTCCAGGTCAACCGGAACAGAAGTCTGCCCAAAATTGAGCGCAGCGGAAAAACGTTTTTAAGGTCAAAAAATTCGTACGCTAGAGAGCTTTCATATGAGAACGGGAATTTTAGATTTTTTTTTTTAACAAAATGGTGACCATAAAACGACGCCTACACATACTCATAGATATCTATGTATAATCGCTTAGTTTTTTTTTTTTTGTAGGAAAGACTGCGCAGAGAGGGAGTGCAGTGTATACTTTTTTTTGCCACGCTCCTAACGGGAAAATTCATTTCCATGGCTAAGCTAATTAACCGATTTGTATAAAGACTGAACCATAAGAAAGGTAATTAGTAGCTCTGGGTTCTTAAATAGAGCGTGGCACCACCCTTTATAGAAAAAAATGCTGTCATGGCTGAGCCGCTTCATCGATTTTGACGAAATTCGGTACGGAGCTACACTAAATCCTGAGTAAAGATATTTGTTTTGAGTGGGCAAAGAGCTTTTTTCACTATATTTTTTCCTATTAAGTATATACATCGCTATTGTTAATGAGAGTTGTCATGCGATTAAAAGGAGCTGTAGTCATATAATTAGTTTTACTGACTGGTTGGTAAAATATCTGATAAGAACTATGATTACTCCTACGATTAGTGTTAAAATGAATATAATTAAGAAGCTCTGGTGCAGCAAGCGACCCAATTACCCAGCTGATGCAAGTAAAGTATACCCGCAATATTTCTACGGGTGCTCAAAGACTGCATACGTAATAACTTCAAACGATCCTCATAAGGAGGAAGGTTTAGGAGGTCAGTCAAATTTAAGCCTTTGAGAGCAAACCGAACAAATTTTTTTTTAAATCTTTCTTCTCTATCTATGTATATGTACATACATTATAATATAGAGACCATACTTGTCTATCGTACTCTAAGTTAGGACGCATAATTGTGTTATATAAAGTTACAGTTACTAAAGGGCTATTAAATTCTTTTGCCCACAGCTTTATAAATCCAAGTAATGACTAAGCCTTCTTACAGATAATGTTAATGTGTTCATTAAATGTCAATTTTGCATCAACATGTATACCAAGGTCTTTGACAAAATCGACACGACAGATTTTCTTATCATTAAGTGTATAATCAAATTAAACATTACTTTTCTTTCTAGAGAAGATCATAGTTTGGCATTTATCAGGATTTAAAAGCAAGCTATCCTTAGAACACCAAACTTCAAATGATTTCAAGTCAGACTGAAGGGAAAAGGTATCATCATCCACATTCACAGTCCTGTAAATTTTCATTTCATCAGCATATATAAGCAAATGAGAGTTTTTGTTTATATGAGCGGGCCCATGTGACTTCTTTGCGGAACACCTGAAAGCGCTGTAAAAGGAGAAGACAACACCTTTCGAAATCTTATTCGATAAGAACGATTCAACAAATAAGATTCAATCCATCTGAAAAAATTTATAGGAACTCTAAGGTTCTTTAATTTAAGCAAAATCAAACTATGTGGTATTTTGCCAAATGCTTTACTAAAGTCGATGTAGGTACAGTCCACTTTCAACCCAGAATCAATTGAACTTAAAGCAAAAGAAGTAAAATCAAGAAGGTTCGAAACTATAGGCCTGCCATTAACAAAACCATGCTCATGAGTTGTTATAACTTCATCAGAGCACAGCTTTACTTGATGATAAATAATTCCCTTAATTTTCTAGAGAGGCTTTTAATTTTAAGAAAGAATATATTAAAAAAAGTATCATTTGGATCTAGTTTTCGAGATATAGTCATGGGAATTTGCAGATATAGCTTTTCTGAAAATCATTTTAAGTTGGAAACTCCTGAACAGATTTTACATATATTGATGTCATATGGAAGATAAATTTACTAACTATAAGATTGATGCATAAAAGTTTTAAATAATTTCCACTGGTTTTGTGGTATGGAGGCTTTTTAAAAATTGTCACCATTTATTTTTTAAAAATAACTGTTATTTTTTCTAAAAATTGTATTATTAATCTGTAATTTTATTAACATATTGTAGCAAAATTTGGTTAAAGTCAGAAAATTCTCGAAATAAAAACCAACAAAAGAAAACTAAACGATACTAGCTACATAGCATCACTGGCTGTATGAATACTTTTACACCATCTAGCGGAAAAAGTGCAGTTTTTGTACTAAAAATAATAAACCGAACAGACGCTGCAGTACACTATAAAAGTCGATAACCGAGAGAAATTATCACCGTCGTACAACGCCATCTAGAGCATAATAGCAACATTCTGGATAATTGTGAACTCAACGTCGATACGCCATTTACTGGTAAATTATGGATAATGGTAGATTACACGCCATCTAGGAGGTAGTGGATTATTCGAGAAAGTGATGCCTGTGGTATAAGAGGGTGTCATCTGAGTTTTCGGACACAGTTGAATTAAGACAGTGAAGCAGAACAGTTGAATTCAAACAGTGAAACAGAACAGTTTATTTTGGAAGTAATACAGTAAAACAGTTGTCTATAAAGTGTTAGATTAATATTTGAATGTTAATGAGATAAACAATTGTACCGTGTAAAAACTAACTATTGTGATTTAAATAAACCATTTTATAACTAAATAAGCTTGTGTGTTATTAATTGTTACACAATCCAGTGATCGAACTCAAAAAAGTGTAAGAGATCGAAATTATCGTCAAAGAGACAGGAATTTCGTAACAATATTATGATAGTCTAATAACGGACTTTAGTTGAATATGACATCAATATATTTAAAATCAGTTCAGGAGTTTCCAACTTATAACGACTTTAAGAAAAGCCATATCCGGAACTTTACATGATTATATCTCGAAAACTAGATACGAACGATGCTTTTTTTTAATATATTCTTGTTTAAAATTAAAAGCCTCTTGTAACGAAGTTTCGCCGGGGTATGCTTCAGGCGGTGTCCAGGATTATTTTCCGTTGGGTTTCGTTACAAAAACATTTATTTTTCATTGGATTATAATTTCTTTATTTATATTCAGTTTCGTTGTAGTCTTTCCTTATGATCACTTATACATAGATATTATATACATATAACATATGTTTTTAAATATATACTCTTTACATACTACTGCTGTAAATTTGTGGAAACAAAGTATTTTTGTTTCTGGGATTTATATAAGACAAGGGTCCTTTTTTTGTTATGCTCGATGTCGCGATGTCGTATATCGTGAAAGACAAGTTGTAGGTTCGACGGCGCGATGTCGTATATCAACGTGGAGCTACCTTTAATAACTACCAAGTCGCTTATATCGACGAAGAAAACCGATGTATGGAAGACAAGTTGTAGGTTCGATGGCGCGATGTCGTATATCAACGTGGAGCTACCTTTAAAAACTACCAAGTCGCTAATATCGATGAAGAAAACCGATGTATGAAAGACAAGTTGTAGGTTCTATGGCGCGATGTCGTATATCAACGTGGAGCTACCTTTAATAACTACCAAGTCGCTAATATCGACGAAGAAAACCAATGTATGAAGGACACGATGTAGGTTCCACGGCGCGGTGTCGTATATCAACGTGGAGCTACCTTTAATAACTACCAAGTCGCTAATATCGACGAAGAAAACCGATATATGAAGGACAAGTTGTAGGTTCGATGGCGCGGTGTCGTATATCAACGTGGAGCTACCTTTAATAACTACCAAGTCGCTAATATCGACGAAAAAACCGATGTTGGATTATTCGAGAAAGTGATGCCTGTAGTATAAAAGGGTGTCATCTGAGTTTTCGAACACAGTTGAATTAAAACAGCGAAGCAGAACAGTTGAATTAAAACAGTGAAACAGAACAGTTTATTTTGAAAGTAATACAGTGTGTTCCGTAATAAAATAAAACAGTTGTCTATAAAGTGTTAGATTAATGTTTGAATGTTAATGAGATAAACAATTGTACCGTGTAAAAACTAACCATTTTGATTTAAATAAACCATTTTATAACTTAATAAGTTTGTGTGTTTTTAATTGTTACACAATCCAGTGATCGAACTCAGAAAAGTGTAGGAGATCGAAATTGTCGTCAAAGAGACATGAAATTTCGTAACAATATAAAAGACATAAATTGTGTGAAGTTTTTATTTATTTTGATTGCAAATTAAAGTATGTACATGTATTCCGGTTGATAAAAAAAAAGGAATGTTGTTCAAGTGACGTTCTTTGTTAGCTCAGCAGGCTGTCAAAAAAAATATAATATTTTTCTAATAAAAGCATAATCCAACCTTTCAAGATCGAAAAAATAAAGGAACAAATTAGTTTGCCTTTAACACTGTATATTTTTAAGGGCAACGCATTCCAATTTCAAATTTTTAATTTTATTTTTAACACAGGAAAAACTTAAGTTTATGACATTTTAATAAAAAAAAAATCATGCTTGAGAATCCTTTTCATAAATTTTCATATATACTCTAGTCAAAGCTCTTGGTATATTGTAGGCAGAAACTGTTACGTCAAAGCGGTACGAACCTTCTGGAAATACTGATGGGAATGATATAAGTGTAGGTGCCTTATCAACAATCATGTCCGACTAAAATATCGAACAGAGATGATTAATTACATAATATTCGAGTATATCAATTTCAAAAGATACTTACGTAATACGGACAAGTGTGATTAATATTGGTATATTGCCGAATGCTATTGTAAAACCAATCAAAGGCTATATTTCCTTTTCCAGCAAAAAAGTTGCACATATCAAAATATACATCAATTCCAAAAGGTTTGTAACCATTGGCTCTCTTCCAAACTTTGAATCTAAGCTATAAGAAATATATGAAATGTGAGAAACAACTTCTTATTTGCTTTAGACAAGGTGGTTCAAAATATAAAAAAAAACATCAAAAAATTTAGGTTCAACCAAATTGAAAAGTGGTTTCAAATTATTGAAATAGTTTGTAAAAAAATATCTTTTAAAAGAAAATATGGAAGAACTGCACTAAATGTTATGCAGATGTAAGAGTCTTCCAATAAAATCGAGATTTTTGAATCACAATCACCTGAATATTCACTTAAATAAAAAAAATATATATTAAGGTGTTAAATTACTCTATGTTAAGGCGTACTTGGTACAACTTTTTTTTAGTAAAAAAGTAAAAACTTTAAGGTTTCGCAGTACAAAGGAATTTTTTGAAGGTACAATTGATTCTGTTTCACAAGTGGTCACTAATAGTACAAATATATGAAATATACTAGTTATTGTTTGCATTATTAATACAAATGTCAGTTCATTTGCAATATCAACATATTAGTGAAAACGGCGTTGTTTTTGACTACATCAATTTTTTTTAAATATTTTACGATTTTCTATTAAGTAGTGATAACGAACAACTTGATGATTATGTGATTCAAGAGATTTTGACTCGACAAAGATAAGTACGTGGTTAAATAGCTGCTCAAAATGTCATTGGTCAAACTCGAGGCGCTGCTGTTGGAGATAGTATCGCTATTTGCAGACCCTGCTACCAGAAAAGAATGTACACTTTCAGCAAAACGCAAAATTTGTATTATCATTCATTGATTTTGAAATGGCAGTCAGTTTTGCACAATAGGTGATATACATAGAATAAATAACTCTTCTGTTTTTAGGTGGATAAATATAATGATCAAGGCTATCAATAACGTTTCTTACAGACAATAGCTGCTAGGCCAGAAAAAATCGCGACTATAAACTCGTTCTATAAAATAGTTTATTTTTCACATGATGTTTGATTGATTCCTATGGACGCTTCAGTTGAAAGCAAAGCGGAGTTTGTCGATCGGAATCGAACATATTCAATTAAATGAGTATACGTCTCTGACCCTACAGCAATGTTTACCTTTTTTTTTTTGAAAGCAACGTGGTAGTGTTCATGATACACGAGTGCTCCGAAATAGTACACAGTACCGTTGAATGGAAGCACAGAACATTTTAAAAAATACAATTTCTTAAGAGATTTTGGCGATCCTTTGAAGTCGTGGCTATTGACACCTGCTGAAAGAAGGTACTACCACCGATTGAAAGCGATAAGACAAATAATTGAATGAGCTTTGGGTTTATTGAAAGAGATGTTTACATGTCTAAATTAGCTTCGACTGAACCCTACATATGAGATATTCTTTAACAAACCGAACACTTTCTATGGTACGCCAAGTTGGCCGCACCAGCTGGTGAGACGTGCAACACTGTAACTCGCATGCTTCGTACCATGCAAAAAACAGCCCCGAAATGAGAGAATGCTGTTGCGGTATTTATCCTTGGTGAGAAGCTAGTAACTTTGACTTCTATTCTATTCCTCGGTGGAAACTTGTCAGGCCGCGAGTCTTTACCTAACGCATCACACGGTAATTTCCCTTGTGATGTGGGAGAAATTGGCACTGTGCTGCGATTTTGGAGTCCTGCATGACTAAGGTTGATGAAACTTTTTTGATTTTTCTATTAAGGTCTTGCTCTTTCTGACAAGTATATAATTTTTGCGAATTCAGGCAGTTCAGTTTTAATATATTTGACAATATTTGACTGAAAAAGATGTACCGCATATTGACACAAGGCTTTTCATTTATAAAATGTTTTCTTCATCTTTGTAATAAACTGCAGTTGGATGAACGGTTGCCTGATCATTATTCCAATGCACTCCTTGGATTGCGTATTTTTCTGAAAATTCGTAAGTTACGATTCATTTGTTTTTAGTTTTTTTTTGAGAAATTCAGTGGTATTTTTTAAATTTCATATCGAATGGCATTGACTGTAGAAATCAACTCTAAACAATTGATTTGTTATAAAAAATATAAATTTACAACAAATGCAATGGGCAAAAATTCAAAATAGAAAGTAATACTGGAGATATGACAATTTAAATATGACCATAAAACGTAAAACTTTCAAGCTTCACACCTCAATATCTTCGATAACAAAAAAGTTTCCGATACTCATATAATGCCTACAACATGTAAGAAAAAAATTTCGAGCGACTTATTATATACTAGCGAAACCCGGCGGGCGTTGCTACGCCTCAACAAATAACATATAAAGTGTTTTTATTTTAGTTGGATTAAATAAGTAAAAATTATTTTTGTTGATATTTATCTTACTGCGAGTGGATAAACAACGTTGTATGTTTTTCTATTTGGCTCATAAATGAATAATTGATTTGGCGGGAATCAATGGAATGCCTAGAATCAGCACCTTTGAATGAGTTTAATTTGGTAATAGTCCTTGTCTTCTATATATGTACCGAGTCTCATAGTCATAGTCTTTTCTTATTTTGGAGGCATGGCACTACCCATTTTTTTATTGAATCTTACTTTCTTTCTTTATGGCTCATTTTTTCCAAACCAAACTATGTTAAGAAATTTTTACAAACAATAAGAAACATGTGCACCAAATCTTATCCATCTGCGTCAAATAGTTGTTGATACATAAGAATGTTGATTTTTTCGCATATGGAAGCGTGGTACCGCCCATTTTTGCATTGACTCTAACTTCTTTCTCTACTCTTTCTATATGTACCAAGTTTCATTTATCTGCATCAAATAGTTGATAAGATATGATGAATCTTATTTTCTTTTAGATAAGGAGGCGTGGCATCACCCATTCTATTCTAAGCTGTGCCTGTTTATATAAAAGCCACGTGGTGTGAATTCCATGAGAACCGATTAAGCGATCTTCGAGAAATTATGTTTAAAAAATATATTTGTATGAAGGCCACCCTAAATATGCTCCCTAAATAAAAGTATTGAAGCTTTATCTACGCTTTTTAATATAAAAGTTACTTGGTGTAAATTCGGTATGAATCGATTAACCTGTCTTCGTGAAAAAGATTTTTAAAAATATGTTTGTATGAGGACCACCCAAAGTGTGAACCCTAAGTAAAATTTTTACTATCTAATATGTGCCCTTTCTTATAAAAGCCATGTGGTGTTAAGACCATGAGAATCGATTAAACGGTATTTGAGAAAATGATATTTAAAAAATAATTTTGTATGAAGGCCACCCTAAATAAAAGTTGTGTAGCCTAAGCTATGCTTCTTAACATAAGAGATGTGTAAATTCGGTATGAATCGTCTAACCTGTCTTCGTCAAAATTATTTTTAAATATATTTTTGTATGAAGGTCACCCTAAGTATGCACCCTAAATAAAATTTTTACAGCCTTATCTGTGCCTCTTAATATAAAAGCCATGTGGAGTAAATTCCATGAGAATCGATTGAGCGGTCTTCGAGAAAATGATATTTATAAATATTTTTGTATCAGGACCACCCTAAGTATGAACCGTAAATAAAATTTTTACTATCTTATCTGTGCTTTCTAATATAAAAGTCATGTGGTTTCGATTAAGCGGTCTTCGAGAAAATGATATTTAAAAAATTTTTTTGTGTGAGGACCACCCTAAATAAAAGTTTTGTAGCCTAAGCTATGCTTCTTAACAAAAGAAATACGTGGTGTAAATTCAGCGTGAATCGATTAACCTGTCTTCGTGAAAATTATGTTTAACAATATATTTGTATGAGGGTCACCCTAAGTATGCACTCCAAATAAAATTTTTACAATCTTATTTGTGCCCCTTAATATAAAAACCATACTGTGTAAGTTTCATGAGAATCGATTAACCTGTCCTTGAGAAATCGCTATTTTTAAAATATTTGTGTATGAGGGCCACCCTAAATAAAAGTTTCATCGTCTTAGCTATGCGTCTTAATATAAGAGACATGTGGTGTTAATTCCGTGTGAATCGATTAAGTGGTCTTTGTAAAAATGCTATTTTAAAAATATTTGCGTATGAGGGCCACCCTAAAATAAAGTTTTATAGCCACCACGCCCCTGGTGTCTAGTCCCGATCATATTTTGTGAAGTGCTTAACATAGACTATGTGCATCCTGACACCGAATTTCAAGACTTTTGCTATCATATGAACCAAGATATAGCGAGTTAAAGGTTTTAATTGCATGTAAAGTGCCACGCCCCTTGCTTTTATCAAAATAAAATATAGCCCATGTTACTCAGGAATAGTGTAGCTTTCTATTAGTAGAAGAATTTTTGAAATCGGTTTTGTAGTTCCAGAGATTACCCGGAACATACAAACAAACAAACAAACAAACAAACCTTACCTCTTTATATAATAGTATAGATTATGTGACGCAACCAAAATCAGGTCATGACAAACTTCACCTTTTTCAACATATTCAAAGATTTCATACATACCGTTAATTTCGTTACTGGTTCTTCATGTAAAATTACACGTACGCTGACTTCTTTTAAGGTACGATTTATCGGTTTCAATATACATAATGCAAACGTGGCAAATGGCTTATCCAAATTATTGCATTCAATTGCGGTCATTTGGAAAGTGTTTGCCACTTTTACTAAAGACTAAAGTAAAGAAAATAATTTTAAGCTTATCCAGATATTCTTTTGATGTATTCATACCCAGTTTGCTTTCTTTTTAACAGTTGCAGTATAAGAGCTTAATACACTTAGAAATAAAAAAAGTATTATTGAATAAAATATTTTATCAAACCATAATTTTGAACTCATGTCTATCTGCAATGACGTATAGTTTACTTGTGAACAACAATATAAATTTCTATATACATTTATGTACTTATATACAATTTTAACCCTTATTTTCGCAAATAAGTCTGGCAAGAACTCATCCACAAGTTTAGGGTATATATATATATATATGTATATATGAAATTTATTCCTTATTATAGCTATAGTACTCAACGATGTTCTATATTTAGTTTAACTAAATGAAATTACTAAATTAAATGATATTTGAGTTCATATTTACACAAACGAGTGTTTTTTTCCTTTTTGTTATCGAATTTTTGCACATTTTGAATTTTGCATATTGAAAGTGATAACAAACATAAGGGTTAATAAAAAGCATTAATTGCTTTGTTAAATTATATTTAACAAAGCAATTAATAACAAAATAACCAATTACAAACAAAAATCGTGGGCCCCTCCCTCTTCATTTCATGCAAATGAGTTAATAATGTTTTGCCAACGTTAAGTTGTATAGTCCAGTCGTCTTAAAAATATTAGGAATCAGCTTGAATTCAATTTGAGCTGTTGGATTTATTAAAAAAGTTCTATCGCAAGACTTATTTTTTTATTGTTTGGGATTCCCTTGCATTCTTTTTATTAGATGTTTCATGACAACGTACATGTCATCTTGAGACCTTTTTGGTAATCTGTTAAGTCTCAAATAAAGTAAAACGCAGAAGGTTATAGTGCCTGCATTAGGCGCTAACAGAGCCAGTTGTCGCGGCGAATGTTTTCATAGTTATGAAATCATCAGAACTTTAAGCACAGCTGCACCTACTTACGTCAGCACTCAAAAAATTTCAAATTAAATTGAAGTTAGTTGGGTCTATTCTAAGTATTTATTGAGAAGCAATTTTTCACATTAATTCATGCACTAACCGTATGTACTTAAATTCACATTCTAAGAAAAATTGCTTTCACTGATATTTATCAATTACTATGACATATTTTTAGACCATAGCCTACATTTCATGCTTCTCAATCAAATAATACCTTTTTGCTTACTTTATATGCATAATTAAGATAAACTAAGCGATACGTTTATGAAATTAAAATAAATAAGACAGCGTAATAATTACATTTAAGCCATAGGTGGACAAAATTTTTAAAGCAGGACCTACTTACAACAAAAACAAAAACTACAATCACAGAAAAAATCCCCACCACTAATTCAATATCGATAGCAAAAAAGAAAAATCTGCAATAAACCAAAAGCCAAACCAAGAATCAAACAAAAACAACATGAGTGTAGAAATCAAAGAACACTGATCAAACGAAACGAGAGAAGCTGTATTCAATGTGTACATTGTTGTTTCCTTGTTCTCGCTGGCTTCAGTTTTTTTTTTGTTGTTTTTGCATGATGCAGCAATAATAAAAGCCGTGTTTTATTTGCTTTGGTTAAACCTAAAAGTGAATAAAACGCATAAGTTTAACCTTTTATAATTCTGCATTTGACCAATAGGTGTTTGACAGAAATTCTATTTTAAAATCAGAGCCGGCTTTATGGTCTTGTGGTTGAACGGAGCCTAGCACGGTAAGGTACACGTATCAGTACATAATTTTTTTTTCAAATTCTTGCTATCAAATGATTTCAAACTGTTTTTGTAGTGTCGCAGACACTAATACCAAAGTTTTCTGTTGTTTCATCACTGTTTTTATTTTTATTATGTGTTTCTATTTTAATATTTGGGCCTAGCACTGACTGAGTGCCTAAGGTTTCGCGTGACCTAAGAACGCTGCTTCAAAATTCCAGCAAAGTTGCCATTATGTATTTTTATTATTTTAGGTTGTGTCTATGATGCTTCAAACTTTAGCAAAGGCAAAAAAAGTTAAATGAATTGAACTAGAAATTGAGCTGGTTCACACATTCACACAAAAATCCCGTGCATAGCATGTACAAAAAAAAAACAATTAGTGCACGTGTTTGTTGTTTTAGTTATTTTTCTTAAAAATATCGACATGATTGTTGTAAAGGGTTAAATTGGTTCTTTTTTCCTATGTACTTTGCTTACCCATGATTTAAACAATAAACACTACTTTTGCAGCTCATAAAGCTGCCAGCGACGACTTATAACCTTATCAAGCTCGTCCTTAGTGGACGTCAAGCTCCGCCAAACGATTTGCTATATAACTTTGTAAGACTTCTTGTAAATGTTCTTGAAAATATAGCTTAGCATATCAGAATTTTTGTGTTAATTATAATATTTATTTAAATCATTTCGACTAACATTTATGCAATGTACTATTTTCATTAATATTTACGTATAGCGTTACTAAAGCACTTTTTCTCAATTTCGTTCAGCAATGGCTTTTAACTGTTAATTACTCAACTACTGATAATGATTTAAGTCCTATAGTCTAACTTTTATATTTTTAATTGCTTTTCTTTTTTTCACATTTTTAAAAATTGGTCCATTTTATACAAAGTAATTAATTTTAATTGTTAAGTGCATTCGGCTTTTTTCAACTATTTTTACTTAACTATTTCATGCAAACTAATATTTTATAATGCATAGTTTATAATTATTATATATTATAAATTTACATATATAATTATTATAATTAAATTTTAGTTGCTATGTAATAAATGAAAAATTAAGAAAATCAATATTGGCTTATGGCGTCCAAATATTTCAGAACCAATTGAATGCTGGGTTCTTTTTGCCAGTAAAATATTTGTATGTATCCATATTAGCATCAATTTCAAAAGTTTTGTAATCATTGGGATTTTTTTAAAACTTTAAAATTAACGTTTAAAGATATTCAAAAATATGAGATATTTAATTGGATTATATTTAAAAAGACTTTAATTGAATACATATCTGATGTTTTAATTCTTTAAAAACTTTTACTTTTTATCTTAATATCAGCTAGGGCTTAGGTGGAGAGCAAATAGTTATTAAATAGAATGATGCTAGCCTGCGTTGCTCACAGGCGGAAGCTTAGTGTTTTAATCTCCATTTCCCCAATATCATATAAAATTTAGATCGACCAAATAGTTTCCGACCACTTCTCCTATAGATCTTCAACTTGAAGGCACACAAAATAGTTTGAGTACGATATGCCATTCGGAAAAATTAGATTCCCTGGTTCATTATGAGTAAAACATTGTGTGGGACCTTCCCGGTCAATCTTGAACATCATATGAGTTGCATGATGTTTAACAAAGTTCGTTTTGAGTAATACCTACAAACAATGTTTAACCAACAAAGTACTTTTTTTAAAGATCATGAACAATGAACTAATCTATTGGAATCTTTCACCACAATTCCTCATCTATAAATAAAATCAAATTACTAAATTAAATTAAAAAGGGACGTAGAAAAAATGACAAAAAAACGAAATTTACACCTCTGTATTTTGGAAACTAGTAAAGTTTTAGCAAAATCCACCCGAAAGTTAATCGATCTCTACAGTTTAAAAATGCTTAAAAATTTGATACAATATGGATAATGCTGGAAAATGTTGAAGAAGGTTGAAACTCGAAAAAGGATAAAGCACGTTGAAACAGTTACAAATCGCTGAAAAAGTCGAAAAATATGGAAACAAATGAAAGATACTGAAAAAGTAGAAATAATATGGAATACCTATGTTGAAAAATGTTGAAAGTGCTTGAATAAATTGAGAAATTTTATTGAAATGACGAAACATTTTGAAATATGAAATGAAAGAAATTGAAAAAGTCATAAAACTACAAACTCACTTTTCCAACTCCGCATACTTTTGATTCAATTTATTATATTTGTGTTCGGCATCCGCATAAAAATGTATATCAAAAAAGCTTGCATAATTTGCAAATCTTAGCCAATTTTGATCAATAAATAGCTTTATAGAACCACATTCGTACATCCAGCTTTGGTGTGATTGCTCACATTGTTTGCTTGGTATGTCATCAAAGGAACTTTATTTGTAGGGAAGGTGCCACTCTCACTGGTGCTGTTTCGTCCGCTTTTGATTCGGATATATCTTATAGAAAGTGAGCCATCTACAATTAATTTCATACCAATTGATGAAATTGTTTCGTTAAAATAACGTCCACAAGTTTTTATTTATATTGGAGGTGCCACGCCCACTGTTTCAATCCCATTGGATTTCATTTTTTTCCCCAAAGCTTACACTTAGTAACCGACATTTTATGTATCCCCACCAAATTTTTTAAGGAATTCTCCGATGGTACATGGGGCATTCCATGCCAAATCACCGAGGTTTTGGCTCGAACCTCTTCGATTTCGCTAATTTTTTGATATGTTTTAGAGCGTATTAAAAGCAACAAGCACACCAATTTCCAGTCTTGTACTCAAAATAATTATTGAGTAATAATAAATTTTAAGGCAAAACATTTTCAATTAACGATAGACTAGTAATAAATATTGATATCAATTAAAAATAGGGTATAATTTTTTTTTGTATTTGAATGTAGTTTCTGAAAAAAAGAAAATAAAAAAAATTATTCGAAGTAATAATCAGTTAGTTAGTTAGATTAAAATCGACATTTTCGAAAAGTGCCACACCTTTGATTTTTCTTGACTTTTAAAAATGAGCAAAAAAATCACTTTCTTCGGACTTTGATCACTTGTAACTACATCAAATCTTATTCGATTCTCATTACCTCCAAACTAATAGTGAGGAAAAATAATAACTTTTGAATGGTGTGCACTTGATTTAGTTCGAAAAAATATTGATGGAAATATGGCCAAATAAATGAAAAATGTGCAAAAAAACGGGTTTTCGGGGAATAACTCGAAAACGATTCTTAAAAGAAAAAAATGTTTGGCATTTTTGGAATTTACGACTCAAAATACATATAAAAAGTATGTGAGAGACTAGATCTTTTTTTGTTTAAGCTAGTGATATAGATAATTCGATCATAAGAAACAATTATAAAATTTTCAAAATTCGAGAAAAAATTAAAAAAATTGTCAGCACATCTTAAACTACAGCTTGAAAGTTGCGTAATATAGAGTAGAATTTTGAGAAAATTAATTCGTTTTTAAATTGTTTTTTTTAACAAATTCCAACTTTGAAGCTCTTTATCTGGAATTAATTATGTGGGTTTCAAAAAGTTAGCCCTCCTAACTTATAGAGAATTTTATTCTAAAAATCTTAAATGTACACATATTTATAGAAAAGTTATAACTGGAGTATTTTATAAACATCAATGCAAACAAAATTTTTTTCTATAAATGCACATTATTTACTGAGCTTACTGTTCAATATGTGTGGGTGTTAACACCAAAGAAATAATATACATTTATAAATTATTTTCTGTTCAAACAAAACCACAAAGAAATTACCTATCGGGGAGCCTGCCGAATTATTACACTATTTACGCTTGCTACTTCGTTTTTGACCGTGGCTGGGCAAAAAGTACCGCGTGCGGGACTGCGGCAGAATGAGAACAACTTTTCATATACGTATATAAAGCAGAGAGCGTAAAATTTAATTTAGTTTGCTTTGAAAAGCGAACAAAGCACAACTACACATGCATTGAAGAACATTGAAGAGAAACACGCGTGTAGTGGTGCCTAGCGCTGTTTTTGACTCGTCAAAACAGCTTGCAAACGAAGCACCTGCAAGAAAATGTGTAATATCAAGGGAGTTGCAATAACAAAGATAAACAAAACGGAAAAAAGAGTTTTTTGCTCTCTTTGCTTAAACATTTTTGCTTGGGTTCTCAACAGATCTATGCAAGAAAGTGAACATAGTACGCTTTCACATTCTTACTAATTGGCTTAAAAGTTACTGATGAGTCCTCCTAGCAGAGAATGAAACTAGTATAACTAGCTTTAGCCCATTTTTCCTTTTTGTTTATCTTTTATAGTTGTAATATCTTTGGTGTTAACACCCACACATATTGAACAGTAAGCTCAATAAAATAACATTTATAAATTATTTTCTGTTCAAACAAAAACCACAAAGCAACTAAGTTTATTTTTTAAAAAGTTAAAGTCTTTTAAAAATTTTGGTACACAATTTTGCGTATACTCAACATGCTCTAAAAACAGTTCCATTAGTCCAATTTTCATAATATTTGAAATTTATCTTGTTTTGAACCCAAAATAACTTAAAATGCCTAGCTCATATTTTTCCTCCTGCTATTTGGGGATGAAAGGGTTAAGTTATCCTTTCAGTTGGGAGGGAAATCCATTAAACAGCTTTGTTGAAATGATTTAACAATGAACGAATGAATTTATTTTTAATTTTTTTTTAACCTAAGAGAACATTAATAATTATATTTAAATATGAACTTATGCAAAGTTATTCTTTTCGTCAATTTTCAGAGATACTTTAAGCAAAGCTCTTGGTATATTGAAAGCATACACTGTTACGCCGAAGCGGTATATGTTAGTCCTCTGGAAATATTGAAGGCAATGATATGTTCGTTATAGATGCCTTATCAACAATCATATCCGACTACAATATCAAACAGAGGTGATTAATTAATCGAAATATGTCAATTTCAAAAGATAAATAAGTACTTACGTAATATGGATAAGTGTGATTCATATTGGTGTAAGGCAGAATAATATTGTAGAACCAATCAAAAGCTATGTTCCCCGTTCCAGCCAAAAATTTGCAAATATCAAAATAAACATCAATTCCAAAAGCTCTGTAACCGTTAGCTCTCTTCCAAACATTGAATCTAACCTATAAAAAATATTCGAAATGTTAGAAACGTCTTTCTTTTTTGTTTGCTTTATTAAAGGCGGTTGTTAACTTATTTATATTATCGAGGAAGTTAAATTCAACAAAAATGATAAGTGAGCTTAAGGAAAAATTTGCCAAAAAATATCCCCAATAAACTCGTGATTTTGTAATAGCTTTTCACCGAGGCCGAGGCGAGGCGAGGTTCTAGTTGATCTCGGTCTCGCCTCGTTTTATAAATTTGAGTCTCGCCTCGCCTCGCCTCGTTCTCGGTCGAGGCACCTCGGTAAAAAAGCGATGCTTATATTAAAGTAAATAAAAAATTATACATGTATCCGGCCTGATAGGCTGATCATGCCTCAAGAAATAAAATAAAATATCCTTTTTTTTTTCGGTGAATATTGGAAGGAGAGGCATTGCCTATATTTCCAAACCAAACTAAGCTATGAACCTTTTATAAACTAAGTATAAGAAAGATATGTACCAGATCTTATTTATTTTACAAATTAACCAAAACTGGTCTGATGAGGCCATAATATATATGTATATGAATATGTATATTAGGGTGATTCAAATTTTTTTTTTTTTGTTTTTTTTTAAGGTGCTGTTGCTTAAAAAGTAAGTTTATGATATGAAGAAAAAGTTCACGAAAATTCAGCTCTGTAACTCAATTTTATAAGGTGGCGCCGGAGCCTGTTAGTTTTACATGTAAATTGTATGGAAAAATTATTTTTTACAAAAAAGGTATCTAAATGAATAGGTGATTAGCGTTGCTGAGCTGAAAAGGGTCGTTTTTCGACGTAATTTCTTACGCTGAATCCGAATCTGGCCTCAGAATTGACCCATCATGTCGGAATCCTGAAATATTTGAGGCTAAGTACCTAAAACATGATGTTTTTTGTCTACTTTCGAGGCCATGTATGGGATTCAAAGAAAGCTAATCAGCTTATTTTTAACAAAAGCATCATTTAGTACCATCCTTGCCCTTTAAAGGCAAGGATGGTACTTAATGTGGCAGCAATAATGATTTATTCAACTATACACAATGTATATGTGTATTATACATACATATTTCTAAGCTTCCAAATTTTTATTTTTTATTCTAAGCATAAGGCAACACGCAGGGGATGCCCCCTATAAATGAAATGCATCGTGAAGGCTTCGAGAAAAGGAGAAAGGCTAGAGGGAAGGGGGATAGACGGAGTAGTGTCGGCAAACATTCGTCTTGAATTTACCGATGTAACAGTTGCCGGGGAAGACGTTCGCAGGTAGACTGTTCCACAACTTAATCGTGCGGCCAAAATCTGGACTGATGGAACCAGATCACGAATCTCTCTAGATTACATCTCCTTGTAATATCTACATAAAAGAAATAAGCACCCCACGTTACGCCACGATGAAGGGAATCAATAGAGGATACGAATATGGAGAAGAATAAGTTATTCTTCATAATCAAGCGACATACTATATTTGCCTAGAAAAGCATGGTGTTTTTGCTGGTCGATCAACCAATGGAGCACTTTTGATTCTCCTGAAGGTCCTTTTAGGCTAAAAGAAAATCTGTTAAAAATAATATTTAGTCCCAAAATTCGATTTTTCCATATAAAAAATGTGAAGAAAGGATTCAGCGCTGAAGTGTCGACAATATTGCAAAAATTGCTTATCGGACAGCGGTTAGTTTTCCACTAGTAACTGAAACTCGAAATCATTTTGTCGGCATTGTCAACACCGCTTTTTGTTTTATTTTAAGTAGTATGAAGCTATCTTAGACAATTTGTTTGGTGCTGGTGACGAAAAAAGTCCCAAAGTCGAAAAAATCTTAGGAAAAACTATTGATAAGCTCTGACACCACATGTTTTCAATTATAACATTCCTACTGATAAAGTAACGAAAACACAGACCAACACAGACCCACACAGCTTATAGTTTTCGAAATATTTGAAGTGAAAAAAAAAAAAAAAAAAAAATTTGGTCGAAAACGACCCTGACATCGGTATACGTTTAATGTGTGATTTATTGGTTTCAAAGAACCAATGTTTGTCGTTAAAAAAGTCCTTGTCACAAAAATTGTCCGATTTCTGGCCGTTTCAGAATTGAATTTCAATCCGGCTTTGACATGATATTCTGCGCAAGCATTTTAAAAAATTCAGGATCACAATCCAACGCATTTATTTTCAAAGTTTTTGTTGTTTTTACTAAAGGCAAAGGTTTTGCTAAAAAACTTTATTTTATTCAAATATGTATTTTTTTCATACGCAGTTTGCACTCTCTCTAAAAAATGAAGTATGGGAGCTTAAAACATTTAGAAATAAATATATTATTGTTGATTAAAAAATGTTATCAAATCATTATTTCGAACCCGTCATTTCTGAATAATTATATGTTTTTTTCAAACAAATTTATGCGAAATTTTAATAAAAGACTTTAATTGATTTTAAGACTAATTAAAATATCGATCGTTCCTAATTTATTTTAGACCATTTAAAAACAGTTTAATTTATTTTTATAATCTTTTTTTAATTACAGCGATATCGTAACAAATTACAATCAAAATTAGAGCACCGCTTACTTTTTCTTTGATTAAATAACTTTTTGTCTCAGTACACTAGTTTACAAATAATTAAAAAATTTCTGACTTTTAGGTGTCACTATTCATTGTTTATGTAAAATTGGCTGCTAATCCTAAACTTTTTTTTTCTTTCACGCCGTTTTCGAGATATCGGTCATTTCCATTGGACAAAGTTGAGAAATGTCAAGCAACTGATGAAAAAGACAAAAAAACTAAAAGTCCATAAATGTCACGCCCACTATTCCAATTCCGCCTATTTTTCGTTCAATAAATGATAGTCGTGATTGGCATCCGCATACTAAACTTTATCACAATAGCTTCTACAGCTTGCGATATATGCCGAAATTAATTTCAAGTTTTAGAGCAGTGACACACACAACATTCTTAGATCAAATTTTAGTATGGTTGCTCACACATTTCGACAGATATGCCATTACTATTATTACTAGTATTTTACTTATATGGAAGGTGCCACGCCCACTTCTGCTATTTTGTTCGCTTTTCAATCAGATCTACCTTATAGCAAAATTCAGAGAACTTTGAACAACCATGGTTTTCATAATAGAACACTACGCAAAAAACCTTACATTTCTGAGAAAGAACCCCAAAATTTGCATGGAGCTTGCATAAGAACACAAAGAAAACGATTCGATTTCTGGAAGCAAGTTTTGTTTTGCGATGAATCGAAACTCAACTTCTTTGGAAGCGATGTGAGAGCAAAAGTTTAATGAACAAAAACACGGCAATGGATTCAAAGGATTTAGAAGTAAAGCAACATGGTGGATACGTAATCATTTGAGAAGCCATCATTGTCACCCTTGCTAAAAGTCTCTAGACTTGCCTTGAAAGGTAGTGAAAAGTATATTGGTCTGGTATTGGATACGAAATTAAGCTGGAAAATAAATGTTGAAGACAGAGTTTGGAAAGCAAGTGTAACGCCTTACTCTTGTAAAAATGCTATTGATGGATGTTATCACCTCGTATTAGTCACTGGCTCTACACAGCGATCATTCAACTTATTTTGTTATATGGCATTCTGGTGTTGTGGCCTGCCTTAGACAATGTCACCTTCTACAAACAATTACTGAAGGTTTAAAGGGCAGTTTCCTTGTGCATCAGCGCTGCTTTAAGGACTACAACGACTGTCGCGTTGGAGGTGCTCTATCATCTCGTTCCCCTAGACCTATTAGACAAACATGGATGTCAGTATATTCAGCCACTAGAATCAAAGGAACTTTTTGCTGGTCCGAGGGAAAAATAGGAAGTAAAATATCCTTCATAGTTTGAGTTTTGTACCCTATGCTGTTTCAGTAATCTCATTCGCGAGGGATTACATAACTCACATTCCATCTAGGGATGACTGGAAAGAAGGACTCCCGGAGAGAAGGAGCCATATTTATTTCTACACGGATAGCTCCATGCTAAATAACCAAGTGGGTTATGGTATTTACTCTAAGGAACTGAAGTTAGAGTTGAAGTTAGTTGTTGCAAAGTTACCAGACGATTGTATCGTTTTTCAGGCAGATTTTATAGCCATAGAAGAGTTTTAATATTTTATACAAAGGAGATATTAACTATTAAATTTTGAGAATCAGTAATCCTAAACTCAACAGTGGCCCAGAAATGCCACTCGTCTCTCAATGAGATGTCTCTGCATATTAATATTCACCTCATCTGGGTACCTGGGCATAGGAACATTGACGGCAATTGCAAAACTGATGAACTTGTTGAAATTGGATGCTAAGCGCTCTCTAGAACTAGCAAAAGACAAAGTGGCTCGCCAGATATTGCAATCAAAACTGGCCACTGCTTCCTTGGCTGACATGCCAAGAGATTAAGTCTTCGGTCTTTTGGCTTATGTAGACGTTGTGGAGGTGTGGAGGTGTGGAGGAGGAGGAAGAAAAACATTAACCATTTTCTTTATTCCTGTCCCGCACTTGCTAGGAAACGACACAAAACATTTGGTTCGTACCTGTTAATCCCTCTTCTATGCGTTAAAAACAGAATGAATGAATGAGTGTAAAAAGAATTGGGTTGAAAATGTTCTGAGGTAAACTTTCAAACTGGCTGCTGACCGGTGAACTTATTTTAATTTGTATGTGGCGTAAAACGCCCAACTGTACAGTGCACAGAACGTTATGCTTTTAAGATTTTAATCAGAACAATTAAATAAACTGTGTTTTTACATAAATGTTTTCCGATTAATTTTTAATTATTTTGTATTTGTCAGCTAAAACATAGTTTTGCTCGATAGTTGCAAATTAAATTCACGGAAGTTAGCGATGGGTTCGAAGTTACAGTTTGAAAATTTTGTATTTGCTATAACATTTATAGCATTGTCATTAACTTTAACTTATTTTACTGTATTTGCTGGAAGAAAGGAAAGTTTTGTATGGCAGCATGAATATATTGCTTTGATCCTTAATTCCTTCTACAATTTTAGCCGTCAGTAAAAACAACGAATACTCTCCTAATGACGGCGATAGAATGCATTGAATTGGATAAAACATTTGCCTCATTTTCTGTATGCTCTTTAAAGCCAATAAATCGAACGCTAAAACTTCTCAGTTTTCATGTCAATTTACATAAGATACCAGTTACGCAATCAACGGTATGTTACGCAGTTATTTATTTTAAGGAAAAAGATAAAACTTATTTTTTGTGAGTTTCAAAGAAAGTTTGAAGGAGATGTTTTTAAAATGGCACGAGTACGTCACTTCAGTATGATTCCAATAGCTTTTTTTATATAAGCCAATAATATTAACAAAGTTTAGATAATACAACTTTTAGGCTTCCTAGCTTTAGGATTTGAAGCTTTAAATCAAATTACAGAAAAGACTAATACATAATTGTTTTAATAACTTTTTAGTTCAGATTCAAAGTTTTGAAAAAAGGTAATGGTTACAAACCGTTTGGAATGGATGTATTTTTGGATTCTTGCAAATACTTGAAGGGTAAAAAGAACCCGGTTTTTGATTGGTTCTTCAATATATGGCGGCCTTACACCAATATCAATCATACCTGTCCATATTCTGTAAGATTATACATAAATTTAGTATATTTAATAAAACTATTTTTCAATTTTTTAGCATGATATAATTATCGATAATGTACCCTTAATGAATATACCATTGCCTTCAGTATTTCCAGATGGCAGGTATCGTATAGATTTGAAAGTTTACGCTTATGACATACCAAGAGTCCTAATTAAATTGTATGCAGATATTGTTGAAAAGTAGTATATTTATTGTATTGTATGAATTTTTTGCTGATGGCACGCAGCTTGTTTGACAAAATATCTTCGACACAAAATTGTTTTTTCTTTATTTTTTTAAGGTTATTCTTTAATTAATCCTAAGAAGGCATCTGTCTTCAAATCGAATTTTCCCACATAACTTTGGAAAATATCAAAGAATTCATACAATAAGACTGGTGCACGCTTTTATAAGAATTTTATATTTTTCCAATCTTGATGGGAATTTCGATATGAAAGCACGTACATTCTTAGGATTAATTGAAAAATAACATGAAAGAAAAAAATAATAAGAAAACAGAAGTTATGTCAAAAATATTTTGAGAAACATTTTGTATTAAAAAATCTTAATGCTTCACCTTGACATTGGCACCAATGTTTATCTATGGTAACTGGCACTATTTACAAATTTAAATATTTTTTTATTTATGCAAAATATATGGAAATGTACCTTTACTTTAAATTTTGGATTTGAATAGTACGTTACAACAAGCCTTTTTAGAATTTATGGGAGAACCTACAATTCAGTTGCCGAAGTTTTTAGGTAGTTGTTTTAGATTTGCGATCGTAAATGAGCTTCGTGGCGCAATAGGTACAATATGAGTAACTAACAAACGCCGCAGAAATGCAAGCAATGTAATAAGGAACTTTCATTGCCAATATGGGCTTCGATGAGGACGAAATATAAACAAAGTTAACCAAAGGTGATATGATTGAAAGAGAAGGGGATGATGGGGAGCCTGTGCTTGAGAAGCTTAAACATATCTCAAGAAACTAGTGCTTGAAGGCAACTCGGAAAATGAATATAAATTTGAAGCTGAATCCGAGGAAGCAGAAGAGCAAGAATACCTCAGCCTACATATAAACTTCATTTCTAAAATTTTATATATAGTTTACTTCAAAGATGTTGGCTAAAAAAATCACTTCTACAGCGCACTGCAAAATTTTTTGAGCAAATTTCTTAAGCTTAAATATCCTTGTATTACTTTTCTAGTAATATAAAACGAAGTAGCTAAAAGGATGTTTTGTATTTTTCAGTGTGGAATAGTATGTCGAAAATTCATGCTTTTAAATGAAAATTTTACCTTAAATTTCTTGTTAGTACATGCGACAAAGGGACACAAAGGTAAGGAAATAAAAGTAATATACTTAAGATATGAAAAGTGTAAGTGCTGATATTGGGAATTTAAGATTAAGAGCACTGAATTTTTTCGATAACTTATATGTTTATGTTTTTTATAAGATTCACGGTACCATTGCTCCATATCAAATTGCTAATGAATCGATTTTTTATACGGTATTCAATACAAGCAAAGGACATGCTTTTATCATTTCTCAATTTCCAAGAAAATTTTGAGTGCTTGTGATTATCCTCTTTACGACATACTGTTGACACTTGCACAGACAAAAAATAAGTACAATAAAAAGCTATTTGGATTCTAAAACTTTTGACACTTAAAGAGTCAAACCCTACAAAATTCAATGCAATGCAATGCAATTACTCAATTACAATAAGAAATAGTTGCCGAAACTATTATGGTAAAATGACACGCCTTTAATATTTAATACGACCTTTGAACAGCATGTAAATTGAAAGTTAGCATTTTCAAAAACTTAATGGATTTTATATTTCTTAAATTATTTATACCAAAATTATTTTCTCTCTGAGAAGCGATTTCGTTGCTATTATTTTCGAATATTTGATTTCACTTTGTTGACAAGTGTGAAATAGCAGTGTAGCAAAAAGTCCTGGCAACTGTTTGTATCCGTAGTGTCAGTAGAGATTGATTGTTTTCTCTTATCTAATTTTCATTTTTTGATTGATTGATTGATTGATTGGTTCGCTGTTATTAGCTCAGTAGTACGTTAGGTCATGGTTGTTGTTGACAGCAGCACAAGGCTTTTTACAAGGTTTTTTTTTTAATGGAAATATCTTGGCTGAGTTGTAATAGAGTAGGCGTTGTAATATGTACAATATATGTACGTTGCTATTGATTTATATAATATATGCGTAGTATAAGCCGTATATACATACGTATACGCACATGGATTTGTTTTAAAGGAAATCCCTGAAACTTAGATTTTGTTTTGTAATTGCGTTACAATGAAATCAAAACACTTGAAATCTTTAAGAAAATTAAACTTTAGAAAATAATAGCCACAAACTGATATTAGCAACAATATCAATATATGCAAATATTCAGTTGTATCAATGGCAACAAAACATCTTGGGTGCTAAATAGTTTGATTTTGGATATTGACGCGTTTTATTAGAAGGTAATCGGTTAAAACAACAGGCGTCCTCAACTTCTGTAAGTGAAATAAAGATTTTAAAATATTAAAACATAACTACACAACTTTTAGATTCTAAGGGCTGTAAAAAATAAAATTGGCTCTTTTATTTTTTAAAATTGTGCTTAAGTTATGCTTAAGGGTGTTATATACATATATATATATATATATATGTTTTATATGAGAAAAATATCTAGCAATCAAAGCTGTTTTTGTCAACTTATCAAAGGCCGTGCAATGAATTATTTCCAATTACAAGCAGAAAAACCAAATTTTCAGATCTTAAGTGAGGAAGGTGAAGCATTTCTTCAAGCAGAATTTCAACCGTGCCTAGAGTTGATTCCTGGCAATCTTTTATACACAAAATAGAGAAGAAAAGTAATTTCAAAATCTGAAGGGTTCAAAAAGTATCAGATCGTGTTGATAAAAACCAGTTGATGGCACAAAAGCTCGACCGAAAGAGATTTGAATGCTATCTGACAAAATTTGATTGTTGCGATATTGACATCACAATATACGTTATATTGATTTCAAAAAGCTACTTAGGCTCGAATCTTATGCTACTATATACATATGTATACATAGTTTGAGTGGCCATATGTACTTATGGGCTGAAGCTGTTTAATTTGTTACACAGTGCACAATAAATTCCAAAGCTTATATTGACGAGTACATCGTCATTTTCCACTTATTCGAACATATTACGATACTATAATGATGTGATTTGTCAAAATTTGATTACTTAAAAGACACCATGGAGTAGTACAAAAACAAAATGATTTATTATGTATCAAGAAATAGCGAATTTAGCTAAACGACAGAGCTTTGACCAACTGAGAGGTATTGGGATCTAATAAAAAGAGATTTTCAAATAAATGAAGAAAATCATACGGCATCCTCGATGAAATAACTGTACAAAACTTAATGCAGTGCTTTTAGAAAAAAACAAAAAAAATTTATGGAAACAAGCATACACATGTTAATAATTTCTATGTATATCTGGATTTTTGTCGCTATTAATAAAAGATAACAAAAACAATAAGTAGATATTTTTTTTTACTGAAAAAAAAAAAACCAAATAGCCATTTTTTCCTTGAAAAGTTCTTATGCTGGACTTAAATGATCGGTGTTTTAGCGCGCTGTTCGTTGTTCATTGCTGCACGCACGTTGTTGGTGAAAAAAATGGCAACGATCCCACAACGAACGGACACAGAACAGAAATCAAAGTAACTGTGATTTTTTGCCTCGTTGTTTTGACAAAATTTTAATGAACAAGAGGTGTGTAAACGGTTATAATATTTTAAATTTCAAATTTGTGCAATGTCTTGATCCACAATCATTTGTGCTACATCTTTTATTTTCAGTAAAACACACCGCCACTACCTACAGTAGATTGTTATCCATATTGAAGCAAACATCGAACTAAATTTAGATTCGAGCTTGTAAATGCTTTCTCCATGTTCGTTGTTCTGCAATCGCATTTGTACGTTCATCGAACGATGAAGAAAATAATGACTATATAAATCCAGCATGTTAATATGGGGGTAACATTTGAAATGCACTAAGCAAATGAAATAATGAATTTAAAATGTTTTTTCTACTTAAAGCGTAGAGTAACATATTAAACATTTTTATTATTAAGCACATGAATATAATGATTCCAGCGAACGAAATTTAGAATTCGTTAATAATGGAAGATCGGACAACTTTACTTCCAGTAAGTGCCACCAAAATATTTAAAATTACATTCATCCAGATAATAAATTAACTGCAATTTTGCATTTTTGACATCAGCTTATCTCTCAGTTGTTTACGTTGCTTTTTTTCAATTTATATTCTGCGATCAAAGTCAAAAATTTATCCTGTGAAATTTTTGAGCAATTTTTGACTTGAGTTTTTGCAAAATTTTATTTTTTTTTATAAAAATATTTTAAAACAACTCGTATCTTTAAACTGCATACATTTTGAAAAGTTGTAGCGCAGCAATGTCTTAACTTGTGCCGAAACGATTAAAGGCGAAGCTTAAAAGCCGAACTTTTGATCTCGTTTTTGAGCGATGGAGTACTTATTTTCGAAACAATACGAGCTGTAATGATATTCAGAGCATTAATTGTTGCTGGTTTATCAACACAAGGTAGCAACTGTACCTATTGCCAGTGGTGTCAAAACGCGATCTTAACGGCCAAAGGATTTCGTAATTGCGAAAATCATGTCAATTTTAAAGAATTTCGTTAAATAGCGAACAATACAAATCATCTGTCACCCAATGCTTTCATTTGGGTTTGTAAAAATGTACTCAACTGCGACTTGAAATGTTCTTTTTGGAGGACGCATGTACTTTTTGTGATCGACTTCAAAATTTACTAAAATAGATGTATGAAGAATAACATAGTTTTCATAATGAGATCTAATTTATTTGGATTATTATTTTTGTTACATCGAACATGGTTTAATTTGAAATTATTTGGGTTTCAAAGAATTTAGGAAAAATGTTCCTTTCATAAGTGTTGGGTTAATTTAAAGCAAAAGCTAAAAACATTTACAATTCGACTTTAAAAATCTCTTATTTGTATTAAAGAAGAAACTGTGGGAACTTCCTCACTTCGTTTTTTATTAAATTTTGTATTAAAAAAATGAGTTCCACACTCATTCAATTAACTTTTGATGTTTACAGGTTTGTTTCAAAAATCAGTTACAATTAAAATTTCCTCTCTTGAGTATATAATTCCAAATTTTTTATTTCTTTAAGAATGAGCCTTAACTCAAATGATACAATACCATTTATGTGTTTGTTCAGCCCGGTAAAATATTAATAACTGGTACTACACATACAAAGAATTTTATTAGTTTTATATATAAAATATAAGAAAGCAAAAGGAAAAACATGAGGACCTCCGGGAGTTTTTTTGAAGAAAAAAAATTACACTTTTTTAAATTTTTTTTTCTTTTTTGGATGAACCGGTCTTCAGATATCTTGCTCACTGCAAATTTTGAGGTCATTCACGGCATTGTAATTTTCTACCTTATCAAAAAATATTTTTAGACCAAAATGTCAGGGATAAATCTTGAATAAGTAGTTATTCTTTAATAATGTAAAATCAAATTTGATTTCAAATAAAATGCAGCTCCAAAACAAAAAAAAATTTAATAAAGTGTCATTTATTTATTCGAAAAACTCCCGGAGGCCCTTAAAGGATATAAAGGCTTAAATAACTTCAACATCAGAATGCTCTTTCTCAAAATTTGTTGATATGAAGTAATATTAGAATACATTCTGTTAGTCAATTACTCTATCAATCTGAATAGCTATCTTGTATTAAAATATTTTAGTTTAATATGCTAGTTGGTTACCATATCCTAATTTATCCCTTTAATTAAATTGTCAAAATATTTCGGAAACTATGGAGCCTCTGAGCCAACGGAGTAAAGTTTTAAATTTGGCAAACACGGCCATTGCATTGGCAAGGACATTAGATTGGTAGTTTCTCTGCTTTGCTTGAAAGCCATTAGTGGAGCTAATCATGACTGAGCAATTGCCTGCAGTGGCGCCTACTGGTACTACCTTTCTAGTAGAATCACATTTTCTGTTGATATACTTAAAACTTAGCATGTGAGCAACCATTAGTCAATGTAACCAAATCGAAGCATCTTCCCAATCAGGACTGGCAAAACATATAAACTCGGATGTCGAGTGACTATGGTAATCTACGAAAGGTGGAAGAGGTAGTTTTAATATATGATTCAACATGAAAAACTAATGGCGGCTTCGAGTGAAATGCTCTGAAGAACTCACAGAACACTTCTGTTGAATTTATTGCATAAAAATATCAAGGCATGGAAACTACAACAGTGCTCTAGAGCGTGTCGCTCGAAAACGATATAAAATGTTAATTATTAAAAATAAACCACGGATGGTTAGGATTCGTTCATTTACAAATGGCTCGTACAATCGTAAAGGCGTGTGTTACTCGGATTATGGCTCAATGAAATCCTGGGGTAATAGGGTCAAAAGCCAAAAACTTGGGGAGCACGGGGCAGGCCGACTGGAAAAAAAATTATGGCATGTCATTGCTGTGCCACTTGACGTTCTTGCACTGCTTGATGTTGAAATTCAATTAATTTTCATTTATAATCGCTACGATTTCTTACAAATTGAAATATTTTTCTATTTTCAAACAAACTGAACGACATTCAAAAAATTTTCGTAATTCATAACTTGCTGCAATTCATTTATTCGTGATCCGATTTTCATAAAACTTCGACTCAGTGACTATGTTTTCGACTTTTTTTCGAAAACACTTAAAAACCGTTTAAATTTTGATTTTTTCCGTTATTTTTTGAAAAACTGACGTTTTTACTCCATAAACGGGTACTATTAACATATGTTAATATTTTTTTTTATTTCGGAGATTATTCATGTTATTATAATAGGCGTGTTTTGTTGGGTTTGGTTAAACCAAAATTTCATACGAATTCGTGAACCAGCTCAGTTTCTAGTTCAATCGATTGAACTTTTTTTGTCTTTGCTAAATTGTGCGCTAGTGAACAACAGATTGCTCTTAGATGTAGACACAAACCTAAAATAGTCGAAAATATATGGCAACTTTGGCGGAATTTTGAAGAAGCGTTCTTGGGTCACTCGAGGTCTTGTGCACCGAGTCAGTACTAAGCTCAAATATTAAAATAGAAACACATAGTAAAAATAATAACTGTGATGAAACAACAGAAAAATTTTGTATTAGCGTTTGCGACACTATAAAAACAGTTTGAAATTATTTGATAGCATTAATTTGAAAAAAAAAATTATGCACTGATACGTGAGGCCCCTTACCGTGCTAGACCCCGTTCAACCACACGACCATAAAGCCGGCTCTGATTTGAAAATAGAGTTTCTTTTAAACACTGTCATGCCACCTGTTGGCCAAACGCAGAATTAGAAAAGGTTATGCGTTTTATTCACTTGAAGGATTAACCAAATCCAATAAAATACGGCTAATATTAACAAATAATTAGAATGCATTTTTTAATAAGAGCTTATTAAAAAATTGATCACTTGAAAAATATTTAATGGTCTTACAGTTATTTCAAATTGTTGCCTTAAATTTTGTCAGAACTTTGCTATGCTCTATTTAAACAGGCTTCTTGCACTGGATTCAAATATTCCTAGCCGCGCTTTTTTGTTTGACTCCTTCGTGGTAGGACATATTGAAAAAACCATTTACTTTCGAATGACCATAATCATATTTATCCGGGACAAAGCCTTCAATATCGTCACTTTTCATTCATTCATTTTCTGAGTCGCCCCCTTGGCCGAGTTGTACGGAATAGGCTTTTTCAGAAGCTTCCCCATCATATCCTTCCGACTGATACATCCTCCTCAATCATATTACCTTCTGTTACCTCTGTTTTCACATTGTCCTCATCCGAATTCATATTGCCTGCAATTCATACGATATTCTGAACATTGGAAAATTTTAATTTTTCGGTGTTTAAAAATAGCTCATACTGTGCTAACTGAGCCACAGATGAAGCACTTACATAGATTTTTAAAGTTTTTTATTACTATCTGCCATTTTCACTAATGAGACTTAAATATTACTAGCAGATGCCCGCGACTTTGTACGCGTAGCCTGTTTTTCTGCGAAGGCAAACAATTTAATTTTTTTTTTTAAATAGAACTATAGTTAATTTTGAATCTTCTTCACAGATCTAGAGTTGTTGTTGTTTTCTCTTCCATAAATATTCCATTGCATTGCTATGTGAAAGACAAAATCCAAAGCACACACACTAACTAACACATTCAATTAGCCTAGTACACATTATCACACATGTTGTCCAACATCAATGTTCGATGATGTGAACTCTAGGAACGACCGCTTGACACACATGTTGGATGGATTTCAAAAATTGTTTCAGGCTGGCTTGTCCAACCATACAACCTGTGTGAACTGACTGTCAAGCTTAGTGAACATTTTTCATTTTAAATAGGATATCATGCAGTTCACTTCGATGTGGACGCTCATAAATTGTTCTGCAATTGATGTTTGATGGCATGCATGAAAATGTGAACGCAAAGCAATATTGACGGTCACACATGTTGTCAAGCCATTTAGGACAGCATGAGTGTTTTGTATGTGTGAACGTACTGTAATTCTTTTTTTTTTGTTCACAAATTCCGCGTTGCTGCGTTGACAAATTGAGGATGAGAGCGAGAGCGAGAGAAAAATTTGAATATTCTCTTCCATTGCATTGCCATATAAAAACAAAACGCACACACACTAACTTGCCATTAAACGATTTGTTATGCTTCTTTCAATGTGTGAAATTAATTTTTTTAGCAATTTTAAAACTTTAGTATTTTAATATTTAACAGGAATATCGTGATAATTTTAATTCTATGTTGAGACCAAGCATCTAAGAAAGATAACTAAAAAAATTTGATCAAAATTGTTTCGGTAGATTTTGCGTGAATCCCGTTCAGCGAAAACGGCTATCATTTTATTTATATAGATTACCAGATATTTCTGTAAGTATAAAGCGCAAGGAGAACAATATGCTAAATTCAACATTAAATTTTAAACATCTCATAGCAAATCATTATCGTCATCAATATAATCATCAACAGCATTATTATCATCATCATCTTTATCATCACCATCATAATTTAAATAGTTTTTTTTTTCAGAGCTGCAGGTACATACAATTAAATTAATTGCCTGTCTGGCAAGCTTTGAATCTTCATCGTAGGCAATTTTTGCATGCTTGAAATAATTGGGTCAGAAACTATTAAAAACATATTAAAAAAATCTTGATTTGATTTTTCGTGACTGCACTTCCGTGAATGAAACTCCCTATATTTTTAAAATCTTTAAAATCTTCTTGCGTTTCTTCCGATAACTGTCCAATACGGCAGTTGGCATTAGACACAATTTCGGGTCCGTGAATCAAGTACTTGTGCAAGTTGGGAGGCATCTTGTACCGAGGATATGTTTCAAAAAAATGGCTTATATTGTGTAAATATATTTAAAATTTTTTTATTATGAATTTCATAGCCACTGGATACAACAATAAGCAACACGTGCATTTTTTTTTTTTATTAAATTCACATCTATTATTTCCGTAGATTTTTCAGCGTTTTAAAAAAACGTCTTACGTATTCCCATCATTCATGTTTGCAAAACCTCTTTAAATTTTTTCTGAATTTCTTTTTTTTTTTTTCAGCTACTATTTTTTTCTAGAATCAGTTCCTGCCTGCCACTTTTTTAAAGGTAATATGTATGCAACGTGCAAAATACATTCAAAAATCCTAATTCAGCTATGAAGAATGGAAAGACCAATTCTTAAATTTTCCACATTTACAGGTCTTTGGATCATGTATTCTATATTATTGAAGTCCTTACTAGCTAGTGGCACCACATATGTATGTTAGTTACACTTATTAAATAATTCTAAATTTTGGCTTAAAAATAATAATAAATAATCCTTTTTTTTTTTTTTTGTTAAAACAAAGAATATTATTGAAAGAAAAAAAAAAGCAACAACAATAAATATATCGAAAAAAGAAAACAAATTTAAAAAAAACAGCAGCTGTTGCGAGATCAAGTGATTTTTTTTCGGTAACTTGACTGATGCAGGACTTGCATAAAAAACAGATTACATCTAAAAGGTACAAAAAGGCAGCGTAAAATTTTGCAATACAATAGTGATTTGTCCCATCTTTAAAATAAACTACAAATTTTGACACGAATGCACACTTCGATTAGTAATTCGTTGTAATTCAATTCTTTTTTGTTATTATTTATATGAGAACCTCTTTTTATCGAATAAGAATTGACGCTACACACTTCAATTAAAAAATTAGTGTAGGCCAGTGGTGGACACGTAGTGCCCCTATCCGCCGTCATTGCCCGCACCGTTATTCGACGCACCAGCAAGCGAAAAAAAATTCGCAGAATTTCAACGCTATCGAGGCTCAGCGTTGAATTGAATTCAAATGAAAACAAAATCAAAACACAAAGGCATAAGCGGCGCACAGAGGCAAACTTTTTAACCTTCGCTTGTACAGTATCTACCCGGATAGATATTGCGATTTTGATTTTAGTATATCTCCATGAGTTTTGGAAGAGTCTAAAATTGCTTTCGACTCAGTGATCAAATTTAGAACTTATTTTGAAAAATAAATTAATATTTAGTTTGGGTACAATTCTTAATAGTTTTTTTTTAAGTTTTGACGTTTTATATACACATTCGTACCTATATCTACCCGGGTAGATATACTATATGTATATGAAATTTTAATACTTAGTTTTCAAGCATTTTGTTTAACTATACTTTATTTGAATACATAAAACACAATATTCTACATTTTAAATATATGGCATCCAATTTTTGCTTCATGCGTCCAGATGTATATCGTTCTGGAACTCCATAAGGTGTAAGATTAAACTACCATTTAGCTTGATCCAGTCCTGTTCTGATTCCAATTTAATTCTGAAGTGATATTGAAGTCCGAAGTTGAATGCCAATAGCTCTTCGAAGTCTATTGCTATGTAATTCCGAAAATTTAACAGATTTTCCTTTTTTTTGTATCATCCAAAAATAAATTTCGAACTTCAATTCCGTTTTCGAAGTAAATCCGGAACAGAATCAGAACTTGCATTGTTACCATTCTCTTCTACAATATTACCTGAAATTACACATTACATTGCTGATTCAATTTTGAAATAATTTAAGTATCACCAGCTCTTTTTCGTATTTACGGGATGCATGATTGTTTAACTTATTTCTGCAAAAATTCCCGTCGGCAAGGGTTCTGTACTGTGACTTCAGAATTATTTGCTGAGTGGATAACTTAACGCGGGCTGCGATGTCTAAAATATAAAATATAAAATAGTACATGCTGCCATCGAATTGTTGCTCTTTGAGTAGAATATTGATTCAACATCTTATCAATGATATCCATGCCGCCCTTAGTATTATAGTATTGTTACAATGGATTATGTCAGGTTTTCGTTTGACTCCACTTACAGTTTCATCACAATGCATTGTCGATAGCAAAGCAACGGCTTTACCCTTGGCAGAAACACATGAGCTTAAAGTTAAGTTTTGGTCAAGTCAAGCTTGGTGGAGCAGAGTTGTCCTTTGGCTAGGTTAAAAGCTTTAGATAAATATCATTTGTTGTTTTTAAAACTACCAATAATTATCATATTCCAATTGAGTAAATATTTAGATACTGATAAAGAGGCAAACAAATCTCAGTTGTCATATTTCACCCAGAACTTTTCAACGACTCTTTCATCTTGGTTTACGTCTTATGTATATCAAATTGTTCATGTATAAATTCGGCAGTTGAAGGAATTGGGTGTGTTGGAATCACTAACATTATGAATTTTTTCTCATACTTGGCTGCCTAGGAGGGCACATACTGGGTAACTTTGGTCCTCTATACCCCAACAACTGTTCATCTCCTATAATGGTCTCATACGGTCTAAACCTCATCAAAAAATTCTTTAAATTAACTTCAATTCATTAAATTTTTTCCGCATAGAATACCGTTTGATTTGTAGACCACTTTAATATATATATATATCGCCATTTTCTTTTCACTTTCAAACTTTTAACGCCTCTTAAATACATTAAACAGTTATAAAACAATTGATTTTTAAAAAAATTTCAAGTATTCGATACAATAATTATGGAAAAAATGTGTATCTACCCGGGTAGATATAGGTGTGAATGTGTACATACAACTTTTCATACAAGCGAAGGTTAAGAAAGCGTTGCAAAAATCGATTTTGGTGTGGGTCTGTTTGACATATTTTATGCTTGCATCGCATAGAAAAAAGTCGAAAGCTAATAAATTTAAAATTTCAATCAAATCGGATATGTAGTTTAGTTTTTACAGTTAGTCAAAGTTTAATATTTAATGCATTTTATCTTCATTTCCATTAAATTTAGTTTAATGGTAATGAAAATTTATCAATTAACATTAAAAATTAATGGTAATGGAAATTTTTTCATTACCATTAAATGATTTAATGGTAATGGAAAATATTCCATTACCATTAATTTTTAATGGTAATGGAAAAATTTTCAATTATCATTAATTATCATTTTTCAATTATCATTAAAAAATTAATGGTAATGGAAATTTTTCAATTACCATTAAAATGATTTAATGGTAATTGAAAATTTTCAATTACCATTAAAATTTAATTACCATGTAATGGAAAATTTTCAATTTCCATTAAAATGATTTAATGGTAATGGAAAATTTTCCATTACCATTAAAGTTTAATGGAAAATTGAAAGTAATGCATTACCCCCATGTCTGATCTTGGGTCACTAAACAAAAAATTTCAAAGGAGAACACTTAGGATTATACATAATTAAATCCAAAGGAAATAATTTACATGTTTCTAAGAAGAATCAGTGGGAAAAGGCTGAAAATCGATTTTGAAGGTGACAAGTGAGGTCCCCGACCCTCCTTAAGAGGTGTCTTGGACACATTTTGCGAAAAAAATTTACTGCACGAATCGATGAGAAAAGGCCAAAAATGGATTTTGAAGGTGACAAGTGAGGTCCCCGATCCTCCTGAAAGTTTCTCGAAAAAAATTGCATTGCACGAATTGATCGGAAAAGGCCGAAAATGTATTTTAGAAGTGACAGGAGAGGTCCCCAACCTATTGTGGACCCATTTTTTGCAAACAATGTTAAAGTTGAAAATTGATTTTTTAAGGCAAAGAAATATATCAAAAGCATATTGGGTTATTCACCAAAAGAAATGCTGCTTTTCTAATATTTGAATTTTCGAAGGCACCGTTTACTGCGCTGCATCCTTTTATCAAAATTTTTTTGAGCGTACTCGTATTGCTATTTATTTCGGCAAACTAAAATCCTAATAAATCGTTGCCCACAAATCAATTCTCATATATCAAAAAAAAAAAAAAAACTCAAGGAATTTGCTTAAGAGTCTGGAGGGATAATAAATAAAATATCATAAATGAAGGAGGCAATAAATTTCTATTTGTTTTTTGTTGTGATGCTTAATGGAAAAACTATCAAAATTTCGGAAATGTTTAGAAATCGAAACTACCTATGTTTTATTCGGGCTAGCTACCTGCGAATCGATGTTTTTTAAATATTCATTTCATGGACAAGTGTTTTTATTTACTAGTATAGTCGGTTAACGATGTATATATGGAGTCTACCTGACTTAATATTTCTCTGTAGGTTGTCTTGTTGTTGTAAATTATTGTGATGTAAGTTTCTTTTTCTCTACCAGGCAGACATACTTACAGATGCAATTAAAAATACTTTATGGGTTTTCAATCTCAAAAAAAATTCACATAAAAATATTCAGTTCATATTATCTATATATTAATACGTGAACATTGAATCTTGTGGTACACTTTTAGAGTATTTACTATAAAGAGAGGGGAGTGATACCCATATCATTGGAAAGGTACTGTTCCATAGATGTGCAGAAAAAAAAAATCAGGTGTATATGTTGCCGTTAAGGCAGTTAAAATTATTTGAACATATTTACATGATTCCCCCATGCAAAACGCATTAACGCCTAATGAGAAAAAACGCTGTCACGGCTGCGTCGCCTCACCGATTTTGATGAAATTTGATATGAAGATAAGTTGAGCCTTAAGTAATTACATTTGTTTAGAGTGGGCGGTGCCACGCCCCTATCAAGAAAAAACACCTCTACGACTAAACTAATGGATCGATTCTGATTATATTTAGTTTGGATACAAATTGATCCCTCAACAAACCTAAAAACTGTAAGTTCTTTTGGTGGGCGTGGCACTGATCCTAGCAAGAAAAAACGCCTCCACGGCTAAACTAATGGACCGATTGTGATGAAATTTAGTTTGGATATAGATTGAACACTTAAAAACATTTCTCTAAGCTCTGACTTCTTTTAGTGGGCGTGGCACTACTCCTTACAGAAAAATCGTTTTCACTGCTAAACTAATAGACCTATGGATAGATTGAACATGGTACCAGTGCCACGGTGCCTCCAATAGGAAAATATTTTTTCACAGCTAAACTAATGGATTTTGATGAAATTTGATATGGAGATAGATTGCACCCTAAGGAAGAGAAAGAGGTAGGAATAAACAACATGATAAAAAATAGCTCTCTTTAGTTTAGTTTTTTAATAATGAAAAGTATTTTTTGTTACTTTTATGCGCGCATCAAATGAGTACTATAACTAAATACTTTTGTAAAACGGTGCTGTAAGGGGTCGTCCATTAATTTCGCATACATATTATACATTTACAACTTTGAAAATTGATACGGAGTAAAATAAAATAGTGATTCCATTAGCCGGAATGAGCTCGGTCCCAACCATCACGGATAATCGGAGTTTACTGATTTATTTTGAGTTACAGTTGCGATGTACCTTTTTTTTGTTTAAAAATAAACGAAAAATATGGTTGTGTTGTGCCTTGAAGAAGATTGATATTTGGTTGGAATGAACGGTAAAGGGATAAGGAGGGGCAATTTTTGAGTCAAAATCAAATAGTCCGCGTAATAGAAATTATGCAGCACTAATAGAATGTTGTTCTGCGCTCAAATGTAAATTAAATGTAGTTCCAAAGGTGAGATGAGGTGAGGTGAGGTGAGGTGAGGTGAGGTGAGGTGAGGTGAGGTGAGGTGAGGTGAGGTGAGGTGAGGTGAGGTGAGGTGAGGTGAGGTGAGGTGAGGTGAGGTGAGGTGAGGTGAGGTGAGGTGAGGTGAGGTGAGGTGAGGTGAGGTGAGGTGAGGTGAGGTGAGGTGAGGTGAGGTGAGGTGAGGTGAGGTGAGGTGAGGTGAGGTGAGGTGAGGTGAGGTGAGGTGAGGTGAGGTGAGGTGAGGTGAGGTGAGGTGAGGTGAGGTGAGGTGAGGTGAGGTGAGGTGAGGTGAGGTGAGGTGAGGTGAGGTGAGGTGAGGTGAGGTGAGGTGAGGTGAGGTGAGGTGAGGTGAGGTGAGGTGAGGTGAGGTGAGGTGAGGTGAGGTGAGGTGAGGTGAGGTGAGGTGAGGTGAGGTGAGGTGAGGTGAGGTGAGGTGAGGTGAGGTGAGGTGAGGTGAGGTGAGGTGAGGTGAGGTGAGGTGAGGTGAGGTGAGGTGAGGTGAGGTGAGGTGAGGTGAGGTGAGGTGAGGTGAGGTGAGGTGAGGTGAGGTGAGGTGAGGTGAGGTGAGGTGAGGTGAGGTGAGGTGAGGTGAGGTGAGGTGAGGTGAGGTGAGGTGAGGTGAGGTGAGGTGAGGTGAGGTGAGGTGAGGTGAGGTGAGGTGAGGTGAGGTGAGGTGAGGTGAGGTGAGGTGAGGTGAGGTGAGGTGAGGTGAGGTGAGGTGAGGTGAGGTGAGGTGAGGTGAGGTGAGGTGAGGTGAGGTGAGGTGAGGTGAGGTGAGGTGAGGTGAGGTGAGGTGAGGTGAGGTGAGGTGAGGTGAGGTGAGGTGAGGTGAGGTGAGGTGAGGTGAGGTGAGGTGAGGTGAGGTGAGGTGAGGTGAGGTGAGGTGAGGTGAGGTGAGGTGAGGTGAGGTGAGGTGAGGTGAGGTGAGGTGAGGTGAGGTGAGGTGAGGTGAGGTGAGGTGAGGTGAGGTGAGGTGAGGTGAGGTGAGGTGAGGTGAGGTGAGGTGAGGTGAGGTGAGGTGAGGTGAGGTGAGTTGAGGTGAGGTGAGTTGAGGTGAGGTGATTAGTGAAGCTAAATAAGATCATAATCAATGAACAAAAACGTTTTGTTATTAGTAGGTCTGCAAAATTCTTCTAAGATTAAAACTTAGTGCCAACGGTCGAATTTCGACCTCAGGCGAAACTAGTTAATAGTAATGAACCAAATTTTGTTAACGTCGTAGTATTTTTAACAAAAACAACTTGGTTAAAATGTAAACTAGCTTTGGTCAACTATGAATGAAATGAAAACAAATTTAGTGATCAAGTATTTTCAGAACTATTTATTAGCAATTTCTTTACATATGCTTAGAAACTTTAAAACTATTTACACATTTCAATAAAAATTTGCAGAATAGATCTTCTTTAAAAATTTTCAAACATAAACTTAATAAGAAAAACAGATAATAAATTTGAGGCGCCCTGTTGCAAAAACGAAAAACGATTATCTTCATCTATGTTCACTGAAAAATTAAAACATATTTCCCACATAATAGCTTATAAAATGTCTTACTAAAAACACGTCAGATCAGACTTATCGAGTTTCATTTGACTATGTTTTTGAGAAAACAATTTTGAACTTGGCCGGTTATGATACCAATTTAATGGACTTGGCCGGCTTTGACATAGTAATCAACACACTTTGTTTGAAAAAAAATGGACTAGACCGCTTTTGATATCAATGGACCGGTTTTGATTTCTAGGCGTTGGACCGGTTTTGAAAGCGAGTTCATGGACTTGGCTGGTTTTGAAATTCATGCTTCAAAATAAATTTAAAAAAATGTAATATTATTATTATTATTAATATAATTGTCATAATAATAATTTCTTCTTAAGTGTTCTCCTTTGAAATTTTTTGCTTAGTGATCCAAGATTTTATATCTATTAGAATTTCCCTTATTTTTTTTCATGCAAAAAAAAACTTTATTTTCGACTTTTGAAAATAAAAATCAAAAAAAAACTCTTTGTATGTGACTGCCAAAAGTACTTATAATTAAAAAAAAAACTTTTGTTAATAAAAGTCAAATAAATAAAAGTTTTTTAGAAAAACTTTTACGAAAACGATTTTTTATAAAAACTTATGTCTAAAAATTTTTGAAAAAGTTTTGTGGAGAAAATTTTGAAAACCTTTTCAATAAAAGTTTCAAGGCTTGCTTTCAATGCAGTGTAAGGTGTATGAGTTTCGGACTGGTCGAAGATGACACCTTTCTTGTTTTCAATGTTCCTATCAAGCTATTTAAGAGATATACATTTTACTGCGAACAACTATACTTTCGAAGTTGTCAAGGAATTCACCTATCTTGGCACCGCCGTGAACACTCAAAACGATGTCAGCCTGGAAATAAAGCGAAGACTAACTCTTGCTAATAGGTGTTACTATGGTCTCAGTAAGAAATTGAGTAGTAGAGACCTCTCTCACCCGCCAAAACTGACACTCTACAAGACGCTCATCTTACCCGTGCTACTTTACGGCGCAGAAGCATGGGTTGTGTCGCAGACTGATGCAGCCACGCTTGGGGTGTTTGAGAGAAAAATTCTTCGCAAAATCTTTGGTCCTGTTCACGTCGGCGACGACTACCGTATTCGAATGAACCACGAACTGTACGAGCTCTACGCTGACATTGACATAGTCAAGCGCATCACTATCCAACGTCAACGCTGGCTGGGACATGTTGTGCGTATGGACGAAGAAGCTCCGGCGAAAAAGGTGTTTGATGCGGAAGCCGCTGGGCGACGACGAAGAGGAAGACCATGCCTCCGATGGAGAGATCAAGCCGAGGAAGCCCTATCCACGCTTGGTGTGAATGATTGGAGAAGGCGCGCGCGAAGCAGAGGCGCCTGGATAGAGATTTTGAGGTCGGCCGTAACCCGGTAACGGGTTGTTATGGCCACCCAAGTAAGTAAGTACATTTTTGGAAACTAGAGTTTTTTTAAATGTTTGTTGCTCCGCAAATAGTTAACCAGATTCCACTTTTTAATTCAAAAATTCTTTGTTTTTATATGTACACAAAACAATTTTGAAATATTTTTTGAAATGAGATTTTCAAGTTTCAAAAATTATTCATTCATTATACAATGTTGGCAAACATTTTTTATTAACCCTGAGCCGTACGTGAACGACCCCAGGGAAATTTATAAATTATTTTTCGAACTAATAAATACTAAATAATAAATTGTTTAGCTTTATGAAGCACTAACATTTTTTGAAAAATATCCCTAATAATCATGGAATTTCATAAAGTAGAGTCATCTCAACACTCGTTCATAGTTATGAAGCCTGAAATTGAAAATTCGTTTTTTATAATTGATAATAATAATACTTTTTTTCAACGTGGGATCTATTTTTTCGAATTTTCAGTGTTGATGTTTTCTTAAAATAAAATATCCTTTTGGTATTCGAAATGCCATTTAATTTTATATTTGAATATTTTGGTCTAGCAATGAAATAGTACATTATTTTAAAAGAAGTTTTATATGAATTTTTTTTTTGTAATAATCATAAAGTTCTTAATGCTCTGCAAATAATAACATAATTTACTACTTTTCATATATATTCATATACAATTTAAAGAGGGCTCTTGGTATGTTATAAGCGTAAACTTTAAATTCCATACGATACCTCCCTTCCGGAAAAACTGAGGGCAAAGGTAAGTCCATTATAGGTACATTATCAACAATTAAATCTGACTAAAATATTGAAAAATATTTTTACTAAATACATTACATTTAAGCATAATCTTACGGAATATGGGCAGGAATGATTGATATTGGTATAGGGCCGCCATATATCGTAAAACCAATCGAATACCAGATTCTTTTTACCACCCACATATTTGCAAAAGTCCAAGTATACATCGATTCCAAATGGCTTGTAATCATTAGCTTTTTTCAATATTTTGAAACTAATCTAAAAAACAAATTATAATACCATTAAGTGTCAGCTTACATTAAAAAAAGGATCAATGAAATTAAATTGTAAACCTTTCTTTTGCACTCACAAAAAAAGTTTTAGCTTTTTCCTTAAAATACATACACAACGTACTGTTGATTTTGTGACTGGTGGCTTATGTAAGACTACGCGTACACTGAGTAGTTTTAACGTTCGATTTTTTGGCCTCAACGAGCATACAGAAAATGATGCAAATGTTTTATCCAAATCAATGCATTCGATCGCCGTCACTTCGATAGTGTTCCTTACTTTTATAAACTGCTAAAATTAAAGAAGGCATTTGAGATCAAGACAATGTATTCATGATGACATATAAAACTTTCCTTCCTTCCAGCAGATACACCAAAATAAGTTACAGTAAATGACAATGCTATAAGTGTCATAGCAAATATATATTTTTCATACCATAACATCGAGCCCATTGCTAACTTCTTGGAATTTGAATTGCGAATATCAAGTGGAATGACATGAAAAAAGTATATATTACTTAATTAAGTTTGATTGATCGCAAAATTTCATAACACATTCAAATTATTTCGAAAATAGCAATTAACTAGTAAAGGTGTTATATTTGGCCTCACCAAAAATTATATACCCTACACCAGTGGCGGATACAAGGGGGAGGTCTATGGGGACTGAAGTGCCCTCCTGGTAGCTGCCAAAAAATATTTCGATTCAAGAACGTTGATGGAGGATCGAACAAATTAAAGAAGTTCAGGCTTTGATATCTGAAAACCAACTCTTAGCATTTTACACTCATTGTTTCAGTCACTTTTTAAGTTTGTGCGTAGGCAAATTATTGGATATATTTGAAATTCGTAATAAGCTAGACAAAGTTTCATCAGTGCCAAATTATTTTCGAACTCATCTAAAGGAGTACCACTATTGAAACATAACATTTCCGAACGGAGTCCAGAAACAAAATAAAAAATCGCTTAAATACATTGTGTGTGACTAGATGGGTAGAAAAGCATGAATGCTTTGATACTTTCAGCGAATAGCTATGTTTATCTCTGATAAACTCTCACCGTGTCACCGCACCGTGTCCTTCCTGGAAGTAAACTGGGTTGTGTGCAGGGTTTGGTACCCGCCACGTAAAAAAACATTCCAATGAATACTAAAAAATCCTCGGATACAGAACCTCTCAACGTTGACGACCACTGCAAACGAAAAAAGGACTATGATATGCACCTGGAATATCCGGACCCTCAATAGCGAAGGTGCCTCTATGGAATTGCCGGATGCCCTCGGAAAAATTAAGGCTGACATCACCGCCATCCAGGAAATAAGATGGATAGGACAAGGTTGCTCTAAGCAAGCAAGTTGCGATATCTACTACAGCTGACATGCGGAGAGGCGCGAATTGTGATGCGGATTCGTAGTAAGCAAGAGACTTCGCCACCATATCTCCAGGCTCACACCTGTGAGCGAAGGGTTGGCTACGATCCGCGTCAAGGCTCGATTTTTTAACATCAGCTTGATTTGCGCGCACGTCCCGACGGAGGAAAAGGACGATGCTGTCAAAGATGCCTTCTATGCGAGACTCGAGGAAGTATACGACCGCTGCCCGGCCCATGACGTTAAAATTGTACTCGGGGATTTCAACGGAAAGGTCAGAATAGAAGGTATATTAAGCCTCACTGTCGGTCAGTTCAGCCTTCACGAGACCACCTCAAACAACGAACTACGTCTGATCGACTTCGCCGCGGCGCGAAACATGGTAGTAAGTAGCAACAGATTTCAACACCTCGATTTCCACAAGGCCACCTGGCTGTCCCCTGATCAGAAAACACGCAACCAAATCGATCATGTTGTGATCGACGGAAGGCAAGCTTCCAGCGTGCTAGATGTTCGTACGTTCCGGGGAGTCAGTATTGACTCCGATCATTATCTTGTTGCTTTCAAGATACGTACGCGGCTGTGCAATGCAAAGGATGTACGCTCTGGTACGCAACGAAAGCTGGACGTCGCTAAGCTGCAATCTCACCGGAAAGCTGAAGCCTATTCCGCTCGCCTCTCTGAACTGCTCCTTCAACCTGACTCTCTACCCGATGATGCCGGTGGACTTTGGGCGCATATATCCCGCTCCATGCGCTCTGCCGCTGAGGAAGTCATTGGTTTCCGACGCCCACTACCGCGAAATCAATGGTATGACTAGGAGTGTCGCGAAGCTACGGCAGTGAAAAACGCCACCTACAAAAGAACCCTGCAGTCAGCCGCAACGCGAGCCGTGCACGAAAACTACCGGGAAAGGAGAAAGGAAGAGAGGCGCCTTTTCAGACACAAGAAACGAGAGCAGGAAAGGCACGAGCGTGAGAAACTCGAAGTGTTACGGGGCAGGAATGATGCTCGAAAATTTTACCAACAAGTCAAGCGTCTGACCCAAGGTTTCAAGCCCGGAGCATCAACCTGTAAAGATGACCATGGAAATCTGGTTACGGATACGCAGGGTACACTGAGAGTATGGAGGGAACAGTTTTCGAAGCTGCTTGCTGGCGATGACTCCACCAATCCCGCCTTTGGAGAAATTAACCTAATGCCACCAATCAACGACGTTGGTGTGGACCTACCACCACCGTCGCCATGACGCGGTACGAGTTGTGATCCAACGACTTAAGAACAACAAAACCGATGGCATGCCTGCTGAATTGTTCAAGACCGGCGGCGATGAGCTGATAGGGTGTATGCATCAACTCATCTGCAAAATATGGCTAGCAGAAAGCATGCCCGACGATTGGAATCTCAGTGTCCTTTGTCCTGTAATAAAGAAAGGTGACCCGACAATCTGCGCTAACTACCGGGGAATCAGTCTGCTTGCCATCTCTTACAAAGTCCTGTCGACTGTACGGTGTGAAAGACTTAAGCCAACACACTGATTTGGACTTATCAGTGCGGCCTTAAACCTGGTAAGTACACCATAGACCAGATCTTCACACTACGTCAAATCCTGGAAAAAACCCACGAAAACAGATCGATACCCATCATCTCTTTATCGATTTTAAAGCTGCTTTCGATAGCCCGATACGGGCATGGTGCCTGTATGCCACCATGTCTGAGTTCGGTATACCTGCGAAGCTAGTGCGGCTTTGCAGAATAACGTTGAGCAACATAGCCAACTCCGTCAGAGTAGGAAGGGACCTCTCCGAACCATTTGATACCGAACGAGGTTTCAGACAGGGCTATCCACTATCCTGCAACCTCTTCAACTTTGTGATGGAAGGGGTATTGCGAAGAGCCAGTGTACATCGTAATGGCACTATTTTCTACAAAAGTGTCCAGCTCCTTGCATATGCCGATGGTATTGATATCATTGGACGATGTAAGCGAGATGTTACTGCTGGTGGGTTTGACGTTGAACGAGGGCAAAACAAAGTATACGCTGTCCACAAACAGGGAGACGCGGCGTATTGGATCCTATTTTACTGCGAACAACTATACTTTCGAAGTTGTCAAGGAATTCACCTATCTTGGCACTGCCGTGAACACTCAAAACGATGTCAGCCTGAAGATAAAGCGAAGACTAACTCTTGCTAATAGGTGTTACTATGGTCTCAGTAAGCAAATGAGTTGTAGAGACCTCTATCGCCCGACAAAACTGACGCTCTACAAGACGCTCATCTTACCCGTGTTACTTTACGGCGCAGAAGCATGGGTTTTGTCGCAGACTGATGCAGCCACGCTTAGGGTGTTTGAGAGAAAAATTCTTCGCAAAATCTTCGGTCCTGTTCACGTCGGCGACGACTACCGTATTCGAATGAACCACGAATTGTACGAGCTCTACGCCTGGAGAGAGCTTTTGAGGTCGGCCGTGACCCGGTAACGGGTTGTTATGGCCACCCAAGTAAGTAAGTAAGTGCCACCGCTCTAAATTTTAAGGTTGAATACGGCATATATTGCAATTTATACAAGCTATTGTATTGAAATTCGGTATGCGAATGTCGATTACGAATAAAATTTATTTTATAAACATAACTTTGAATTTTTCATTTATATTCGACTTTTTTCAACATTTATATACTTATATTTAAATACTATTTTAATATTTTCCAACCTTTTAACTTTTTCCAATCCATCCCATAACTTTTTTTTCGTATTTTTCAACCTTTTTCAAATTTATTCATAATTTTCTATATTTATTCGACTTTTTCATCGGCTTTAAATTGTTTCAACCTCTTCAAATTTATTTTGAGTTTACAAACCACTTTCAAAATTTTTTATCATTTTTTTCGAGTTTTTCAACATTTTTTAGCATTTTCCACATTTTTTCGACTTTTTCAATTTCTTTCAACTTTCTTCATTGATTTCCATATTTTTTTTTTTTTGACTTTTTCAATCTATTGCAACTGTTTCAACATTTTTTCAACCTTTTACATTTTCTCTTGTCTTCTCTTCACTTCAACGTTTTTTTAACATTTTTTTTAAAATATACTGTGGGGTATGTGAGTTTCGGCATGACTGAAGATAACAGCTTTACTAGTTTTATTTTATTTTTCTTTATCAAATGTTTCAGAGCCGCATTACTCCATCCTTATTTGGATCATATGATTTCAGAACTAAAACCAAAATTCCGGGGCAAGTTTTTGAGCATTTCACGGTTAGAAGGTTTAATACCGTTAAATCACTAGATGGAAATCGTGGAGGCTGCTCAGTTACGAGAGAGATTTAAATTGCAGTAAGGTTGAGCTCAAATCCAAAACTACAATTGTGACACCAGTATTGTTGTAAAACCGATTTCAAAGATACTTTGAATGCAATGAAAGCATTGACCATTATCAAAACCAAAAAAATGGAATCGTTCTTTCCAAGAATCGCAATTCTACTGCAAGTATATGCCACAATTCCACAGAACAAAGTTTTTCGATGTTAAACGATCGCTTGAATGGATTGGTTCCCAAAAGTAACCTCGCAGTTTTGAAACCCTTGACTAGACTACTGATTAGATTGTTTTAATATGCCAAAATATATAAATATTGCTCGTTTAAAAAATATATAAATGTGTGTTTTCATTTCAAAAAATGTCATCCTCCCCTCAAGAAAATCCTAGATCCGCCACTGCCCTTCAGCGTTGTAACAGTAAAAGTGACTAAACGTACCCTTATAGAATTTGAAAATAATTGCTTAGTGACTCTCTGTATAACGTTTTGTAGCTCATTCTTTTATGGTTTGTTCCACACCGTCTATTTGGAATTCGACAACTTTTTGTCTGGTGCTTGGTTATACCTTGTTTTGTATATATGTATGTAAAATTCGGTTTCAATACTTTAAAGTACGAGAAGACCGACCATTGTTAGGTGTTTCATATGGAGAAAAAAAAGTGTGGAATTATCTAAAAAAGTTGAATAGTTGAATAAATATGAATAAAATTGTAAGAAATTGAAAAAAATCGAAGTAGAAAAAAGTTGGAAATTTTGAATAAGGCTGAAAATAATGAATGATGAATAAAATCGAAAAACTTCGAAAGATACTGAAAACTGTCGAAAAGGTCGAAAAAATATTGGAAAATGTTGAAAACAATGAGAGTGGTTAGAAAATATTCAAAAAAATTAAAACTTGGAAAAATATTGCGAAAAAAAGTTGAAAAGGGTTGAAAAATTCGAAAAAAGTAGTTGATAAATATGGAAACAGTTGAAAATCGCTGAAAAAATTTAAAAAATATGTCAGGTAATGGAAAAAGTGGAAAATTGTTGGATGAGTCTAAATATGTTGAAAGGTACTGACAAGTGGAAAAAATGTGGGAAATATTGAGAAAAAGTCAGGAGCCTGTTCAAAAAGTCCAAATAAGTTAAGACCTGTTGAAAGAGTCAAAAAAAAAGTTCAAAAATACTGATAGAGCTGAAAGAGTCGAGAAGATATGAAAAATGTTGACAGAAGTTGAAAGAAAATCAAGCAAAATGTTGAGTCACATGTACATATGTACATACATACATACATACGTATATGGAAAGTGTTGCAAGAAGTTGAAAGAATTTGGAAATATCGAAAAAAGTTAAAAAGGTCTAAAGAATATGGAAAATTATGCGGCACCCGCATACTAAATTTTATCACAAGAACTTCCACCGTTTGCTAAATATGTTTTAAAATTTATGGCGGTGACACACCCACTGGAACAATTCAGCCAGATTTTAACCCAAGATTATCTTTTTGTAAATAACATTCTTCCACCAAATTATACCATTATTGCTCACATATTTCAATAGATATGTCCCTTAATGAGTTTTACTCGTATGGGAGGTGCTCCACCCACTGGTGCTATTTCACCCGCTTTTGATTCAGACTTGCGTTATAGAAATTATATCACCTATACAAGACTACTTTCAGTATCATTCAAGATATATATGATCTGCATCCGTTTACAAAATTTCATCAGAATATCTTCCATGGCTTTTGAGACATGACGTTACAAAAATTTATATTAAGGGTGGTGTCGACTCAATCGGTCGGTACAGATCAATAAACATATTCTTTTCTATACCTGTCCCGCCCTCACTTATAGACTACAAATGGAATGACAGAATGAATAAGCCATCTGTGCAGAGTATAAAAAATATGATTGAAAATGTAAGCGTAGGGGGCGTAATATACACTACTGTTCAGTGCACAGAACGTTATGCTTTTAAGATTTTAATCAGTACAACTTGTTAAACTGTACGTTCTTATATTTTTAAGTAAATGCTTTCGGATTACTTTTTAATTACTTATTCTGTATTTGTGCGGTCAGCTATAAAGATGACAAAACATAATTGAGATATAATTTTTCATGTCACTCCACTTGATATTCGCAATTTAAATTCACAGAAGTGATAGGTTCGAAAGTACGGTTTGAAAATTTCATATTTACTGTAACGCTTATAGCATTGTCATTAACTTTTACTTATTTTACTGTATTTGCTGGAAGAAATCAAAGTTTCGTATGGCAGCAATAATATATTGGGTTGATCCTAAATGGTTTCGATAATCTTAGCCATCAGTAAAAACAACGAACGTTATCTTAATGTTGTCGATAGAATGCATTGATTTGGATAAAACCAAAGCCAATAAATCGAACGCTAAAACTACTCAGTTTTCGAGTCATTTTACATAGGACACCAGTCACCCATTCTACATTATGTTACGCAGTTATTTATTTTAAGGAAAAGATATACATAAGTTATTTTTTATGAGGGTAAAAGAAATTTTGATGGAGATATTTTTAAAATGGTGCAAGTACGTCACTTCAGTTTCCAGTAGAGTTTTTTTTAGACATAAGCTATTAATATTAATAGAGTTTAGCTACTACACCTATAAGTCTTCCCAGCTAATGAATTTCAGAAAAAACCAACATTTAATTGTTTTAAGAATTTTCTTTTTATTTCAGCTTCAAAGTTTTGAAAAAAGGTATTGGTTACAAACCGTTTGAGATGGATGTATATTAAGATACTTGCAAATATTTTGAAGGTAAAAAGAATCCGGTATTTGGTTCTTCAATATATGGCAGCCTTACACCAATATCAATCATACCTGCCCATATTCTGTAAGATTATGCTGAAATTTTGTAAATTTAACAAAACTATTTTGAATTTTTTAGCATGATATAACTGTCGATAACATTGTTGTAGTGACGGTGGGGCAATCTGCGGCGCTTGCCCCACACTGTCTGGCTCATGATCTTATGTAGTGTAATCAAATATACAAAAATTGAAATACATAAGAATGTGATTCAAAAATTTGCATTTCAGAATTTGTTACATTATTGGCTCATTACCTACATTTGTTTATACATTTAAAGTTTAAACAATTTTATTAGCGTTCAGAATTGTGAGTCTGAAATGATTCATATTTTTTATAAAAACATGAGCCTAAAACTAATTGCCTGCCACGCATATATTTTGACTCTTTTCTCACTCTCTTATGTTCCATAAATTCTGAACTTCAAATGAGTAGCAAACACATACAATCCCAAACCAAAAATGATTTCAGCTGGCAAGTAGTCTGCAAAAAGCAGTTAATTAGTCAAAAATGAGCTTAACCGTCTGAGCATGTTTTGAAGACCCCGAGTACTGGGATTCAGTAATATTTGTGGATGAATCAAAATTCAACCTATTTGACTCAGATGGCATGTCACGAAAGCCGAATACGGAAACAACAACATGATGGTGGCAGCGCCATGGTTTGGGCTTGCATGTCAGCTGCTGATACCGGAAATTTGGCTTTTATGGAAAATGTCATGAGTATGGAAATGTGTCTTCTGGTTTTAAATGAAACTTTCTGCAGAGTGCCGAAAATCTGTGCATACAGACAATTTACGGTTTTATCAATTTAAGGACCCAAAACACTGAGCGGGCATAGTTCAATCCTCGTAAATATATAAGTGCGCGCATTTGATGGCATCGCCAGCACAGTCGCCAGATCTAAGTGTGATTATAAATTTATGAACGATTTTCAAAAAACATGTCCGAAAATACAACATTTCAAACAAAAAAGGTTTAAAAGAGGCACATATTGGTACCAGGCAGTGACTTTGAGACACTATTCAAATTAAAATTGCTGCATTTTTTTAATCAGTAGGTTTTCAGTTTTCAGGTTTCTCGTATTCCTTTATTTAACATTATTCTTCTAAAAATGGACTAAAATAGAATCATTTGAACATTTTACCTGAGAAATTTTTTTCTAAAACAAAAAAAAAAACTGCGTGAAGTAACATATAGTGACTGACAGTCACTTCATATAATTTTACAATGATATGCTTTATAAATTATATTATGTCCTACTTGACTATAACAACAACAAAAAACAGTCCCCTCGACAAATTTGAAATTTCGGACTTGTTTTTACGAATAAAATTAATGAGAGTCATCTCCAAAAATTCGAAATTTTGAAGCAGCTGTTGCGAATGACGATGATGATATTGTAAATGATGACGATGTCAGTCAATGCTTTTGCCTATTTTTCGACAACGACGTGCTGCGTCTCATTGTTCGAAACACAAAGGCAAATACAATCAAAACCTTTGGGAGAAACTAGAAACTTACTGAAAAATTAGAGATACTCGGATATATAGGATTGTTATTATATCGCTCACTTACTTCACTTACTGGCATAAAGTGGGAGAAAAACACATTTAAAGTTTTCAATAAGTTGCTTTTTATATGAAAATGATGAAAAGTATGTCTTCATAAACTTTTCCCACTAGACAAATTTATGAGATACTCCCACAAAAATCATGTTTTTTGAGTTAATGATGCAGAAATATTTACCATTTCTTGTTTTATTTTGTGTGAAAAAATCAGAAAAGTATCTCATAAATTTGTCTAGTGGGAAAAGTTTATGAAGACATACTTTTCATCATTTTCATATAAAAAGCAACTTATTGAAAACTTTAAATGTGTTTTTCTCCCACTTTATGTTTTTTGAGTTATGCCAGTCTTGAAGTAAGTGAGAGATATGTAGAATTGCGTTAGCAAAGAACTTTAAAGAGTTCTGAAATCCATTATATAAAAGTTTGCTTATCTATCATATACCGTCGTTTTGATGAAAAGAACACAAGATAGGCGCAACATTCGCTGGATAAATTGGCTCTTATCAGGGATCTTTGGAATAAAAACTTATATTCTAGGGAAACCTCACTATTGAGGAACAGTAAGTACCATTCTGTGGTTGGATGTTCTTCCGCCAATATATACCATCTAAACCTGATAAATATAGTATGAAAATTTGATGAATTTTCGAGAGTTCTTTTTAACTAGCAAAACTCGGCGCGCGTTGTTACGCCTCAATATATAATATATAATGTGTTTATATTGTATTTGGATTAAATAAGCGAAAATTGTTTTTTTTATTACTTAATCTTAATTCCAGTGGATAAACAATATTTTAAGTGCATAAATGAACAATTAATTTGGTGGTAATCATTTGAAATGCGTCGAATCAACACCTTTGAATGAGTTTAATTTGGCTATAGTCCTCGTCTGCTATATATGTCTCCTTCATCTGCGTCAAAAAGTTGAAGAGACATAAAACATTTTGGTATTTTCTCATTGTGGAGGCGTGGCACTACTAATTTTTTCATTGAATCTTATTTTTATCTCTCTTTTAAGTATATGTACATTAGACCAGGTTGATTTGTATCAAGCAAAATAAAGTCAGCCAGACACCGACTTTAAAGTTATAAAGATCCTTAAAAACGAAATCTTAATTTTTTTTCGTTCCGAGAAAAACCAATGGAGCACTTTTGATTCTCCTAAAGGTCAATTTTGGCTAAAAAAAAAAGTGTTTCTTGCTCGAAATTTTTTTTCTTCTCAGAATGAATACCTGAATTCGCTTGAAAAATAAAGATTGCGCTCTTGCAAAAAAATTTACAGAAAAAAAATTTTAAATTTATTTTCTGTAATGGATAATATTTAGTTCCGAAATTCGATTTTTCCATATAAAAAATGTGCAAGTGACTGTGAGTCACTATGTAGTACTAAACGCAATAAAATAACGTGGTACGAATAAGGTTAAATTAAATGGCGTAATATCTCGCCAGATACCACTAAGAAACTTGTTGCTTCGATACCAAACCACTTTTAAGCAGACCTTGAAACTTTTATACTTTTATTCAAAAAGTTTTCAAAATAAAAGTTTCTTAAAACTTTTTTGTTATAAAAGTTTTTATAAACTTTCTTCAAAAACTTTTATAGAACAAAAGTTTTTCCAAAAAACTTTTTCAAAAAGTTTATACATAAAAGTTTTTTCAAAAAACTTTTATGAAAAACTTTTTCATAAGAGTTTTTCTGAAAAACTTTTAAAAAAAACTTTTATTAATAAAAGTTTTTTATAAAAGTTTTTTTTGACTTTTATTAATAAAAGTTTTTTTTAAAAGTTTTTTTTAACTTATATTTTTAACAGTCACATGCAAAGAGTTTTTTTTGACTTTTATTTTTCAAAAGGCGAAAATAAAAGTTTTTTTTGTATGAAAGAACGAGGAAAATCCAAAAATAATATCTTGGATTACTAAGCAAAAAATTTCAAAGGAGAAAACTTAGGATTATTGATAATAAAGTCCAAAGGAAAATACTTAAGATGTTTCTGAAAAGAAAGAAATTTCTGATAATTATGCACTTATAATATTTAGAAAAATTGTGCTTAACGCATCAATGGGAAAAGGCCGAAAATGGATTTTGGGAGTACAGGGGAGGTTCCTGACCCTCCAAAAAGGTGTTTTGGACCCATTTTTCGAAAAAAATTTTATTGCACGAATCAATGGGAAAAGGCCGAAAATGGATTTTGAAAGTGACAAAATAGATCCCCGACCCTCCTAAATAGGATTTTTGGACCCATTTTTCGAAAAAAATTTTATTGCACGAATCGATGGGAAAAGGCCGAAAATGGATTTTGGAAGTGACAAGTGAGGTCCCCGACCCTCCTAAATGGGATATTTGGACCCATTTTTCGAAAAAATTTTTATTGCACGAATCGATGGGAAAAGGCCGAAAATGGATTTTGGAAGTGACAAGTGAGGTCCCCGACCCTCCTAAATGGGATTTTTGGACCCATTTTTCGAAAAAAATTTTATTGCACGAATCGATGGGAAAAGGCCGAAAATGGATTTTGGAAGTGACAAGTGAGGTCCCCGACCCTCCTAAATGGGATATTTGGACCCATTTTTCGAATAAAATTTTATTGCACGAATCGATGGGAAAAGGCCGAAAATGGATTTTGGAAGTGACAAGTGAGGTCCCCGACCCTCCTAAATGGGATTTTTGGACCCATTTTTCGAAAAAAATATTATTGCACGAATCGATGGGAAAAGGCCGAAAATGGATTTTGGAAGTGACAAGTGAGGTCCCCGACCCTCCTAAATGGGATATTTGGACCCATTTTTCGAAAAAAATGTTATTGCACGAATCGATGGGAAAAGGCCGAAAATGGATTTTTGAAGCGACAAGTGAGGTCCCCGACTCTCCTAAATGGGTTTTTTGGACCTATTTTTGGAAAAAAATTTTAGTGCAAGAAAAAAATTTTAGTGCAAGAAAAAAATTTTTTTACAAAAATAGGTCCAAAAAAACCCATTTAGGAGGGTCGGGGACCTCACTTGTCACTTCCAAAATCCATTTTCGGCCTTTTCCCATCGATTCGTGCAATAAAACTTTTTTCGAAAAATGGGTCCAAATATCCCATTTAGGAGGGTCGGGGACCTCACTTGTCACTTCCAAAATCCATTTTCGGCCTTTTCCCATCGATTCGTGCAATAAAAATTTTTTCGAAAAATGGGTCCAAATATCCCATTTAGGAGGGTCGGGGACCTCACTTGTCACTTCCAAAATCCATTTTCGGCCTTTTCCCATCGATTCGTGCAATAACATGTTTTTCGAAAAATGGGTCCAAATATCCCATTTAGGAGGGTCGGGGACCACACTTGTCACTTCCAAAATCCATTTTCGGCCTTTTCCCATCGATTCGTGTAATAAATTTTTTTTCGAAAAATGGGTTCAAAAAACCCATTTAGGAGGGTCGGGGACCTCACTTGTCACTTCCAAAATCCATTTTCGGCCTTTTCCCATCGATTCGTGCAATAAAATTTTTTTCGAAAAATGGGTACAAAAATCCCATTTAGGAGGGTCGGGGATCTCACTTGTCACTTCCAAAATCCGTTTTCGGCCTTTTCCCATCGATTCGTGCAATAAAATTTTTTTCGAAAAATGGGTCCAAAACACCTCTTTGGAGGGTCAGGAACCTCCCCTGTACTCCCAAAATCCATTTTCGGCCTTTTCCCATTGATGCGTTAAGCACAATTTTTCTAAAAATTATAAGTGCATAATTAACATAAATTTCTTTCTTTTCAGAAACATCTTTAGTATTTTCCTTTGGACTTTATTATCAATAATCCTAAGTTTTCTCCTTTGAAATTTTTTGCTTAGTGATCCAAGATATTATTTTTGTTTTTTCCTCGTTCTTTCATACAAAAAAAACTTTTATTTTCGCATTTTGAAAAATAAAAGTCAAAAAAAACTCTTTGCATGTGACTGTTAAAAATATAAGTTAAAAAAAACTTTTAAAAAAAACTTTTATTAATAAAAGTCAAAAAAAACTTTCAAAAAAAACTTTTATTAATAAAAGTTTTTTTTAAAAGTTTTTTTCGACTTTTTGAAATAAAAGTTAAAAAAAACTTTTACTTTTATTTTCGGATATAAAAGTTTTAAGGAAACTTTTACTTTTATTTCACAAAAATAAAAGTTTAAAGTTTACTTTTACCTAAAAAAAAACTTTTATAAAAGTTTATTTCAAGCTCTGCTTTTAAGCCATAGTTGACCAAATAGTTTACCACACGAAACATAAAAAATTACAAAATCATTATTTTTGACAATGTTTTTTCAGCTTATACATATCTGCATAAGATAAGCTGTGACTTGAAATTTAGTAATATGTTTTGATTTACTATGTTTAAGATTTCGGAAAATATTTTTTAACAACTAAAAAATTTATTTTTAAACTACAATTTTTTTTCTTTCAAATGACATCAATATTTTTTTCATAGTCCATTTAGTTTCAGAAGAGCGCTGAAGTTAAAAGAATTACTGCATAAAATAAGCTGTGAGCCACTGTATCTCACTTTCACAGCCCTGCACAACGTGCACTATCGAAAGATCCTTCAGCACCTTGCGCAGGGTAAAAACTTGGTTAAGGTCAACAAAGCTAGAAAATCGGCTTTTTGGCCTCTGTATGATGAGTGTGCATAAGAAAAAGGTTCTGATTGCGAAAAAAAAATTTGAAACAGAAATGTTGGAAAGGTTTAGCCAAAACCATCGTAGGCTAGCGTTGAAATATTCTTAAGGTTTGCAGGAATATAATTCCAACTACATATGTAGTAGTTTTAATGTTTTTAAATATTCAAATAAAGTGATATTTGGAACTTAAGATATTTTGAGTTTTTTTGTCCCACCCTGTCATTGTCGATCTCTTTTCATCGATTAGTGCAAAATAAAATTCGAAAATTGACCAAAATTGGGCAGTTTTTGAACTCGGAACCACTTCTAGTGATGGCCAAATTCCATTTCAGATCTCTTTTCATTGATTGGTGCATAAAAAATTTTCAGAAATGGATCAGAATCGTGCAGTTTTTGAATCCGAGGACCACCTCTGGTGATGTCATAGAAACCACCTCTCACCATCTCTTTGAACATTTTTTCAAAACAACGTTAAAAAGTATTTTTTCGAAATTCATATTCATTGACAATGGATAAACAATAATAATACTTATTGGCAATCGATAAACAATTTCTTATGCAGTTATGAATCAATGTAAAAAGAATCCATTGAAAAATGATAATTATCAACAACTAATATAATATTTCTTATCAATAATAAAAATAAAAAAAATAATTTTTAAAAGTAATTCGTAACATTTGGCATTTTTTTAATCGCAAAGAAGCAAATAATAGTTATTTTGCCCGATACATGAGAAAATTTCAAAAACCATTGGGATTGGCTGTAACATTTTAAATCAAAACGACAAGAGATGCTCTAGAGAACTGTGGAGATTCCTAAAACGATTTGGAATTGTAATAGGAAACAAAGTGGAAGTGGTTTGATCTAGGAAACTAAATTTTGGGAGAATTTTCTTCAAACCCGATTCTATTATATAGGCACATGTGCAAATCCGCCAGAATTAGCCTTTTAGCTGGCATCGTTTTTTTTTTTTTTTTTTTTTTTTTTGAGTACATCTTTCAGCCATAGTTTTTCTTGAAGCTGGGTGTCTTGAATTAATATTCAAGGCTGTTCAACTAAAATTCAGATAGCTATTTTTTTTATTTAACTTTATATGTAGCTTTTAGTGTTTTTTTTTAACTTAAATGCAATTTTAATTATGTCTCCATTTGAATTTTAATTTCGTTTTCATTTTCGTTGAAATTGGTTTATTATTGGGTTTTATGTTTTCATTTTATACAAAAGTATTTATATTTTTAAGTTTTACAAAAAGAAAATAAAAATATCTTCAATAGTTTATGTAAGAAAAAATTAAACAAAAATTATTTCTCACTTTTCCAGTTTTGCACCTTTTGTGCACAAGCATGTTTGTTATACAAAATCAGTACTTTTTCCAAAGGCCTTTACTTTTGATAACGCTTTTTATACGTTTGAGCATACTCTCCATCAGATTTTCGATAAAGTTTTTCGGAATTTTGGACCATTCTTTTTGTACCCGGTTCCAAAGCTCTTGAGGGTTTGCGGGTGGATTTTTATACTGGACCAGCTGTTTTTTGGCGGTTTCCTAAAAATTCTCAATGGAGTTAAGATCGGGGCTTTGAGCTGTACACTTATTTTTTACTGTTGGTTTTCATATGTTTATAACAACAACTCTTAATTGGGAGACAATAACAACTACAATGAGAGCGCGTAGTAGATTTTTTTATCATATCACTAAGATATGACTTTTGCATTTGAACAGTGCAATCCTTATAAAAATTGAAAAAATAGGAAATCTTCCTACGCTTATATCTCAGCGCATGATGTACTGATTTCTACATTGATAATTTGGGAGTATTCTTCTCAATGAGTAATTTAATTAATATATCATTAATTGCTGTAGCTATTTTACATCCCTCCCTTACCTTCGAGAAAGAATTATACTATGTGGTAGTACGGCTAAAAAAATAGTGTTGTTACATGGTATACACACCTGATTTCAAATCACCCCATTGCTAAAGAAGTTTCACTTCAAAAATGAGAAAAGCCAACAGAAACCATGGTTTAACAACATAATTAAAAATTTAATTTAACACCGAAATTTTGCGTACAACAAATGGAAGCGTTACAAAATACCTGAACTGTACAATAAGTACAGAGACCTAAAAATAAAGTTATCAAAGAAATAAGACCTTTGAAAACAAATTTCTATGAGGAAAAATTCAAAAATGCAATTGGTGGCAAAAAAAACATGGAAGGAAATTCGAAATATTGTAATTGGAAAAACTGCCCAAGTAGAAATTTCAGTAAACGTTCCGGCACTGTAACCACACATTCGGTTTGTTTCGGTTAAGTATTTGTGTAGATAACTACTCCTAACCGCTATGTTACGTAAATGTTACGTAACCGTTACCAAGTGGGGATATGGAAAATATAAGGATATGTGTAGTTATTGTTACTGAATTTGTGACTAATTTGTGACCACAATCTGTAGTTATAGCGACCCACACGCAGACGTTTTTGTGTAGAAAATATTTTACTTTAAGTTACTTTTATCATTGTAGCATACATTCATAAATGAATACAATGGTAAGAAGCATTAATATGTATGCGTATTATTATGACTTATAATATTTACTTTTTATATGAGCTCAATTCTGCATATTATGCGTAGAAATTCAAAGGAAGCTCATTTTTATTGTAAATATTAATATTCTGTTGAATGAAAAACTTATGCGCTTAGTAAATATCGAATATTTAGTAATATATTAAAAATATTAAAAAAAAAATTTAGTAATCAAATGCTTTTTAAAATGCTGGAATGATCTTAAAACGTTTACTAGGTGTTCTAAATGTATGTTTATAGCCTTATTGAGATAATTTCAGCTTTAAATTTGCATAATAACTTTTTTAGAAATTATATAAAATTATAAATCAAAATGGATGTCTTATGAAAAATGGCGTCAGGCTTATTTGTGACCGCATCATATGTTGTGACCGATTCACCTTTAAGGGCGAAGCTGTTTAATCTTAAAAATTTCAACGTAACTCATTATTAATTAAAGTTATTCAAAAAAAACTGTGCTTTTTACTATGTGTTAGCGGATATCTATAGCATTACACATCTTGACAACGCTCCTCAAAAGATTTCCATCAATATTGAATACTGAATTAGCGCCGCTTGTTTTAATTTGTCAATTCAACCCCTATCTTGTTCGAAAATTCGATAACCCTTATAACTTGAGCAACTTTTAAAATCAATCTATTTCTTCAAAAGCTTACAATTTCAAACAGGCGGCTCAAATCCAGTATTCAATATGATGAGAATCCTATGAGGAGCATTTTCAAGATATGCAACGCTATAAATATCCGCTGACACATCGTAAAAAAAAAACAGTATTTTGAACCGCTCTACTTTCAAAATGTTATGTACACATATGTTATGTGACCAAAATGTGTCTCTAACTAAATTTGTGTACGAAATGGTCACATTTTGAGTCACTTTTACTGATTTGTGCCTAAAATATCGTGGTTGCCAACAGGTTACTTTTAAGAAGAGCTGTGTAGTTATTGTTACTAAAATTTGAACCAAATAGGATCAATTTGGTACACAAAAATTACTGAAATGTTACCATAAAGTCAAACTGACCTTTTCAGTATTTTGGCAGTTAATAATCGGCTAATGTGACTCAATACAGGAAAAGTTACGCACGCGAATTTTGTGACCTTAAAAGTCACAAATTTCTACTTGGATGTATCCCAAGAAAAGCATTTAATTGAGGTCAATGACTTAAATAATAAATTTGCCAAACTGCCAATTCCAAGTTTCAACATAAATTCTAATTTGAATATTATCAGGACTCTATGTGATGGCGCTGACTTCAGTTTCAGATGTGTGGATCAAATCAAAGTATTAAAAAGCTTTCTTGATGTTAAATCAAACGCGGTTTTGATGAGATACACCCTACTTTCTTAAAAGCATTACTCCTAATCTTACTTCCCTTCATAACCCACATATTCAACAGCATCATAACCACGTCCATTTTTCCAAGTGGAAATTTTTATGAAAATCGTTTGAGCCACTCTTGAGATATATGGAATCAAAATTTTCAACTGTTGAAAAGAGCCACGCTCACTTTTACCATTCTGCCCACTTTTATCACAATTCAAGATATATTTAAATGTACCCGCTAACCAAATTTCATCACATCTTGCACGGCTTGCGAGATATGGTGGCATGAAAATTAAAATTTAGGGCTGTGCCATGCCCCTGTAGGAAGCTTTGAAAATTTTAAACCTAGCCTAATCCATATCTTGTTCACATGTGCGTCAAATCACGAATTTTCATCAAAATCGCAGCAACTTTTTTCAAAATTGGCCAAAGTAAATATACATAGAGTATGGGCGGTAGGCGTGTCCGTGAATCGATTTCGTCCGTTTTCAATAACAAGATGCCTGCAAGATGATGTGACCTGTGTGTGAAAGTTTCATTCAATTAGCTTTCTTGGTTTTCCCGTAAACCTGATTTCAACAGACAAACAGACAGACGGACATCGCTAAATCAACTCAGGTGGTGACGCTGATCAAAAATATATGTACTTTTCCATGCCTGCCACGCCTCCTTCTATGTGGTACAAACGGAAGGACAAAGTCAATATACCCTCAGTTTAGGGTATAAAAACATGGTTATGGTATTATGCTGCACTGCATTTTTTATATAAACGAATTCCGTAACTCCAATTTGTCAAAAAAGAAGAAAAAACACTCAAAATACCTTCTGCTTACGTTTGTATTAGTAAATGTATTAGTTTTAGTTTAAGTACATATCGTCACCTCAGAGAGTAAGTGTCCTATCAGCAAAAACATGAAACTGAGAAAACAGCGTTTTAAAGTTATTTACTCTGCGACTTGTTACTTAAGGATTAGTAATGTGTTTTTTTTATTATTTTGCCTCTCTGAATAACCTATAAGGTATTTGAAAAAAATTTATTGAAACTTACCTTTGATTTTTCTGTTATTAAAATTATCCGGATTTGTATGAGTTATGACATTTGCATTCTGAAACTCCACGTAAAAGGTATATTACGTTTGATCTAAAACACACAAAAAGTGGGGCATAGGAAAACGGGTATGTAGAAGATCTATTCTAAAGTGTTTTGGCTGAACCGGCACGCTCATGCTAGTGTTACATTTTAGACCCAAACTTCTAAACTACTGAGCCGATTTTGACAAACGAAATATCGTTGCTTTCATATTACCAAGAAGAGTATAATAAAGCTATTATTACTTCAAAAATCTGTTCACAGACGGCGCTGTATGCAAAAAATAAAATATAATAATTTTATAAGTCACATAATTGAATAAGTCATCAATTGGTGGAATAATTTTTTTTTTTCATCAAATGAAGCCTTAACAGATATAAGAAGTACCATTCGTACTTCAAAATTCATTTTCGGCCTTTTTGCAACGATTGGTGCCAGAAATTTTTTGCCTTGAAACGAGGCCAAATTACCGCCGGGGATATCTTTTCCCCTCTCATACAAAAGTCCATTCTCACTTTTGACCTGTGAGCGATAGTTTACTATATAATGTGACTTCAACGGCAAAAAAAAGCAGTTAGGACATTTGCACTCCGAGATTTTCTTTTCAAAGCTGCAGTTAGAACATAAAGCATACAGAGATCTTTGGAACGGGAAGAGGTAGCTAAATTTCGATAACACCAAACGAAAGGGTGTATTTTCTTAATTAAGTTGGCGTGTTAAAAAAATTTTGTCAAAAAGTGCGATAGGACACTTACACTCTGAGGTGACGATATGTGGACTGCAAATAATTTTCTGTTTTTACATGTAATCACATTAATAGTACACAAAGAGACTAAGTCCTATAGCACTACTATATGTATAAGCAAATTTAAATTATGTCGGATATACTTGCAACGTCAATGACCAACAAGGTCCACATGTTTCAAAATAGCCGCTACTTCTGTAGGTCTGGGTGATAGCTGGTACGTTAACCGCATTCGTTCATTTTCAATCCAAAGAATTGTGTTAGAAGGTGTGACCTGTGTGCCAAATTAAATTGGCTTTCTTGATTTTCCCGTAAACGTGATTTCAACAGACAGACGGACAGACAGACAGACATAGCTAAATCGACTCGGGTGGCGATGCTGATCCAGAAATTTTACATTTTTCTATATCTGCCACACTTCCTTCTATGCGTTACAAATGGAATGACAAAGTGTACGGTATAAAAACACCACATAAAAATAACATTTTCTTTTTAATTAAAGTTTATTTAGCAATTTATTTTTTATAATAACCACAGCGTGCAATGATAATTCGTTGCAATAAGTAAATGCTGCTACTTTTCAAAAATATTCACATACATTTTAGCCAGGACCCTTGGTATGTTATAAGCGTACACTTTAAAATCCATACGATACCTCCCCTCCGGAAAAACTGAGGGCAAAGGTATATTCATGAGAGGTACATTAGTGACAATTATATCATGCTAAAATATTGATGAATAGATTTATTTAAAAAAACTTAATTTGAACATTATCTTACGGAATATGGACAGGAATGATTGGCATTGGTGTAGGGCCGCCATATATTGTAGAACCAATCAAATATCGGATTCTTTTTTCCCCCGAAATATTTGCAAGCATCCAAATATACATCGATCCCAAATGGTTGGTAACCATGACTCGTAGCTTTTTTCAACATTCTAAAACTCATCTAAAAATAAAGTTTTTTATAATACCATTAAGAGTTGGTTAAAATTAGAAAAAAACTAATGTGTGCAGTTCACAGGTGGTAGAAGTGAAACCTTCAGGAAACTAAACTGCAATAGAGTGAGACGAATATAATATATTTAAATCAGCGGTGGGCACAAAAATCTAACAAAAGAGCAAAACAACAACATCAAGCAACAACAAACGAAATTTTAAAGTTTTTTAGCACAGAAAAAACCAAATTACACTACAAACAAAAACAATTGCTACATTCGTCAAGACACAATGCGGCGCCGTCATTTATAACTTTGGTTTTTGTTTTCATTTGAATTCAAGTCAACGCTGTGCCTCGATAGCATTGAAATTCTGCGAATTTTGTGCCTCGATAGCGTTGAATTCTGCGAATTTTTTTTTTGTTGCTTGTGCGTCGAATAACGGTTAGAGCAATGTGAGCAAATAGAGCCACTAAGTGCCCTTCACTGATTTCAATGATAAAAGTAAAATAAAAATGGCAAATCTTTTGAAAAAGATTGAATCATCAAATAAAAGTTTCCAGACTACAAAAAAATAAAACAACTTTGCACTTTTTCATCAAATGTCGCTTATTTTTTTCTATTACTTTTGATATTTTAATAACAACAACGCTTAATTGGGAGACAGTAACAATTACAATGAGAGCGCGTAGTAGAAGTTTTTTTTTTCTCCTCACTATGACATCGCTTTTGCAGTTGATGAGTGCTGTGCTTGAAAAAATTTAAAAAAAAAATAGGAAATCTTTCCACGGTACTTTGCCTGATGAGTTCTTTAATATATTTCTTATTGCTGTAGCTATTCTAGATCTCATCAACAAAACCTTACCTTCGATAGAAAAATTGTACTAAGTGACAGCACGGCTAAAAAAAGTGAAGTTTCACTTCAGAAAAGGCTTAATGGAATGAAATTGGAACACTTTCTATTGTACACATAAAAAAAATTTTAACTTTTTTCCTTAAAATAAATTACTGCACAACATACCGATACATTCGTGACCGGTGCAAAATGCACATTGACGTGAAAACTGAGTAGTTTTAGAGTGCGATTTATTGGCTTCAACGAACATACAGAAAATGAGGCAAATGCTTTATCCAACTCAATGCATTCGATCGCAGTCATTACGACAGTGTTGGTTGCTTTTACTCGTATAAATGGCTAAAATTAAAGAAGACATCAAGGATCAAAGCAATGTATTGATACTGTCAAACAAAACTTTCCTTCCTTCCAGCTAATACAGTAAAATAAGTTAAAGTAAACGACAGTACTATGAGTGTCGTAGCAAATAAAAAATTTTCAAACTTTAACTTCGAACCCATCGCTAGCTTCCGTGAAAATCAATCAAAAATTTTCGATTTATTGAAGTAAAATAGTTGAAGCTTAGTATAATAAATGAAAAATTTACCATGGGTTTGATTTTTTATACTTGTAACTAACAAAATTATGCATAAATACTCATAAATACATATCTATTACCATCATTAAAAACTCATAAAAAATATATCAGTTTAAAATTTTGAAATTCAAAACATTACAAGCTGCTATAATTAGAGTTATATAAATACATAATCAATGGTTGTAAATTAAAAAAATATTGATATTTTACGAGCAAATAAAGAAATTGTAAGTTTAATATTTTAAAAATTTGTTATGTAATTATTGCATTATTATTATTCAAAACATTGTTATTTAGGTATATACACATTTAGAATTGTGATAAGAATTTGCTTAATTCTTTCTCATTTTGTACACGTTGGTGAAAAAATTATATTTTTACAACTGCGTTATATAGTAAGGTTTTAGTTTAGTAACGCAGTTGTTTTATTTTACGATGACTTCCATTAAAAACTGCATAACATAACGCTTTTCTTACGCCTCGACATAGAAAATAAATTCGATAAAAATGAGCAAATTCGCTGTTCGAAATCTTGAACAGCGGCAGAAAATGGGTTAAAGTGATTTTTATTCCTAAGGTGGGTAGAAGCGGCCACAAATCAGTTAAAGACTTTAGGCGACTCAGATTGTCGTCTTTTGACTTAAAGACACTAGACAAAAATACCAGATGCCTTTATTAGAGAAACACTGGACAGCACATCCATTTTTACCTCGCAGCATGCACGCCTCAAAGGAAGATCTACCGAAACTGCTCTTCATGAGGAAACTCGCACGATTGAGCGGTCTTTAAACTTCCGTCAATTCACGCTGGCAGCCTTTCTAGATATTGAAGGTTCCTTTAACAATGTTTTTACCGAAGCTTTTCAGGAAGCACTTATCGGACTCGTTGTACCTGGATAGTATCTAGGCTTGAGTGCAGAATCATTCAAGCTAGTATAGGCGGCAGTCAGGTGCTAAAGTCTGTTAGCAGGCGAACACCTCAGGGTGGCGTACTATCGCCTCTGCTGTGGCTTGCTTTTATAAACACCATCCTTACTCAGCTCAATAAAAATGGGGTAAAAATCATTGCATATGCGGATGATGTGGTTTTACTTGTATCAGGTCTGTTTCCTGACGTGATTAGCAACATCATGAAATAGGCTCTGACTAAGCTGCGCTCTTGGGCTACTGGGTGTGGCTTAGGAATAAACTCAGCCCAAACTGACCTGATGCATTTCACCACAAAGACCAAAATACCCAATTTAACTTTCCCCGACTTTAAGGATAGAATCTTTCACTTGCTAAGTCGACCAAGTAACTGCGAGTCGTAATAGATCCAAAGCTCAATTGGAAATTCAGTATTGATTAGAAATGCAAAAAGCTTGCATAGCTTTGTGTGCGTAAAAGAAAAATTTTAGTAAACAATGGGTTTTTCAACCAAAAATGATACTGTGGATGTACACAGCTGTAGTTCGTCCGATCCTCACTTACGGTGCTTTAGTCTGGTGGCCAGCTGCTTGGAAAGGCAAAAACCAGCTAAGCTAGAAAGAAAGCAAAATTCAGATGAAAGGTAATTGAATATGGCATAAAATTGACAACTACACATTTAAAATCCTCTGGAGATCCCTTGGACACCCGTCCGGGGATGAGCTAGTTGTGAGAGGCGAGTCTCTCCTAGACTTAAAACTTGGAATGTGTGCGTAGGGTTTGGGTCCCACCACACATTATCATCATTTCCAATGAAAACCAAATCAGCCTCGGATAATAGCCCTCACTACGATGACGACCACTGCAAACGAAAAACGGACAATGATTTACGGATATGCACCTGGAATGTCCGGACCCTCCATAGGGAAGGTGCAACTATCCAACTGGCGGAAGCCCTCGTAAAAATAAAGGCTGACATCACCGCCATCCAGGAGATGCGATGGAAAGGACAAGGCTGCTCTAAACGGACGAACTGTGATATCTACTACAGCGGCCATGCGGAGAGGCGCGAATTTGGTTGCGGACTCGTTGTAAGTCGAAAATTACGCCACCTAGTTCTCCGGTTCACGCCAATAAACGAAAGGTTGGCTACGATCCGTATCAAGGCAAAATTCTTCAACATAAGCCTAATTTGCGCGCACGCCCCGACGGAGGAAAAGGACGATGCCACCAAGGATGACTTCTACGCGAGCCTAAAGGACGTGTATGACCGTTGTCCGACCCACGATGTAAAAATAGTCCTCGGCGATTTTAACGCGAAGGTCGGAAAAGAAGGCATCTTTGGCGCTACAGTCGGTCAGTTCAGTCTCCACGAGACCACTTCAAACAACGGTCTAAGATTGATCGACTTCGCCGCGACGCGAAACATGGTAGTTAGTAGTACCAGATTTCAACACCTCGACATTCACAAGGCCACCTGGCTATCCCCGGATCAAAAAACGAAAAATCAAATTGATCATGTTGTGATCGACGGAAGGCACCATTCAAGCGTTCTGGATGTGCGTACATTTCAGGGGGTCAACACTGACTCCGGCCACTATCTTGTTGCAGCTAAGATCCGCATGCGGCTATGCAATGCGAAGAATGTACGCACGGGCATGCAACGAAAGCTGGACGTTGCCAAGCTGCAATGACAACGGACCGCAGAGGCGTACTCCGCTCAACTCTCGGTTAAGCTCAACCAACCAACCTCTGGAACCGACGACGCCGGTGGACTTTGGACACACATCTCCCACTCCATGCGCGCTGCTGCCGAGGAAGTCATTGGTTTTCGACGCTCACAACCTCGAAACCAATGGTATGACCAGGAGTGTCGCGATGCGACTGCTGAAAAAAACGCCGCATACAAGAAGACGCTGCAGTCAGCCGCAACGCGAGCCGTGCGAGAAAACTACCGCGAAAAGAGGAAGAAAGAGAGTCGCATTTTCAGACGTTTAAAAATGGAGCAGGAAAAGCGTGAGCGTGAGGAACTTGAGGTGTACCAGGGCAAGTAGGATGCACGAAAATTCTATCAACAAGTTAAGCGTCTAACTCAAGGTTTCAAGCGCGGAGCATCCACTTGTAGAGACGAAAATGGAAATCTGGTTACAGATACACAGAGTGTACTGAGGTTATGGAGGCAGCATTTCTCCAACTTGCTTACGGGCGATGATTCCACCAATTCCGCCCAGAGAGAATGCAGTACGATACCACCAATCGATGACAACACAGTGAAAGTACCATCACCTAGCCATGAAGAGGTTCGAGTTGCTATCCAGCGACTCAAAAACAACAAAGCAGCGGGTGCTGATGGCCTGCCAGCTGGTGGCGATGAATTGATAAGGTGCATGCATCAACTCATCAGCAAAATATGGCTATCGGAAAGCATGCCCGACGATTGGAATCTCAGCGTGCTTTGTCCTGTAATAAAGAAAGGAGACCCGACAATCTGCACCAACTACAGGGATATCAGTCTTATTTCCATCGCATATAAGATCCACTCGAGCGTATTGTGTGAAAGATTGAAGCCGTATACAGAAACGCTGATCGGATCCTATCAGTGTGGCTTTAGAACTGGTAAGTCCACCATATACCAGATTTTTACACTACGCAAAATCCTGGAGAAAACCCATGAATATCAAATCGACACTCACCATCTCTTCGTCGATTATAAAGCTGCGTTCGATAGCCCAGTGCGGAATTGCCTATACGCAATAATGTCTGAGTTAGGTATACCTGCAAAGTTGATAAGGCTCTGCAGGATGACGTTGAGCAATACGTGTAGCTCCGTCAAGGTAGGGAATGACCTCTCCGGAACTTTTAATACCGAGCGAGGTTTCAGACAAGGCGACCCGCTCTCGTGCGATCTCTTCAATTTCATTATGGAGGGGATCGTACGAAAAGCCGGTGTTCATCACAATGGTACCATTTTCTTCAAAGGTGTTCAGCTCCTTGCGTACGCTGATGATATTGATATTATCGCTCGGAGTAAGAGAGATGTTACTGCTGCTTTCACTGCTATTGAAAAGGAATCAGCCAAAGTGGGTTTGACGGTAAACGAGGGCAAGACGAAATACATGATGTCTACTAACAACAACAAGAGAGCACGGGATCTAGGCTCTCATGTTACAGCGGGCAACTGTAAATTAGAAGTTGTTAAGGAATTCACTTACCTTGGCACTGCCGTAACCAGCAACAATGATGTCAGTCTGGAGATTAAGCGGAGCATAACAATTGCTAATAGGTGCTACTACGGTCTCAGTAAGCAATTACGTTGCAGAGCTCTCTCTCGATCGACAAAGCTAACACTCTACAAGACGCTCATTCTACCTGTGCTTCTTTATGGCGCTGAGGCATGGGTGGTTTCGACAACAGATGCAGCCGCTCTTGGGGTGTTCGAGAGGAAAGTTCTCCGCAAAATCTTTGGTCCTGTTCGAGTTGGCGAGTACTATCGCATTCGAATGAACCACGAGCTGTATGAGCTCTACGCCGACATTTACATAGTTAATCGTATAACAATACAGCGACTACGCTGGCTGGGTCATCGTATGGATAAAGAAGCTCCTGCGAAAAAGTTATTCGAAGGGAAGGTCCCCGGTCAACGACGAAGAGGGAGACCATGCCTCCGGTGGATAGACCAAGCTGAGGAAGCCCTAACCGCGCTTGGCATCAACGATTGGAGAAGGCGCGCGCAAAACAGAGGCGCCTGGCGAGAGCTAATGAGGTCGGCCGTAACCTGACAACGGGTTGTTATGGCCATCTAAGTAAGTAAGTAACACATTTAAAATTTGTTATATAGTTTTCGAGATATAACGATTTTTGTAAAATGTTTACCATTTTTTTCTGAAAAGCGTTAATTTTTGCAATAAAATATATTATTAGCATATTATTTTTTTAGCACAATAAGAAAGCTCAATTTATTTGCTAGCAGTTGTATAAAATTTTTTTACATAAGCCCATTTTTTACCGGAATGTAAAAATATTAATTAACAAAATTTTTTTGAAAACTACTTATGAAAACTATTTATGGACAGCTACAACAACAACGACTTAAACAACGATAATAACACCAACAACAACAACTGTTATAACAAATATTACAACAACAGCAACCGGCTTTCGGCCGCGGATCAGTCTATAATGTATTCAGCAACTGGTTTACTAGTCACAGTAGTTTTACATAAAAGTAAGGTAAATGGGTGGCCTTCGGCTGCAGTTCAGGACATCAAACTCCCAAAAATCCAACACCGGCTTCGTGGAGGCCTTTGGCCGCTGTTCATTTTATAATGTATCCAACACCTGGCTTACTAGCTTACTTACAGTACTTTTGCATAAAAGTAAGAGTAAGTGGGCGCCTTCAACCGCTGCTCAGTTGATTTTGTTGTTGTTGTAATTGTTGTTGTATCTTTGTTGTTGTATCGTTGTTATTTTTGTCTACGTCACTGTAGTCTTAGTTGTCAATAAAAATTTATATTTAAAAAAAATTTTATCTTTCAATTTTTTTTACATTCCGGTAAAGAGTGGGTTAATATAAAAAAAATTAGTACGACTGAGACATCATTTTAAAGCAAATGAATTTAATTTTGTTAAAGTGCAAAAAAATTATATGCTAATAATACATTTTTTATGAAAAATTAACGTTTTTTAGAAAAAAAGGGTCAACATTTTACAAAAATCGTTATATCGCAAAAACTACACAATAAATTTTAAATGTTTGTGTGTTGATTTTATGCCTTATTTAATTACCTTTCATATGGTATGATTATTTTGGATATTTTTATATCCGCAACTTCCGATAGCTCCGAAACTAGATCTATCCGAGCCTCTTTTTTTGCATATTATATATAGCGATACTTTCCCAAAAAATTGGAGGTGGTTTTATTTTCTTGTTTTTGTTTTGTTATTTACATAATTCTATTTAAAGTACTATGATACATTTTCCCTTCTTAATGTGATACATTTCTTTTCTTGGCTGCGGCAACACTGATCAAACCATTGCTCATTAGTAAAAATTCACAAGCCTAAATACCTAAACAGAACTGGAACGTGCAATATCGCACAGATTTTTTCTATGCGTTTGTAGTTGTAATGTATATATGAACGATATCTCATAGGGATGAGCTGTGGACTGGGGAGAAAGCAGGTCGGGGCGGGACCCGTCTATTCAGCTAGCTTTCAGTCTGGAGAGGTTCGTGACCGTTTCACCACCAGTACCCATACAAAACATATTTTATTTCAGAGTCCCTGGAATTAATAGAATTTTTCACCATCAACAGAAGAATTAACACGAAAAAGGTCGTAAAAACCTGTACCAAAACAATATACTATCATAAGAATAGTTCACACACACGTTGAGCCGCTAGGTGTTATGCAGGCACTCGCTTTGCATCCCACCCCACCATGATCTTAGGTCAAGCGAAAAAATAATCCTAAGATCCCATATTAAATTATCCTAACACTACAAGTATTTAAAGTTCCATTATTTCAAAAAGAGTTTTATTTTCAAAAAGAATTCATTTTAGTCTTAAAAGAGAATGTCGAACACAAATAATGTACAAGGTTAAATAACCTGATTCCAAAAGAATTAACATTTCAATATCATAATTTTATCTGACTTAATCTAACAAAAACAAAACGATAAATAGAAATTAATAGGTAAAAATTAGAATATAATATGCCCGCAAAGTATGGGCTTAAAGAATAAATTTTAAATCATATCATGGACTGCATGATTATTCAAATTCTTAAATTTAACTATTTACGAATCTCAAAACTCAAATTCATAAATTAACTTTATTAAATTAAGAAATAAAAAAAAAACAGAAAAGAAATTTAAGTGGGCTATAGCCTTTAAAATTTGGTTTTGCAAAGATTCATGTCTGCACAATTAACTCCCCATAGACTTTTGTAAACAATGGGAGAGTAATATTCGATTAATAGAAATAATAGCAAATAAAAAAAAATACCGACCGATCGAGGTGAATATTTATAATTCATGCTGAGCAAAGCCAAATCAATGAGGGTATTCCTCTAAACGCGAAAACTCGAAAGTTTTCGAGCTTGCTTTCGGGAACACCCCTATCAATACAAACTCGTAAACGATTGAGCAATGGCAATTTGACAGTTTGATCAGTGTTACCGCTGCCATGAAAAAAAATGTATCACACCAAAACGAAAAAATATGTAGAATTAAGTTAATAAATAACAAAACACAAATAGGTAAACAAACAAAAATTCTAAGAATTGCGTTTTTATATATTTAAAAATCATTCTGTTAAGTTTATTTGCCAATTTCTAAAGAAACTTCAAACTGGCAGCAAATTATTTCGACATACGGCAACACTGATTTATTTTCCAACTTTTCGAGGCCACTTGCTCAACTAATTAGCCTCGAAAGTTGAGCAAACTTTTCTTCATACAAATTATTTTCGAGACTCGAAAATGTGCTCAGTTTTCGCAGTATACGCAGTTTTCGAGGCTTTTTCGCGTTTTCAGGAATACCCTCAATGTAATGCACTCACAAAGTAATGTTAACATAACATTTATGTATGCTGTTTAATAGAAAGTACGCTTTGCAGACTTTTCATATTCACCACTATAACTGGTATTTACATAATTTAGCGAATTAAAAAAAATTAAATAATATAAAGAGAGAATTAAAAGAATTTACCACAACAACTGCTCATGATGAAGGCCTTCGATCGTAGCTATGTCTGTTGCTAAAATGTTATTTAGAGTTCTGCACAAAATTTAACAGGAATCGTTTATGTTATCTTTTTCTTTTATCACAATCTTTGCACTAGCAGAAAACAAACACTTTAAACTAAATGTTTTCACCAAATACTTTATGCGCGTAACTTTTTATATATAATTTTTTCGTAATTTTACTAAAATTGAGTGGCAAAATTAAACTGATTTTCTTAAGGGATTTTAAGTGAAATTTAACGCCACTTTTACCGTGCAAATATGTACCTTGTGCAACATATGAATCGATGTGTAATTTAACCGCGATTCTTGCAAAATATTATTTAACTATTTTAAGTTCATTTTATGCGAAATATTGTTTCATAACTTTTTCTTTCTGAATTTATTTCTAATTCTTAACCTTAACGCAATAAAAATTCTATATCTTTTTCTATTTTAAAGATTTGTTTCTAATTTTAACGTCACTTAATTTTTTGAGCAAAATGCAAATTTCTTGCATTTTCAAAACGATTTTTACACCATTTTTCTCTACATATTGGTATTACGAAAACCAATGTGTAGATCAGGAACGCGATGATTGACTGCCGTAGCTGTTCTTCATGATCATTAGCGGGAGTCTTGTTTCTAAGGCATAATGATCGTTAGTGGTGAATTTCACTGCTGGATTACGATGATGATAATGATGATCATGCGCTGAACAAATAATTTAATGATGAAGAAACTGAAGATTCCCTGCTCTATCCATTATATGATTTTCTCGGTTTTGATGCAAGAGAAAATTTAATTCTCTTCTAGATTTTTGTCTTTTTTTTTAGACTTTAGATTTTTATGATTTAATTTAGGTTGAATAAGCCATATTTAGACTTCTAGCACTGTTTTACTTTTTCAAATTAAAAAAACTTTAACAAAATTTAATTTTTAAACAATGACTGTTTCGGCTGCTGGTTCGATCCAAAAAGAAAGAAACTTCTTATTTTAGGTATGTGCAAAGCACCGCAAAAATCTTTATTTTTTCCAGAAGTACCAACTTTTCTGTAATTTTAATGTTCTTGAAAAATAGTAAGTTTTTCGGAGCTACCAACTTTTCTTTAATTCTATTGTTCTAGAAAAATAATAAACTTTCGGAGCTACCAACTGTTTTCCTAAAGCGATCTATACCCCAAAAAGGGTAGAAGTCTTGGATAGAATGATTGTGAATATCAAAATCATTACTAAATTTACTTTGAAAAGTTGAGACACCTGATTGCGTTACCGGATATGAAAATTTAAATTGAAATTTTCAAAGTCGTGCATTACATAGTGAGTACAAAATTGACACTAGAAAATTTATCTCAAAGAAATAGAAAAAATTCTATTTTTTGGTGCGATTTGACACTAGAGATAAATCGCAAGTCCCAGTTCTGTTTAGACATTAATATGTTTCCTTTTTTGCATAGATTTGTTGAAAATCCAAGAAAAAAGTTAAACAAAGAGCGCAAAAATGCTTTTATCTGCTTGTTTCTCTTTGTTATTGTAACTCCCTTGATATTACACTTTTGTTTTGTGGGCGCATCGTTGTAAGCTTTGTTACAGATAAGTCCCCTTAGCAGGTATAGAGCCAATTTTTCTTTTTGATTTATCTTTGTTAAAGCAGGTCGTTGAAATAACATATTGTTTTCCATTACGTTTTACTCATCTATTTCTTTTTTATGAGACTGCAAAATGTGAAAGTACTTAGGTAAAGTAATTTCCAGTTTTAGTATAGTGGCATCTGGGGTACCGCAACTAGTGTTTCACCGAGGCATCCTCGTTAAATAATAAATAATATTATATATAAATATATTATAAATAAATTTTCCTCGCTTGACCGAGGCGAGATCACACGGTGTCTCGCCTCGTCCTTGTTCGAAGTGAGTCGATTTTGTAACTAACTGCCACTCCTACCTAACCTATGCATGTGCTTTCATATCGAAATTCATACAATTAGACTGATGCGTGCTTTTATAAAAACTCATATTTTCCAAAGTTATGTCGGGAATTTTGATATGAATGCAGATACACCTTAGGATTAATTGCAAATAACATTACAAAAAAAAATTTAAAAAAAAGTTTTATGTCAAATTTTATGTTGAAAAAACGTCATCAGAAAATATTTCGTAGTTTCCAAAGTTATGGTGGGAATTTCGATATGAAAGCACATGTATTCTTATAAGGAAAAACATATAAAAAAATCAAAACTAATAAAAATATGTTATATTGAAAATTTTTTGAGAGAAATTTTTTTAATTAATAAAATTAATGTTTTCACAAATTTATTTAAATGGTTTTAACTTTTTTTAAAGATTTATAGTCTTTCTTAACAAATATTATTAAGTGATTTTTTATCAAATCAACTATAGTTTTTGAGATATTTCGTTTCAAAAAATGTTCAAAAACGTCAAAAAGTGTGCTGCAAATAATTTTCTGTTCTTACATGTAATCACATTAATAGTAAATCAGAGACTAAGTCTGATAGCACTAATATATAAATATATTGAAATAACACCGGGAATATTGATTTGAAAACAGATACATTCTTAGGATTGATACATAGAAGAATCAAAAAAAAAAAATTATGTTAGTTATATCGAAGATATTTTGAGTAATGTTTTTATAACTAAAAAAATATTTGTTTAAATAAATTTATTAACCCTCCGTTAGAGTATTAGTCACCCTGGTGACTTTTTCAGTTGTTTTCCAATATTTATTCATGTTCAAATTTATCTAGGATGGAAGGCGTTTCTGACTTTACTACGATTTTAGTTAGGATCATTTTAAGATATATTTCGAATTTTTAGCTCTTACCTATGGGCGTATTTATCTGAAAGTTCAAGTCTGATCTCTTGTTGATTAATATGATAGAAAGATGTTAAATTTTTTATCAAATTTTATTGAATAAAAGACAAGTGAAGAAATAATAAATAGGAAAATAGAAAAATACAAGAAAAAATTAGCCTAGCACGCGTGGCAGGTTATTTCCTTTTTAGTGTGTTGAGCCCATACTGGGTTTTTGCATAGTCTGCAGCACTTGAGCGAATTTCTTTGTCCCTTTTCATTCGAAATGTATTGGTGACAATTGCCCTGGATCTTATCGCAACCACTAGCATCCAATTGTGGCGCCTCAAACTCATATTGTGTTTTCAGAGACAATTCATAAACAAGCATGTCGCATATTGCTGACATAAGATGAAGTTTCCCTATAACATGCAGATATTGCAATCGTCGGAGAATGTTGCACAGCTCTAATGATGATGTAAGTGGCAATGGTAGCGATGTTGACCAAATTATAAAATAGAGTCATAGGCCAGCGTCTGGTTCCACGTTTACATGAATAGTTTGAGGTCATTTGGTACATCGTATCGACGCTTTCAAAATATAGAATAAAACAATAATAAGAGTCAATGAATGCATTACTGACGCTAGTGAAAAGAAACTATACAAGCCTCCTTTTGTCTTGTTATAATCCAAGATAATTATCGGTTTGCGGGCTTCGAGTTTATGACTACAGCCTTAGTGATGTGCATGGTTGAAAGCAAGGCTACCGATTCATTTCTCCTAGTCTCATATGATACCAATAAATGTACTATTTCCAACCGGATCTTTCCTCTTGCACATTAGCTCTGCAGGGATACATATTTTATTCCGTATCTCTTTTATTTGTACCGATCATGCTCAATTTCTTACTCACAAGCTCTTCTGCGCCAATGTGGTAAGAAAATTATCCATTGCGTTATTTCGCTCGGAATTTTTCCAATATTAACCAATCACAAAACAACTATCTCACCAAGTCCTTTGCCTCGGGCTTCGTCTAGTAGCTTCCCTCAATAGAATTCTCTTTGGAGAGTATAATGAGTCCTCGAGTCAGCAGACCAATTTATTTTTATACCGTATTTGTTTGGCTTAGAGGAATGTTCTGCCGAAAAGGACAGCAGCCGATAATTTTTTTGCAAATTCACTTTCAAATTTTAATTTTGACACGGTTATAACGAACTTTTAATGTATGTGCATTGCTTTTACTCACTCAACATTTGTTATTATAGACACAAATATAACAAAAAATCATCTAGATTGTTGGAAATAGCGAACTAGGTTGTCGGCAATATCTAACGTTTATTTTGCCTATCAATCTTATGGCTATTAACTTTTGGGTTATAAACATTAGGGGACGTCGATAAATTACGTGAGTCAAAAAAGGAGGGGAGGTGTCCGGAAAAGTCTCACCAAGGGGGACGGTGGGTCAATAAAAATCTCACGTGAACTTTTTATTGCAGAGACTATACATTATAATAGCAGATTACATTTAAAAATTATAAGGCAAGTGTCATGTAAGGGGAGGGGGGGGGGGGCTCCCGCCAGAACTCACTAAATCCCACCAAAGGAAGAGGGAGGTCCGAATTTTCAAAAAAAAACACTTCACGTAATTAATGGACAACCCCTTACGTCCATTTTTTGATTAGTCACCCGGGTGACTAATACTCTAACGACCGATTAAAAATTCTTCAATAAACGAAGGGTTAAAATTATTTTTTTTTTTTTTTTATAAAGAAAACAAAACAAATTATTATAAATTATCTATCCTATTCTTTAAGGTTTTTAAGATATTTCGTTTCAAATAATATTCGAAAAAGTAAAAAAAAAAAAAACAAAATGTGCAGTTATATAAGGAATGAACGATATACATGATTATTCCGGAAAAAAACCTCATACATCTTATGCCATAAATTTGTTATAACTCTGTAACCAAATGTTCAGTGAGTGTGACAAATTTATCTAATATTTTTTTCTTATCATAGCGAGTTCAAGTCTGGTCGAAGGGTTCTAGGTATGTTGTAGGCGTAAGCTTTACAATCCATACGATACCGCCCATCCGGAAATACTGAGGGCAAAGGCTTATCCATAATAAGTACATTATAACAATCATAACTGACTAAAATATTGGAAAATAGTTTTATTAAATAAATTAAATTTAAGCATAATCTTACAGAATATGGACAGGTATGGTTGTTATTAGTATAGAGCCGAAAAAAATTGTAAAACCTATCGAATAACGGATTTTTTCTACCACCCAGATATTTTCAAAAGTCCAAATATATTTAAAGAAAGTGCATAAGTGCATTTCTTTAAATTGATTCTGCCGCTAAATTGCAAACGCGGTCAGTAATTAAACACAGACTTAAGATCGCAGCCAACGACAAGAATATAAATACTTAGATTACGAACGTGACAATAATGAGATGATCACTTTTGTGAAACGGTATACGAAATAATAACGGATGAGATTAACACTATTTATTTGCATAAGTAAAGCTAAAGTTTAAGCTAAGAGCAGCAAGAATAAACTTTAATGTCGTTTCTTTTATTACAGGTAGAATTAATGTAAACTTAATTTGAAATTGAAAATATAAATAAACTTTTATTACAGAGAAACTCAATATTGTTTATTTAACTGTCGAATTCTTAGTAAGATAACTAATAACATTATATATATATCGAATCCAAATGGCTTGTAATCATAAGCTTTTTTCAACATTTTGAAATTCGTCTAAAAATTAAATCTTTTATAATATTAATATTGTAATCATAACCTTTTTTTAGTACTAAAAAAACAGAGTGCGATTGAAAACAGAGAATAATAAAATTGGGACTAAAATCATAAACGCATAATGTTCTTAACTTTGAACAGTAAACTAATTGGTATAACCAAAGAAAGGCGAATGAAATGAAATGGTTCTGAATGCTTTATTGTTACCGAGCAGTGAAGACCTAACGAGTGCAATTTCCCCTCATATCTTGAAAATTTGGTAGAATGTAATCTGAAATTCCTGAGAAAAGTCGAAAAAGGTCGACAAATTCGTAAAAGTTCAAAAAAAGGCATAAGATGTAGGATTTCCCCGAAAAACATTTACTTGCATAAGGCTAAAGAAGCACATCAGGGCCAGCGAGTTCTGAGAAAGCTCTGTCCAAGGGACATTTGATGTTATTCTGTTTTCTGCGAGCTTAAAACTTCATACAACAAGCATAGCTAAGAGAGCCTGAAAAAATAATTTCCATGAACTTACATATCATTGGAATTGCGAACAAAATAATACAATTTGTTTGAAAATTATTGAATTCGATTCCTTATTATTTTCTTAACAATACTCAAGAGGGATGACAGGAGCCAATCTTCATGAAATTTCCTGAACTCCCAGACTTGAAGGTTGATTACATCTTATTTGCAGTTACTGTCAATTATGTATATCCGTACGTGATACTTACTTATTTCATAAATTATCGATACCTTCAAAACACTTTAGTGTAAAGGATCAAATTAAGCTACTTGATTTCTTATTTGGTAATTAATTTAGCGATTAACGACAACTTTCTGCAACGTTAATGACCAACAAGGTCCCCATCAAATTATTCGCAACTTCTGTAGGTTTGGGCGGTAGACGTGTCCGTAAACCGAATTCGTTCATTTTCAATCCAAGGAAGCTGATTAGAAGGTGTGACGTGTTTGCCAAATTTCATTCAATTAGCTTTCTTGATTTTAGCAGAAAGACGGACAGACATAGCTAAATCGACTCAGGTGACGACGCTGATCAAGAAAATATAAACTTTTCTATATCTGTCACACTTCCTTCTATGAGTCACAAACGGAATGACAAAGTGAATATACTCTCTGTGTAGTGTATAAAAAAAAGACGTAAAAAACATTTTCTTTTTAATTAAAGTTTATTTAGCATTTTCTTTTTTATAAAAGTCACAACGTGCTATGATTGTTCGTTACAATAAAAATTGCTACTTTTCTAAACATTCACATACAATTTAACCTGGCCCCTTGGTATATTATAAGCGTACATTTTGAAATCCACACGATACCTCCCTTCCGGAATAAATGAGGGCAAAGGTATATCCATGAGAGGTACATTATCGATAATTATATCATGCTAAAATATAATATAATAGATTTGTTTAAAAAACTTTATTTAAACACTATCTTACCGAATATGGACAGGAATGATTCATATTGGTGTAGGGCTGCCATATATTGTAGAACCAATCAAATAATGGATTCTTTTTTCCCCCGAAATATCTGCAAGCATCCAAATATACTTCAATTCCAAATGGCTTGTAATAATTAGATTTTTTCAACAATTTGAAACTCATCTAAAAAATAAATTTTTTAATAATACCATTAAAAGTTTATTTATATTTAAAAATAATCATGTGTGCAAAAAAATAGGAAATCTTTCCACGCTTATATGTCAGCTTTTGGTACACCGATCTCAAATCATTTATTGCTGTAGCTATTCTAGATCCCTTCAACTAAACCTTCGATGGAAAAACTGTACTAAGTGATAGTACCACTAAAAAAAGTAGTGTCGTTTCAGTATTCATGCACACCTGATTTCAAATAACACCCTTGTTTCACTTCAAAAAATGGGTTAATGGAATGAAATTTGAACACTTTCTTTTATACTCATACAAAAAGTTTTAACTTTATCCCTAAATAAGTTACTGCACAACATACCGTTGAATTTGTGACCGGTGTCTTATGTAAAACGACGCGAAAACTGAGTAGTTTTAGAGTTCGGTTTTTTGGCTTCAATGAGCATACAGAAAATGTGGAGAACGTTTTATCCAAATCAATGCATTCGATCGCCGTCATTATGACAGTGTTCGTTGCTTTTATAAACGGCTAAAATTAAAGATAACATCTCAGATCAAAGCAATATATTCGTTTTGACATACAAAACTTTCCTTTCTTCCAGCAAATACAGTAAAAGAAGTTAAAGTAAACGAGAGTGCTATGAGTGTCGTAGCAAATAAAAAATTTTCAAACTGTAACTTCGAACCCATCGCTAGCTCCCGCGAAATTAATCAAAAATTTTCGATTTATTGAAGTAAAAAGTTGAAGCCGAGTGAAATAAATGAAACATTAACCATAACTTTAATGTTTTATACTTGTAATTAACAAAATGATGCATAAATACTCGTGTATACATATCTATTACAATCATTAAAAACTTATAAAAAATAAATTACAAGCTGCTATAAATAGAATTAAATAAATACGTAATTGGATCAATGGCAGAAAATTAAAAAATATTGATATTTTACGAGCAAATAAAGAAATTGTAAGCTCATCTCAATTAAAATAAGCCATTTGTGGCTTTTAAATTTTTTTTAATTTTTTTTTTTGGGGAAGGGGGCTTATGAGGTTTTCAGTAAACATATCAAAATGATGGTTATATTTTTAGGTCACTAATTTTACATTTAAAAATTAAAGATACAATGAATTTTAAAGCCATATTTGTGTGTTAATTAAGCCGGTTAATATAAAATTTGTAAGGTAACTTCAATGTGAACCTTATAAATGTTGAAGAAATTTTGAATAAAACCTCTGTTATGGTACCCTGTCAAAGAACCAAATTAAATGGAGAAAGGTTTCGTGGTTTCTTCTGCTGCCCCGTGTGTACTGGCAGAACCGGCTGCTTCAGTCTCGTGGGCTCGAAAATGACAACAGAAAGAAAACTTAAAATGAAGTATCTTTTGACAGGCTACGAACAGAAACTTACACACGGATAAAACGATATAATAAAAAAATAAGAAAAAAGATCAAAGATAATTAGGAAATCCACAAAAGAAAACCAGAAACTACTTGAAAACTGACACTACAAATAGGACCGACATCTGCATGACCAACACAAAAAAAAACGTTAGTAGCACCCATATTTATGCGCTACCCTTGCCCGCCCTGCCTATGACCCATTAGCTGATAATTAGAGTCCCAAAAAAAAAATCACATAAATAAAATTTAAATTTCAGACCATTTTAAGATACTTTAATTCAATATAGCCATTTTTAATATAAACTTGATAATCTTAATAATCATTGTTTATTTAAAATTAATTTAAATACAGTTGATAATACAGAAATGTATATAAATTATATATGCATGTACGCTAAGTAATCACCCCCAGAATTCAGAGAGAAAACAAACACAAAAGAAAATCCACTTTTCATCAAAAGTAAATCAAAACCAAAGACTAAAAAAAAATATATAAATGATAAAACCGTAAATAGATTAAGATTTTTGTTTTCTCAACATTAAGATTCCTGCTTACTTTTGTTAAGCATAAGGCTAACAACCGATTTTTCTTTGATGCAAAAAAAAATCATACATGAAAAAAATGAAATTGTAAAACTTACATACTTTTGAAGCGGTGCTGCTGCGACTCGATGAAGATCTTCATTTGGAGCTGCATAAGCTAAACGATGAAATTTAAATTTGTATATGAATATGTCGGCGTTTTGAACCAAAAAGAAAGAATCGATTGTTTAGCTAAATGTTAGAAATTCGAAGTAAGCATTAGATTTAAGTTTATGAAAAATTGATAAATGGAATTTAATTTTTTGATATTAATAACTTGCTACTATTAACCTTAATAATACAATGTTACCCAAATACAATTGAAACAAAAAAAAACATGAAATTCTCGGATTACAGCTTATTTAGCCGTCAACATTGGATCCTGGTTCGACAGGCAAAGGAGTCAACCGATAGTTAGCAGCAAACAAAGGTATAGGTGGCAGCAATGCTGTTTTGATAGGCCGTCGCATGAGCGATAGCACGTTTGTTGCTGACGATGATTTGTACTGACGATGACCTGCGAGTAGGGGTTGTATAATGATTTTAATGACGTCTTTAAGCGCCAAAAACTTCCAAAAGACGATCACGAATCACAATCGTTGAAACATAGACATTGAGGTCAAACACAAAATGAAACAAAACTGTCTTCCTTCCAGTTTACGACCTTGCAGGCTACAGCACCGTCGTTGTTATCCACAAAAATGATCAATTTAAGACGTGGTTTTTTTTTATATATATATTTTTGTTATTACTGTACGCAGCCGATTTTAATTCTTTTAAACATGACAAAAAAACAGTAGGGACTTTTCTTTTTAGAATTCTAAAAACTTATTGCAAGAACTTGTTCTGAATTTAAACTTCTTACTTTGGCTGTCGTCAAGCTAATCCCCTGCACTTGCTTAAGAAAAATGTATGCAAACCACAATCTTCGAAAACAAGTTTTACAATTCAGCAATAGAACCGTTCATTTCTTTTCTTACTGCAATTTCGGTAATCAGCATGCAATGCAGTTACTCATATACAAAATTGAAGGTGACCGTGTTGAACAGCGTCTCCCAAACCTTTTATGTCGTGACCCACAAATGCAGAACAAAATAAAACAGCGATTCACAATTCGTGAATATAAAAACATTTATTGCAGAGATAGGTATCATTTGCAAAACTTTGTGATTTTGTCGAAATAAATAATTTTGTCAATCTTCAAATTAGTTTTATTAACAGTAAGTAAAAATCTTTTTATTCAATTTCAATAAAAATTTAAAAGAACATGAAGAAAAAAGAATTGCATTCAAAATTTAAATATCCTTAAAAATTCTCAATTACCTTGTAATTCGAAATCTTTTACAGCCCAATTTCGGGTCACGACACATGAGTTGGGAACCGCTGGTCTGCATAAATAAGCTTACATGGATTACCAAAGAAAAAATGAGTGAAATTATATAAGATTAACTAATTAGGCTTATCGTATGATCAGTGACATCACTTTTAACTAATCTCTATTTAGGGTGTTATAAAAATTTCCGACTAAATTTAAGCAAAAAAAAAAATAATAAATCTGACTTTAACACAGCACACCTCTCCAGTAAGTTCTTACCAGCGTAAAAATGATTAACTCTCTTTCAAAAAGCTCGAAAACTCAAAAATGCTACAATTGCAAAGTTGGTAGGGCACTGCAGATTTTTACCGACTGATAAGAACAAATAATTGGTATTTCTCAAATTTATTTATAAAAGTTTTTCTTAACTATTAAGTTTTTATGCTCCACTGCATTTTTCATATTAATTAATTCCTTAATTCCAGTTCATTTTATAAAAAAAGTTAAGTAAAATAAAATAAAATAAAATAAAATAAAATAAAATAAAATAAAATAAAATAAAATAAAATAAAATAAAATAAAATCAAATAAAATAAAATAAAATAAAATAAAATAAAATAAAATAAAATAAAATAAAATAAAATAAAATAAAATAAAATAAAATAAAATAAAATAAAATAAAATAAAATAAAATAAAATAAAATAAAATAAAATAAAATAAAATAAAATAAAATAAAATAAAATAAAATAAAATAAAATAAAATAAAATAAAATAAAATAAAATAAAATAAAATAAAATAAAATAAAATAAAATAAAATAAAATAAAATAAAATAAAATAAAATAAAATAAAATAAAATAAAATAAAATAAAATAAAATAAAATAAAATAAAATAAAATAAAATAAAATAAAATAAAATAAAATAAAATAAAATAAAATAAAATAAAATAAAATAAAATAAAATAAAATAAAATAAAATAAAATAAAATAAAATAAAATAAAATAAAATAAAATAAAATAAAATAAAATAAAATAAAATAAAATAAAATAAAATAAAATAAAATAAAATAAAATAAAATAAAATAAAATAAAATAAAATAAAATAAAATAAAATAAAATAAAATAAAATAAAATAAAATAAAATAAAATAAAATGAAATAAAATGAAATAAAATAAAATAAAATAAAATAAAATAAAATAAAATAAAATAAAATAAAATAAAATAAAATAAAATAAAATAAAATAAAATAAAATAAAATAAAATAAAATAAAATAAAATAAAATAAAATAAAATAAAATAAAATAAAATAAAATAAAATAAAATAAAATAAAATAAAATAAAATAAAATAAAATAAAATAAAATAAAATAAAATAAAATAAAATCAAATAAAATAAAATAAAATAAAATAAAATAAAATAAAATAAAATAAAATAAAATAAAATAAAATAAAATAAAATAAAATAAAATAAAATAAAATAAAATAAAATAAAATAAAATAAAATAAAATAAAATAAAATAAAATAAAATAAAATAAAATAAAATAAAATAAAATAAAATAAAATAAAATAAAATAAAATAAAATAAAATAAAATAAAATAAAATAAAATAAAATAAAATAAAATAAAATAAAATAAAATAAAATAAAATAAAATAAAATAAAATAAAATAAAATAAAATAAAATAAAATAAAATAAAATAAAATAAAATAAAATAAAATAAAATAAAATAAAATAAAATAAAATAAAATAAAATAAAATAAAATAAAATAAAATAAAATAAAATAAAATAAAATAAAATAAAATAAAATAAAATAAAATAAAATAAAATAAAATAAAATAAAATAAAATAAAATAAAATAAAATAAAATAAAATAAAATAAAATAAAATAAAATAAAATAAAATAAAATAAAATAAAATAAAATAAAATAAAATAAAATAAAATAAAATAAAATAAAATAAAATAAAATAAAATAAAATAAAATAAAATAAAATAAAATAAAATAAAATAAAATAAAATAAAATAAAATAAAATAAAATAAAATAAAATAAAATAAAATAAAATAAAATAAAATAAAATAAAATAAAATAAAATAAAATAAAATAAAATAAAATAAAATAAAATAAAATAAAATAAAATAAAATAAAATAAAATAAAATAAAATGAAATAAAATAAAATAAAATAAAATAAAATGAAATAAAATAAAATAAAATAAAATAAAATAAAATAAAATAAAATAAAATAAAATAAAATAAAATAAAATAAAATAAAATAATATAAAATGAAATGAAATGAAATGAAATGAAATGAAATGAAATGAAATGAAATAAAATAAAATAAAACTAATAAAATAAAAGTTGATGTTTAGCACGATTACTACACGATTGAATTAAGTGAGAGAAGTGAAATTCTGCTTATGTATGGTGCAACAGGGTTCCCAAATGAAAAATGAATCTACTATAATTTCAAGCAAACAACCTCGAAATGTTGGAGAGTGAATCAGTGATGCCGTTTGCCAAAACAATTTTCTGCAAATTTGAAATTTGAATAAGTATACATTTAACATCACGATTTTTATTCTACATAAAAATACGCAATGTCTAATCGGTTACACCACTTTTTTACAGCATAACACAACATAATCGATCAATTTTGTTTTGTAGGCGGTGCCACGCCCCTAAAAAGGAACAACGTTTTCACGGCTAAGCTATGAACAGATTTTAATAAAATTTTGTTTGAAGATAGACTGAATTCTAAGAAAAATTATTAGGGTCTGATTCCTTAAAGAGGGCGTGCCATCGCCCCAAATGGGAAAAACAGAATCGCGGCTATGTAGTTTGATTGAATCTTGAGTAAAAATATATTTTTTTTTATTTCATTTGTGTTCTTGGAACAAAATTTCATAACAATATTTTTGTACAGAGCTTGTTGTTTAGTACTTTTTTTTAGTAGGCGGTGACACGTCTCTTACAGGAAAATAGGTCGTTACTACTAAACTAATGGACCGATTTTGATTAAATTTTGTTGGGATATAGAATGAACCCTAAAAAAGATTTCTAAAAACTCAAATTTTTTAGGAGGCGTGGCAGCACATCTAACAGGAAAAAGCGTTTTCACTGCTAAGCTAATGAGCTGATTTTGATGGAATTTGGTACAGAGATAGACTGAGCTCTGAGGAAATCTATTTGTTTTAAAGTGGACGGTATGAACCCTCAGTGGGAAAATAAACACTCACAGCTAAGCTGCACTGCACTGATTTTGATGAAATTTGGTGTGGAGATAGATTACACCCTAAAGAAGAGAAACAGGTAGGGAGAAAGCAACATGACACCATGATTTTAATTTTTGAGAGCGATGACAAAAAATAGCTCTTTCCATTTTAGTTTCTGTAACTAAAAAATAGTTTTAGATACTTTTATGAAAGCTTCATTAGAACATACCTTTATGATTTAAGACTAGCTGATCTTCCACATAATCGAAAATAGAGTTGAGCAATACTAGTGCCTCACCAATACGAGAACGATACAATAATTTAAAAATTATCGTATCGTGCTCATAGTGGCGCCAAATCTCTCGTCTCGTGTTCGTACTCGCACGAGAAATTTTTGATCTGTGTCGTTATCGCCGATATTTCTCGGTTATTCTCGCTTACATTTATATATTTAATACAAGCTGGACCCGTTGTTCCACTACACCTATATTGTTGGGTGGAATTGCAGACAATTGAATATAAGTATGTACCGAATTTCACAAATTGGAATAAGCACCAAAAATTGCACTATAAGAGATTTTGTTGTATGTGAGGAGCTAAGACCCATTATGCAACCCCGTTCTCATTTTCCGAGTTGCTTGGCACAAACAATTTGCATTTACGTACAAGGTTTCACAGTTGTAGCTGCAATAGAAGCTAAGATATAGCGTTTTAAGTTGTAGAAAGGTACCACGCCTCGTTGTTCAAAGAAGTAAGAACCTTTCGTCATCCAAGCAAATATAGCTTTTAAATTTGAGGGTTCAGTCTGCTAAGTAGTTTCCAGGACTATAGAAAACATGCAGATAGACATTAGTTTATATTTACATACATACCTAGCTTTTGCGTGATATAGGGTTGCCAGATGGTCTGGATTCGCCTGGATTGTCCAGATTTTTAGTCCCAAGTCCAGAGTCCAGACAATCAGAAATATGTCCAGATGAAATTCTAACCATACCATTCATGCCGTTAGCGAATCATTTGCTGAAAATGCGTTCACTACAATTGGAAGACACAGATTTTCATATTCCAAGGTATAGTGATATTTTTCTTAGTGCAGTCTCTTGGGTGGCTATAGTAAAAGGTAAAATAGTATCAGGCGCTGCAGGCAGTCCAACCGCTCAAGACACAAGTTTAGGTTGAATAATTTTTGCTGTAGTAAGTAGCTGTGGAGATGCAAACCAAAAACTGTTGTCGCTGTTGGAAAAATTCTGTTATTCAGTTATTAATATTATGAGCTCTCCTTGCACTAGCATTTTTGTTTGATGTACCTGCAACTATTAATCCTGTTTGAAATAAAAAAAAAAAATTTGAATCACCCTGCACATTTGTATGTACTTGAGAACTGCAGTGAGCCATTCATGAATCTGTTGAAACTTTCTGGACATTCACACAAATTCACCGCTCACAGAAAATGTTTTTTTACTGAGTTTTTATGTTTCTACTATGTTTATTTTGCTTAAATAAAATATATATGTTCTTCTGAAACTAAGTTTAATCTTATTTTTTTTGTCCAGAAAAGTCCAGATTTTTTTTTTTGTTTTTATTAAATGTCAAGGTGAAACACAATTTGGACCTGGCAAGCCTAGTGTGATACGAGACAACCAAAAAAATTTCATTCTAAAAAATATGTTACGTTTATTTAAAATATAGTGCAAAATTTTTTAAGCAAACGTGTATGGTATATGCGCGTTCAATGGCCTAAATGTTTATCATACGATAAACAAGTGCTTATCGCACGTTACACACTATATAATCGCCGAGATCGAGATATCGGCCAGACCTTTCTCGTTTTCGCCCTCGATCATACGAGAAATATTTTTTTGAATATCGTTTCGTTATCGTACTCGTTCTCGGTCCCGATAACGATAGCGACTACGATATTTATCGTTTCTCGGTGAAGCACTACATACAACTGCTTCTTACTCTTAGTTTGTGAGAGAGTGAGGATTATCATTATATAAACAGACTGTTGCAAAACGGCGCCATCCTTTTTTAACTTTTTTAAGCCTACTTATACATACAATAAGCCAATTTTATGAAATTATTAAAGAATTTATGACTGACGTTAACACGTGATTTCATTTGAACTTTAGCGAAGTTACTTTATTGTTGTCGATTGAAAAATTACCATAAATAGTTTGGTCCTACTGCATTACGCACTAGGATTTATTTCACCTCTCTAAGGAATAAATCTTAACCTCTGCAAACCGAACATTTCCTGACGAAATTCGCTTCAGTTGAAGTCCTCCATAAGTCGAAAACTCTATAACTCAAATTTTTCCCATCAACTTTGACTTATAGAGGCTCTACTGTACTTGTATATGTTGTACTGGTATATGGTACACTGGTGCTATTTCGGCCACTTTTTATTTAGCACTTGCATTAAATTTTATACCAATTGCTGCAATAGTTCACCGGGACGTGCCACGTCCACTGACGTAATCCTGTCGGATTCCATTTCATTTCGTCACTTCTAGATCAAATTATATGAAGAACTAACATCACCCTGTGCGCTTCGCTTCACTTTAAATAGAAAATGTTGTCCTGACTTTAGTTCAATGCATTTTGGTATACAATGTATTTGGTTCTAATATTTGGAGTATAAACATATAAGTTTTTTGGATTTCCAACTCTTGAAAGTCCAACATATAACTGACTATGTGCAAGGCAAGGCTTTCCCAAATTTAGGCCTGCTACATTCAAAGATTGTACTTGTGATTTATTTATTATGATAGCAAAAGCAAGACGCAACGGGAATGGAAGCCTTTTAAATTGAAATGGCTTGTCACTTGGAATTACTGGGCTGCGTGTAATTAAAACATCTTCCACTTTGCCATTCCTTGTTAATATTGTGGCTTCAATTACGTTATCCTTTAGCTTTTTTACACAACCATATTCCGTTACACAATTTTGGTGGATCTAAATTTCTTAGTAATATCACTGTTGAACTTACTTTCAAGCCCAATATATGGGGAAGCATTCTAAGTGGTTATAATGGATTAAAAAATTCCACTGGATATGTGACAGCTTCATCTTCGTTGCTAACAGTATCAACAGATTTATACTTTTTTATATCACCTGGAATTTGTAATTGAATTTGATGACTTATTTTGTTTACATCTTAATTTTTTGCTGCAAATACGGCTCTTTCACATAACCAGTTTTGGTTTTTGTAATTGACCGTGATGTTTGGAAAAACTTTACCCATTAACTCATCATTGTTGATGATAAATTACAAAAGTTTGGTGGAAATGCAATTTCATTTCATCATAAGGAAAAATCTTGCAAAAGCTTAAGCTTGATATAAGGACCACGTGGTGTAGATTAGATGTGCGGACTTCGTGAAAACCCTATTTAAAAAATATTTTTGTATGTGGGCCACCTAAGTATGTACTCTAAATAAAATTGTTACGACCTAATATGTGCCCCTTCATGTAAAAGTCATTTGGTGTAAATTTCATGAGAATCGACTTAGTGGTCTTCTAGAAAATGATATTTAAAAAATAGTTTTGTATGAGGCACCTTTAGTATGCACCCTAATTAAAATTTTTACAATCTCATCTATGCCCCTTAATATAAAAGCCATACTGTGTATGTCTCATGAATCATACACAGTATCGATTAAGCGGTATTTGAGAAAATGCTATTTTTTAAATATTTTTGTATGAGAGCCACCCAAAATATGCACCCTCAATAAAAGTTTTATAGCGTATGACACTTGCCTGATCAATGATAACATACTGTAAAAATTTCATCAAGATCGGCGTTTCCGCGTCCATAGAGGAAATACAGATAGACAGACAGACAGACAAAAAATTAATTTTATATAATACTTAGATACTCTCATAGCTAACTATAAATAACATTAAAGGCTCTTTCTAGTAAAAGTTGTGCCACGCCTTTGTGTTTTGTAAGCTTGTCTTAAATTGTATTGCTTACTGTTTTCAGCGGTATCATCTATAAGTTCTTTATGAGAATCGTAGGTGCCAATTTCGAGTTACACGGAGTCAAAATTTTAATTGTTAAAAACATACACGCTCGCTTTTTCCCTTCCGCCAACTTTTGGTACAATTCAAGATATATATGATTTTCAGTCGTTTGCCAAATTTCATCTCAATATCTTGCATAGTTTCCAAGATATGGCGTTATAAAATTTAAGACATAGGGCAGTACCACGCCCCTGTAACAGCCTTTGAAAACTTGAAACCTAGCCCAATCCTAATTTTGTTCACATGTGCACCAAATTTCGAAATAGGTTTGGGCTTATATACATAGAGTATGGACGGTAGACTTGTTCGTGAACTGATTTCGCCCACTTTCAATTCCAAAAAGTTCGTTAGAAGTTGTGAGCTGTGAGTCAAATTTCATTCAAATGGCTTCCTTGGTTTTCCCGTAAACGTGGTTTCCACAGACAGACAAACAAACGGACATAGCTTACACGACTCAGGTCGCGACTCTAATCAAGAACATATATACTTTTTTTTATACCTGCCACGCTCCCTTCAATGCGTTTCAAACGGAATGACAAAGTGAATATACCCTCTGCGTAGGGAATAAAAATATGACGTAAAATAACATTTTCTTTTTCATTAAATTTTATTTAGCTATATATTCTTTTAATAACCACAGCATGCTTTGATGGTTCGTTGCAATAAAAATTGCTACTTTTCATAAACATTTGCATATAATTTAACCAGGCCTCTTGGTATGTTGTAATCGTGAATTTGAAAATCTGTACGATATCTCCCTTCCGGAAAAACTGAGGGCAAAGGTATATTCATTATAGGTACATTATCGATAATTACATCTGACTAAAATAGAGATAAATAGTTTTATTAAATATATTAACTTTTAGCATAATCTTACAAAAAATTGACAGGTATGATTGATATTGGTGTAGGGCTGCCATATATTGAAGAACCAATCAAAAACCAGATTCTTTTTACCACCCAAATATTTGCACATATCAAAGTATACATCGATTCCAAATGGTTTGTAATCATTAGCTTTTTTCAATACTTTGAAATTAATCTAAAAAACAAATTATAATACCATTAAGTGTCAGTTTATATTAAAAAGAAAGGGTTAATGGAATGAAACTGAGGCACTTTCTTTTGTGCTCATAGCAAAAGTTTTAAGTTTTTCCTTAAAATAAATTACTCCACAACATACCCATACATTCGTAACCGGTGTCTTATATAAAACTACTCGTACACTGGCCATATTTAACGTGCGATTTTTTGGCTTCAATGAGCATACAGAAAATGATCCAAATGTTTTATCCAAAACAATGCATTCGATCGCCGTAACTATGACTGTGTTCGTTGTTTTTATAAATGGCTAGAAGACATCTAAGTTCAAAGCAATATATTCATATTGACCCATAAAACTTACTTTTCTTCCAGCAAATACAGTAAAATAAGTTAAAGTAAACAACAGCGCTATGAGTATTGTAGCAAATAAAAAATGTTCAAACTGTAACTTCGAACCCATCGCCAGATTCTGTGAAATCAATTTGCAAATGTAAAGCATATCAATATGAACATTATTTTTTAGTTACTTGTGTTTATTTGACAGCCTAAAAATGAGAATAATTAAAAAATAATCAGATAACATTAATACATGGCCACTTAAAAGAGTATATGTGGCCTCGTTACGGTGTCCGCGATATTACGTGGAACACATCACTTTTCTTCGAATATCTAATCTGAACGCTGTGATTCATGCATATTGCCAACACGTTATGATATTTAGCGATATATTGGAAAAAACTACGTTATTTTAGTGGTACGGAGTAGTGGCTCCAGATTGAGCATTGAAACAATCAGGAAAAAGTTTTCTTAAGATAAGTTTTAGATAAGTTTAAGAAAATTGCACCTATAGTTAATGTTTTACTTTACTTTATTATGGCTTAAATTATACTTACAGTAAACATTCTCGCCACCTCTTCGCACTCTTCAGTCTTTAATATTCTTTAATTACAGTAGTTTTCACAAAACAAAGATAAATCTTCAAACGCAAATGAGTTCAAGACTTCGTTATAATCTCTATTTTGACAAGGGTTGGCATCAGAGTAAGTCAAATGCTGACCAATTTAGTAAATCCAATATATCTTTTTGAACGTAACATTGAGTAAAAAAATATTAATGTGGTATGGAAGGATCTGAAACAATTATTTTGTTTGTTATAACATAATGCTATTGGTGCAGTATATAATATATCTCATCATCCTTCGGTAATTCCGAAGCCATTCTGTAATAAAATGAGATAATTAAGCGCCAACATCCACAACTATCGTTATAGTTAATTGTCACTCCATGTAACAGATATGTTACAAACATAAAATCTTACGTATTTCACATAAAAAGGTAAAAATATGCATTGATATTAATAAATGAACAATATAATTTATTTACCTACGGGCTTAGCAGAAAAGAATACAATTTCATACACTTTTTATGAAATTCAAAATTTACACGACTTCAAACTAGTCCCTTTAAAATTTAAATTCACTGAAATCAACAACCAACGACGCGGCGTCTGCGATTTTTGTTGCATACTAAGTAAATCGGTGTGTTATGTTACAGCAGTGTAACATTAAAATGAATGATTTAAAATGTTCAGTACGTATTTAAGCGGGATTAAGGTTTGTAACAGAAATGACACACGAGGCTATAAAGGGTTAATGCAGAACATGTCTTTACAGGAGAGCTGATTGAAAATTGTTTAGTTACCGAAATTTTCAAAGGTGTATGAGTATATGGGTAAGTTTTTTGGTTGCACATTTCTAGGGACAATCTATTTTTCAAGTTGTTCCTGCATGTATTGCTTGGCATAACTGAAGCTATTTATAAAAATAAAAGAAACTACATACAAACCACATTCTTATGGCACTTAAAGTTGAAGTGTGGCTCATGTATAACGCTTATATCATAACTGTTTCGCAGCTGATAAATGAAATCAAGAAAAAGAAGAATCATTTTGGAGATTCTATAATATGTCCTTTGGTCTTGTACGTTGACATTGGCATTGTGTTTTTGTCATGATACAATGCGTAAGACTTTTACAAATCTTGTGTAGATTTACAAGTCTCACCGTATTTTTAAATCGGCGTTTGAGCATACATATATCTTTAAAATCGCTCAAAGCTTAAGTTTCAATGTGTTGTAAAACGCAGATTAAATAAAATTTAGGAGACTGCAACACAACTTTATTATAAATTTGCAGGCAGAAATGTATCACAAGAACAAAATCATCTTTGATGGTATTTTGTAGTCAGCCTCGAAGCTAAACTGCTTTAAAAATCTCTGCAAACATAACAAGTTTTTGTGGTTTCCAATCCAACGAGTCTTGTAAACTACGGTAATTTGTGTCAGGAAAGTTGTTTTTAAAACGTTCTTTCATGGATGTGGTGCCAATTAAGGGATATTATAAAATCTTCATGTTCTCTAATATAACGATTACAAATCGGAATCTGCTCTTATCACGAAACGTTGTCTTGTCAGGCATAACAGAAACACATTGATAGCTTGAAGCAGCTAATTTTGAATAATAAATATTCGAAATTCTAAGGGTCAGTGATGGCATTTGAGTTTTGTAATAATGTACTGATTTGTGACTTGGAATATACTTTTTAGAGGGCGGCTGCACTTTTTGTTATGAACACCAATGTTTAGTAAATATTACTGCAAAAAAAAAATACGATCGGATTTTTTACGCATATTTCAGCAACGTTTACCAAAAAAAAAGGGAAGAGAAGAACATTCAATTTTGAACGCATATTTCACCAATATTTGAAAAGGTTATCTAATTAAAATTTTTATATCTATATTTTTTAAAAAAGCAAATGTACTGAAAAATGTACAATAAATGTAACAAAAATGTCATTATTGTTGTAGATGAAATCTGTTTATATACTAACGAATTTTCATTTAAATATGAGAAAACAAGTTTTATAAAAAACACACTTATATAAAAAATTTAACTTTAGTAAAAAAGTTTGATGTTTGAGCTTATCTATTAAATATAGAAAATTTTATTTATTAAAATACATTCACATACATATGTATGTATTATTCAAAAATTTTCTGTTTATGGAAGTAAAAAAGAAGCTTTATATTAGTCAAATACTTTATTCGTTTAAAAGATTAACCATAATTTTGATGTTTTATATTTGTAATTAACAAAAGTTTCCATTAATATTCATATATGTATATGAATTAGAAAGACCAAATACAAATCGAGTTTTCAGTTTTTATGTTGCTATATGAAAATAAGTTAGTGTAATGTAAAAAAATTAACCTCTGATAATGTCATTAAAAAAATACTGATACTTAGAGGTCGCTAGTCTCCGATTTATGAATTAAATTCATTCTTTTTATTTGCGAGTGATTATAACTCTTCCCAAAGGCTGGTGGCATTGATTTTTATATTTTCGGATCTACTGAACACGATGGTGATGGTTATTTTGCTACACAGTGGCTGGGTATTTGGAAAAACTCCCAGAAAACAGCGAAAAAACATCGCAAATTTGGACTTAAGTGAGGTAAGCTCGAGAAATACTTTTACTTTTCTTAGTTAGATATTCTTCAGCATTGTATTCCGATAACAAACGAAGAAATTCTGACTAGTCTCGATGTTCCCGTATTTTTTATTAGAAAACCAGAGTAATAGAAAAATGAAAAACCCCCGCAAAAAGGCCAAAACTCAAGTTTAAATGAAAAAAATTGGGGTAGTGAATTTTTTAAAGATCGTTTTCCGAAGTAGCATTTTGCGTTGAATCCGAATTTGGCCTCAAAATTGACGCATCATATCAGAGTTTTGAAATATTTGAGGTTAAATACCTAAAATTGAGGTTTTTTGTCTGCTTTCGAGAATATACATATATAGGATTCAAAAAACTTGTTAAGCTTAATTTTAATAAAACTATCATTTAGTACCGTTGACACTTGAAATAAGCTTTTAAATGGTCATTTATGATGTTTCCTCGCTAAGTTACAACCATTTTTGGTTACATAAATTTGAAACCAGCTTATTAATATTGTTGTGTCGAAGGGGACACAATGGCTATAACTTCACAAGGAAACATCACAGATAACCACTTGAAAGCTTATTTTAAAGGATCAAAATTTTCTTATACATGACTTCAAAAGTAGACAAAAAAACCTAAATTTTTAGATACTTAACGTCAAATATTTTAGAATTCTGATGTGATGGGTCAATTTTGAATGGGTATTTTTTGGTCTGTTTTCGGACTACAATGCTGAAGAATATTAGACTAAGGAAAAAACTTTAGTTCTCGAGTTTACCTCACTTAAACCCAAATTTGCGCTGTTTTTTTGCTGTTTTCTGGGAGTTTTTCGATGTTACCAAGATATCTAGCCACCGTGTAGCAAAAAAAACCATCACCATCGTGTTCAGAATCGTTGCCAAGAGCCCGTATCTCATACGGTATTGACTTTTGGGAAGAGTTATAATATCTCACAAATAAAAAGAATGAATTTAGCTCATAAATCGGACACTAGCGACCTCTAAATATCAATATTTATTTAATTAAATTTTCAGAGCTTCATTTTATTACATAACACCAACAACTTTTCATATAAGCAACATAGAAATCGAAATCTCGATTTTTTTTTTGGTCACTCTAATCAATATGTACATTAGACATTTTCAAAAAAAAGTCATGTTCTAGAGCAGCGTTTCTTAAATTGTGGTCCGCGAACCCCTGGGGGTCCGCCTAACAATTTCAACATCATATAATTTTACATAATCAAACTTTTCGCTTTATTCAAATAACTCATTCATTAAAAATTTTACATTGCCATGGCTTTTTGAATGATTGCACATATTTTTAAAAAACAAAGTATGCATTTACTTTTGTTGAAACTCGCGATGCTTAGGTTCAAAGTATTCATTTAATAAAATCCTACATGGTCAAAAAAAAACAAGTCCGCGTTGATTTTCTAATTTGAGTTTTTGAAAAGTAAAACGAATTCAATTTTCCTGGCTGCAGCTGTTACATTTAGAACATCATATTAAATCCTTTTAAAAAGTATTTTATCCAACTTTAATTTTGTATTATATTTTAAAAACGCTGTTTGTCATTTATAGTTTTGTAGTCATACGTTAATTCAGAATTTGAGCATTAAAATGGATCTTTGGCTAAAAACTGGATCTATACTCAGACAAGATATAGGTGGAAGCGATTCTGATGAGGGACCATCAACCTCCATCAAGAAACGTAAGACTAGAAAGTACTGTGATGAGTATTTATCACTTGGACTTACTTCTGTAAGCAAAGAAGGTTTAGAGAGGCCTTTATGTGTGTTACGTAGCGAAAGCTTATCAAATGAATGCATTAAACCCGCCAAACTCCGACGCCTTTTGGAAGCAAATCATAGTGAGCACATTAGTAAGTCTATCGATCTCTTTAAAATCAAAAACAAGAACTTGTTTCAAGTCAAAATCTTATGCAAAATGCCGCAACTGGTAGTATCAGCAAAAAAGCAGTAAAAGCATCATATGAAGTATCCCTACTAGTAGTAAAAGCTGGAAAGCCCCACAATATAGCAGAACAACTAATTCTCCCTGCTGCAAAAGCAATTGTAAATACAATGTTGGAGGCTAAAGCAACATAAGATTTAAGTTTGATTTCCTTATCGAACGATACGGTCAAGAACAGAATTGAAGATATGTTATGCAATATAAAAGAGCAATTAATTTCAAGAGTGCTTAAAAGTCAATATTACTCACTGCAATTAGTTGGACCGATATCTCTAACAATGCTAATTTGTAAGCATTTATTAGATATGATTTTGAATTTAAAATTCAAGAGGATTTGTTATTTTGTGATTCCCTACCATCGTGTACTACAGCTAAGGCCATATTTAACACTTTGAACCATTTTATAATCGAAAATGGAATCCAGTGGTCAAAATGTGTTGGAATTTGCACTGACTGTGCTCGTGCAATGTCAGGTAGAAGAACTGCATTGATTGCTCTTATTGTCAGGTCGTTTGGAACCATTGCTGCATACACAGGGAATCATTAGCTTCTAAAAATATGTCAACAGATTTGAAAAAAATATTGGATGAAGTCATTAAAGTTGTCAATTTCATTAAGGCTCGCCTACTTAATTCCCGTGTTTTCAAAGTTTTGTGCGAGGAGATGGGGAGTCAACATAAACAACTATTATTTCACACAGAAGTACGTTGGTTGTCACGAGGGAAAGTACTCAATCGCCTTTTTGAACTTCGTGACGAAATAAGATTATTTTAATGGAAACGCAAGTTGAACTGAAAGAATGTTTTAATGCTAGGGTTGCTTACTTGACTGATATTGTTTGTTATTTGAATGAGCTAAATTTGAGCCTACAAGGTGCAGCTTCAAATAAATTTAAAGTTGAAGATAAAATAGAAGCGTTTCTAAAAAAAATCGAGTTATGGTCAATACGCATTCAAAATTGTGTGTATGACAACAACACTCAGCCACTTTATAGAATTTTTTAATAAAGAGGTTGATAATGAAACGCAGCTGCTTTTTGTCGAACATTTAATGGCTCTAAAAGGCAGCTTCCGGAAGTATTTTCCCAGTCCTGATTCCAGCAACGACTGCATCAGGGACCCATTCAAAACAGATGTTAGTAATGCTAAGCAATTATCGACATTAGAGCAAGATCTGCTTGTGGATATCTCTTCAAACTGCACCACAAAAGAGTTAAAACCCTTCCTAAAAACGTAACACTTCAATGAGTGTCAATATTTTTTGGAAAGTAGTGTCAACTTTTGAACCTTCAAATCCGGAAAAGACCTTTGAAAACCGGAAAAATTAAAACAAAATAATAAGACTTCGTTCCTTAACCTCATCAGATAACCGGACATTTTATGTCTGATTGAGTTAGACAACCGGACAAAACTTTCAAAAGCCAGACTGTCTGGGTGAAAACAGAACGGTTGGCAAGAAAGCCAGAAAGTAAGCTTAGGAACGACGTCAAATGTTTACGATTGGAATGGGGTCCGCAAAAAAAAACTTAGCTCGATAGGGGGTCCTCGGACTACATAAGTTTAAGAACCCCTGTTCTAGAATACTTCGAGAACACTCGGTTTTCAAAAATTCATTCATATCGAGTATTTCCTCATATAAAAAAAAATATTAATCCTATGGCTGCTACTTGAGCTGCAAAGTTTTCATTTTTTGGAATTTGGTCAAAAAATTATGAAAATTTGATTTGAATACACACAACGAAGTATCAAAAAAAATTTTCCGCTATTTGTTAAGCCTATCTATAAGGAAAAAAACTGTGGTTTCTCTGCGAGTAGAGCTCTGGTGTTTGTTGTGTCACAGCTCAAATTTTCACTGCATTCACTTTAATACACTATAATTTGAAATTGTCCATGGCACTACATGAATTTCGATTAAAAAAATTAATGAGAAAAAAAAATGTTCTCCATTTTTGGTCCAAAAATGATTTATATTTAATTTTTTTTTTTTAATTTTTTTTTAAAGTTGGAAGTAAAACATTCCACTGTTATTTAAAATAATTTTCCAATAACAGATAAAAACAAACAATAACAGAATTTTTCACAGTAAATTGTGTTTAAAACTTTTTGAAACATCTCTACACAATTTCACCAAAAAACTGCTAAGCCTTGAGATTAAAGATATAAATTTTCATATATCCTTCTTAAGCTCCAGTTTAACAAAAGTGAAAACTTCTTTGTTAAAAACTAAATTAGATATTAATACCCTGAATGATTTCTGGGTTAATAGCGACAATTACTTTTCTGGTAATTAAATAAAAAGTGATTTCCTTCATGATAAAAAATTTTCAAATATTGCTCGGTCTCAAAATAATTGTCATAACTCTCTTAATGTTAATGACTGGTTTTACAATTTGAGTAGTGTAGATGTTCCTGAAGATGTTATTGATATTGTTTCATTGCGTCCTAATTATAATTGTGCTTCTAAGTTTTCAAAGTTAGACGCTATCAATACAGTTAAAAATATTGAGTCTTCCCTTGATCGTTTAAATATTACTTCTGAAACAAAGAATAACATTCGTGAAAAATTGGTTAATAACATAAAAATTTTTTTAAATAAAAACCACTATCAAAAAGTCGCACCTGAAGATAGAGAATTTGCTAAAAAACTTAATACTACGAAAAATTTTCTTAAAAATAATGATCATTTGTTTTTTACCATTGCTGATAAAGGGAATAAGACAGTGTGTTTAAATAAGTCTGATTACATTTCTAAGGCAAATATACTTCTAAATGACTCCAGTGTTTACAAGCAGGTAGCCAAAAATCCTCTGTCGAAATTACAATCTGATGTTAAACAAATTTTAAAAAATTTAAATGATAATGAACTTCTCTCTTATAAATTTCATAATAATGCATTTTCACGAACAAACACAGTTCTTCCCAAGTTCTATGGTTTGCCAAAAATTCATAAAACAAATGCTCCACTTAGACCTATAGTCTCATGTTTTAATTCTCCAAATATCTCACTTTCCAAAATTCTTTATAACAAGTTAAAAAATGCTGTTCCAATACCAGCTTCTCATATAAATAACAGTTTTGAATTAAAAGAAAAAATTAAAAATGTTACTATTCCAAAAGGTTATACATTACTTTCGTTGGATGTTAGTTCGTTGTTTACTAATGTTCCTTGCGATTTAGTGATTCAAAGCCTGGATAAACGTTATAACCAAATTAATAATGGATGTAATATTCCTTATTCTGATGTTATAGACATCACAAAATTTCTTTTTAATAATACTTTTTCCATGTTTAATAAAAAATTTTACCAACAAATTCATGGTATTCCGATGGGTTCCCCTATCTCCCCTTTTTTTGCTGATATTTGTATGGAGGATTTGGAGGTGAGTTGTTTGAAAGAACTGAAAGACAAATATGACTGCAATGTTTTGTTTTATTTTCGATATGTCGATGATACTTTACTTTGCGTTCATAAAGAAGCTGTTAACACTGTTATTAATGTTTTCAATTCTTATCATGAAAAACTTCAATTCACTCACGAACTAGAAGTTGATGGTAAAATTAATTTTCTGTATTTGACCTTAATTAAGAAAAATAATCACCTTATTACTGACTGGTTCCAAAAACCAACGTCGTCAGGTAGACTTTTAAATTTCCTATCTAACAACCCAATGATCCAAAAACGCAATATAATCTTTAATTTAATTGATAGAGCTATTTCTTTATCACATAAAATCTTCCACAAAAAGAATATTCTGCTTGTTAAAAAAATTTGTATTAACAATAACTATCCTTTAAAGTTCATTAACAACTGTATTTCTGAAAGACTCAACTCCATAAAATTAGTTAAAAAGAAGAATAATAGTGATAATGCCAACACACAAAATAATAGACCACAAATTGTAATAATACTTATTGTTAATAAATAACTTTATTAACAATAAGTTTTACTCTAAATGCAAATATACTCTCAAAGAATTTAACATTTGCACCATTCCCAAAGTTAAAAAATCACTTAATAGAATTGTAAAGTTGGGAAAAGATACAACTGATAAATGGGAAAAAACTGACGTAGTGTATAAGCTATCTTGTAAAGATTGCAATGCTGTTTATTATGGTGAGACAAAGAGAGCACTAAAGAGACGTATTGACGAACATAGACGTAGTAAAAATTTGGACTATGTTATTTACAACCATCACTTGACTTTGACGGTGTCAATATATAGTTGATGTTGAACATGATTACAAAAAACGACTATTATCAGAAATGATGTTTGTAAGTGGCAATCAAAATAGTCTTAACAAAAAGGAAGATGTTAATAAACTTAATAATATCTACAAGAGCCTTGTGAAAAATAACCGGTTTTTATCAACTACTTAATATCACTATAAGTAATAGTCATTTTTTCAATTTCGTCTTTTATTCTCTCTTTGTGCTTTTGACAACTCTCAACCATAAATAGTATTTCTTTCTTTTAATATAAGTAAAATGACAGTTGCAATTTTGTTCTTTGTTCTGCAAAAAAATTTTTGACTACATTTTTTTATGTGTTTTTTGTAACTAATTTAAGGTGATTTATTTATTATTTTTTCCACATTAAATATCGGTAATGTTAATTGTTATAATTTTTACTGTAGCCTGAAGAGGTGCATGAATTATGCACGAAACGTTGCTGCTTAATAAAGTTTAAAAGATTAAGTGTCTCTTTGTTTTGATATGAGCCGTATCTATTCGCTCCCACAGATCGAAATTAAATATACATAAATAATAACTTAAATTTCTAATCACGGATTTAAATTTCCCGATCAATAATTGCCCGAAAACCATACCCACTTTGTTGGAAAATTTGATAACCTCCGTAACTTGTACCATTTTTTAAGTCAATATTTTTGAAAATTGGTTGTCTAATTAAAACAGAGGGCGCTAATTCAGTTTTCAATATTAACCTTATACTTTGTAATGGGCGACGCTGACACATCGTAAAAAATTCGAAAAGTTTTTATTTTGAACTGCTCTAATCCTCATATAAAATGTATATTTTGGTAATATAACCCTTGCAAAGAAGGTAGAGTACAAGCATAAAAATTGGTGACTCTTCAGATCTTAGTCACTCAAAAATTCTACAAGGCAACCCTCTATATTCTAATAAGGTTCTTCGATATCTATCATTTGGCATAAATTTCAAGCTTTTATCTTCATTCATGAAAATTGACCCAAAAAAACGGTGCAAACCCATGTTTGGTACAGGATTCAACAATGCAATCCCAAACATGCATCCCATCCTGCAATCTTATACACTCGACTTTTCTATAGATGGTTCTTGGACTATTAAGTCTGCGATTTTGTTTTTGCTCTCCATACAATTATACTTGCTAGCTAAAGATAACTAGCAACGACTAGATAACGAATAGATAACTAGCTAGCGAATAAAACGCAGCTAATATATGTATATTAATGCTTGAAATGAATGCCAAACGATAGATATTTAAGAGCCTAAATAGAATACATAGAGTTGCCTTGTCTAATCCTATCCCAAATATGTATTGCCATCCATTTAAGAAAAATTGGCCTTTAAAACAGGTGGCAACCCATGTTTAAGACCGGATTCGACCAGACAACCCTATATATTCTATTTAGGCTCTTCGAGCTCTATCGTTTGGCATACATTTCAAGCACTAATATATGTTATTAAATATTGACCCGAAAAACCGGAAGCAACCTGTAATATTATTTTAAAGCCTCTTGGAGTTCTATCATTTGACATCTATTTCGAGGTATTGTATTATATAGTTTCAATTAAAACAACAAAATTGGTTAAAATTCGGGCATTTTCGGCCATCGGGACATGCTTTGGCAAGTCAACCTTTGTTCGTTAATTTCACCAAAATGGCTCACTATGTTTCCCGTATATCCCATCCTGTAATCTTATACACTCGACTTTTCTACAGCGGGCTCTTGGGCTATAACAACAACGTTTAATTGGGAAACAATAACAATTAGAGAGAGAGAGAGAGCAGTGTGTACATTTTTTCGCCTGGTTATGACAAGGCTTTTGTAGTTGATCAACTCCATGCTTGATTAAATTTTAAAAAAAAATAGGCAATCTATCCACTCTTATATCTCAGCTTTTGGTCCACCGATCTCAAAGCTAATAATTATCGGATGCTCTGCTCGATGATTAATTTACTTTAATTTGATATATTATTTATTGCTGTAGCTATTCTAGTTCCCGTCAACTAAGCTTTACCTTCGAGGAAAAAACTATACTAAGTGAAAGTAAGAAGCTAAGAATCAATAGTGTCACTTTTTAGCGTTTCAGTATACACACCTGATTTCAAATCACACCCTTGCTAAAAAAATTTCACTTCAAAAAAATCAAGACAAACTTAATCGAGAAAAGAAAAATTTTATCAAAGAAAGCATTGCGGAGATAGCACTACTTTTCAAGATGTCGACAGATGATTTTGTTGTCTTTTCGGAAAAAGTGACCTTACACTATTCGTTACATTGCTCTCGGTGAGCTTGCTGATTTCATGCTTAGCACTTGCAACTTCGTTAGTATCGCCAAATAAGCTTTCAACGAGAGTTCGTCAAGAAATGTATAATATGTGTCAAAAGAGTTGCAAAAGCAATTGCATACAAAGGGGGGAAATATAGAATTCTGGCGCGATATGCTTATATTTTTCTATGATTCTTAACAGATCAATGTAAAACGTTAAATATAGTATTCTTGATGATGATTGAAACTAGTGTAAGCAGCCAGTTGCCTTTTTTTTTGTCTTTTTTAGTGCATTTTGCGCTGTAATTTTTCTTTCTTTTGCACCTCAGTACTGAACATGAGACTCAGTAAAAAATATAATAGAAAAGTTTTTATTCCAATTTCTTTTTAAAGTATTAAATTTATGCTTGTTTTGTGATATATAAATATTTATGACAATATTCTAATAAAATTCTATATGTTTTAATAAAACCAAAATTCACCATAACTTTGATGCCTTACACTTGCAATTATGCAGCAGAAGCAAGTAAATTTGTATTACCGACATTAAAAACTCATCAGAAATACATCAGATTTAGTTGTAAAGAAAAAGTAAACATTTTCGGCAGCCATATATAGAGTGGAAATGAAAATAAATTAAGCAGTAAAATGAAAATCAAATAAAAAAAAACACACACACTCAAGCATTAAATTTTATGAGCTATAAGAATATGCACTTAAGTAATGAAATCTATCTAGGTACTATTTACTTGTAATATAAAATTGTATTTCTATGCATTACCGAAAATGCTTCTATGATCATAAATAAAAGAAAGATTTTCAACTATACACTATCAAGTTCACGTGAATATACGTTTAAAGTATAGCAAGCTTACAAAAGATTGTGCAATTCAATGTAAAACATAAATTAGTGTGTGTCGAATAAAATCGAAGAAATACATTTTTTGAAAGTAAATGTGGTTAACTGGCTACATGGAAAACGTAGACGGTATAAGTGATGGAAAGCTTATTAGACTCTTAACTTCTTGAAAGTTCCTAACCAAAAGACACTTCAGTCCTGTTCCGGATCCGGTGAACATTTAAGGCATATCAGTACATCGTCGCTTGTATTGATATACTACAATGTGGTTCACATTTTTGTGAATTAGAAAATTCATAGTTAAGTGAAGAAAGCACCACTTTTTCATAAAGTTAATTATGAGCTTAAAAAAAGAAAAAACTTATAAAATAATTTTATCGCGTCTGCCTTGGATATATTGTATTATGGGCATAGTATGTTCAACGAAAATATAAAAGCCAAACGTGTTTTTAAAAACAGCAATTTTTAATATGTAGCAACAAAAAAACTGTATCATATAGTTTTATCATTTCTCCCAGAAAATCTTGTCTTAACAATTGTCCTTAGAAGCTAAAATACCAGAAGCAGACGTGTAGGTCGCTGGTTTTTAAAAATATATGGGACTGTATATGTCAAAATCGTCGATTTTGGTTAAATTTATGTACTGATCATAGAGACACCAGTTTTTTTGAATATATTTAATTATTTAGTTGATAAACTTAACCTATTCTCTTCAAAACTCACTCTGAATTGTATACAAATCTATATTTTTCTCCGATATGTCGTAAATTAAAACTTTCCAGTTATCCTGCCGTTATCCTGTATCTGTATTATAGCACATACCTGAGTAATAAATTTTCATTAACGATATTTTGAAGAAAACAAAATATAAAATTAATTGATGAAAAGAATCAAGCTTACACAAAAATCAAATGCAAAAGGAAAATGGTGTCTGATTTGGTGTGGGATGCTCCATATACATAGTCAAAAAAATTAAAAAAAAAATATGTATAAATGACCAAAAAAATAGATTGGTAAATTTTGTATTCATCACTATAAAATGATTTAGTACTCATTTTTTTTAAATGTTCTTAAAATTGCAATTCTTAAACGTAGCAATTACTAAGTGGCAGACGTTGTTTCTCTCGTTTCTTATGATATAATCTTTAAAATCATCTCAATCTGCCACACATTAAAATCACTTATAAGTTTGTATATATCATAATATTTTGAAAAAAATGTATTACTCTTAAACGCAGCAACAGAAACGTCTGCCTCTGTCGTTTATTTGTTTTTATAAGTACATATTTTTTGATATAAAGGCAGGTGCTATAAAATTCTCCATAGTAACTGTTTTTTTAAGTTTCAAAGGACTCTCAGCTAATAACGCAGAGACAACGCAATGACAGTGATTGTTCGTATTTCTTATGTTACTTAGAGCTCCACGATTTTCAAAAGCTGGCATAATTTCTGTATACTTTTATCATACGGTATTAGCAAAGTTTTAAAGACAGTACAGATTCTTTTTAACAAAATCAATACTAAACAGTATACGCTACTTACTTAGTGATAGAAAAATAGAGCAAATAGTATTATAAGATACTTAATTTATATCGTCAAACTTTTTCAATTGGTCATTTCAATTGATACACCCGAATTCAAGCACAAAAATATACTCGTTAAATGTAGAATTTATCTGAAATTGAAGTGATTGAAAACCACCTTTAAATCTATTAAAATAAAACCAATTTTTTCAAGTGCATTCAAAAACGCAAATTTAAAAGGAATTATAATCAAGTAAAGCATTTTCGCACATATCATATAAATGCGCTCTGGCACACAAACTGATATCTATGTAACTACTTAGCAGCATATTACGACTATGAGTCTCCATAGTAATACGAATAGAAACTTAGATATTTTCAATGCGAATACTTTTTGTAGCATAAAAGTTACTGTACGACTTTTAAATAAGGGTGAGAGCAATATTTTCGAAAAAATATGCAAAAAACTAAATAAAATTTTTCCAAAATAATTGTGCCTGCAGAATTTGGGAATTATTTCATTTAAAATGGCTAAAACTCTTAAAAGATTATATGAGAAATTTTCCTAAGAAAATAATAGAATAGACTTGGTAAATTTCCTTTTCTTTTTAGATAAATTTTGTTTTAATTTTTTAACATAGCATGAAGCGCCTTGGGAGACATCCTAACAACCTATTTTGTGCACATACTTCAAATACGAGTAGATTGCTTTGATCTATAGCGAATTGCACAAAATAGTTTTTAACATCGTAAGGTACCTCCGGGATTCCCTAACTCACATGTTGTGCCAATTTCGCAAAAAAAAACTTATTGCACCAATCTGTAAGATCGAGAAAAATTTTGAGCATTAGCAGGAGCACTGTCGTGGCCGTTTCAAGTTAATTTTACAGAAAAATGATTTCGAATTAAACGAAGGAGAAAGAAATTTCAGATATAACTCCAAGTTCTCGCTACGGCCATATTTTTCATAATTTGATCTTTTCGTAACTTCTATTGAAAAATAAACCTAAAACGTGCAGTAAGTGGACCTAGAGGCGTTTCTGGTCATGCAGAATCCACTTTTTAAACTTTTTCCTTCGGTTGGTGTCATAAAAATTGTGCCAAGTGTTTCGACTTGGTGATTAATGAATTAAATTTGTTTCCACATACTGAGCCAGAACGACGCTCCACGACAGAAATTTTTGAAAATTGAATATCACAACACTTTTAATCTTTATATTGTTACGAAATTCCTGTTTCTTAGACAATAATTTCGATCTCTAACACTTTTCTGAGTTCGATCACTGGATATTGTTTATTTTTTTTTCGTTGGTTTTTATTTTGAGAATTTTCTGGCATAAACCAAACTTCGCTACACTGTCCTCCGCTTAAACTTGTTCGTCCCGAACAAGAGTCTCTCCGTCTCTAGTATAAGGTGCCAGCCTTTCGATGTGGACTACCTTTAATTTACTTTTGTTCTTGAATTCGATACATAACATCATTAATCCTTGTGACGATCCGGTGAGGTCCATCCCAATGAGTCTGTTATTTAGGAGACAAGCCTCTTTTTCGTTGTGGATTACGTAGCAGCACTAGTTGACCTTCTTTGAACCCTTCAGGTCAAACCGAGCTTTCATCTTGTCGCTAGTCAATTGAGTACGTCTCCTGATAAGCTCGTGTATATCTGCTAGTTCTTCTCTTTTCCGCGACATGTAATCGTCAGCATGGGTCGTTCCTGGGACAACGCTTACTCCGTATTTCGAATCTGCTGGAAGCCTTAAGTCCGTGCCAAAAATGGCTTTTGCTGGCGTGACTGTAGTAGTATCGTGTATTGACGACCGATAAGCCATCAGAAACATTGGTAGATGCTCATCCCAATCTTTTTGTCCTTTATCGACAACCTTCTTTAAATGTTCCTCTAGAGTACGGTTGAACCTTTCGACCATGCCATCGGACTGAGGATGCAAAGCTGTGGTACGTGTCTTCTGTATTCCAAGCATGTCACAAACCTCCTTAAAAAGTGTCGACTCAAAATTCCGGCAAATTCAATTTTTGATTAAAATGTCTGCCACTGTTTTTGCTTCTTGATTGGGAATGGGATATACTTCTGGCCACTTACTGAAGTAATCAATTAATACAAGGATGTATTTATTTCCTGAATTGCTGATTGGAAAAAGTCCCGCTATATCCATGGCTATCCTCTCAAATGGAGCTCCAACGTTATACTGATGCATTTTTCCCCGAGTGCGTTGCGTTGGTCCTTTAGCAATTGCACATTGGTCACAACGGCAGATCCAGTCAGCAACTGATTCTTGGCATCCTACCCAATAAAACCGTTTCTTTATTTTCTCTGTGGTTTTCGTTATGCCCAAATGTCCACCACTCGATCCATTGTGATAATCCTCGATTATTTCCTTAAATTTGGCCTTTGGAATAACCAGCAGTTTTGAGCGAATTTCATCATCCTCGCTTTCCCAGATTCGGTAGAGACAACCATCATGCAACTCCAGACTTTGCCATTGCGCCCAGTATGCTTTACAGATTTGGATTTCACTTGAGATTTCTTGCCACGCCGGTTTCCTACCCAGCTTCTTATACTTAATTATAGTTGCCAAATCTGTATCACTGCGCTGGTCCCGTTTTACCTCCTCTTTTGTCCACTTTTTTTCAGGCAAAAGGTTCAAAAGGTGCACATCAATTGTTCCAGCTTTATTTTCCGTTCGTGAACAATTTTACATGGACGACGGGAAAGTGCATCCGCATTTCCATGCTGGCTTCCTTTGCGATGTTCTGTTTTTGTTGTTGTTATTGCTACTGTTCTCAAGTTTCTTCTTCTTGGTGAACGTGATGCAGATCGCTTACGAAGTGATTTGCAGTCACGTGCCATTTGTCCCTGCTTACCACATTTGTAGCATTTTCCGCTGAAGCTACTGCTGGCGAACGATGAATTTTTCTTTTCAGCCTCCACCTCCATCCGACGAGTTTTTAGTGATGGGCGGCATGTCAACGCAATCGTCTCCTGAGTGAGGGCAACCGTTACTGTTTCGTTAAATGTTGTCTTCGGGTTCCTCATTGACTCACGTTTTATATCTGAGTCACGTATGCCGTCAATAAACGCCTCTGTTTTGAATTTTTCAGCTACGACACTTAACTCGTCAGGATAGGAAAGGTGTGCCAATCGCTCAATATCCGCAGCATACTCCTGCAAGGACTCACCAGATTTCTGGATACGACTTTTCAACTCCAATTTGTGAATCTGCTTAATGTGGTCACTGCCATATTTTCGCTGTAAGGCATCTATCACCGCCTTGTAATTTTTCTGCTCCGCCACTGGAACCGTTTGCAATACTTCTGCAGCTGAGCCTTTTAATGCCACAATTAGCGCTGCAGTTGCGCTTTCGCTATACCAATGATTGTGGCCAGATGTTGTTTCGAACTGGAGCTTGAAAACACTAAATGGCGTTGTTCCATTGTACGAGGGTGCCTTAAGCCTCTCTGCGCTGATTTCTCCTATCACTTGAGTGGTTGGTTCGCTTATTTTCAAATGTTGAATCCTTTTATTAACGTCTTCAAAATTATTTTGAGCTTTTTCAAGATTATTTTGAACTTCTTCCTTGAATGATTCAACGTCATCTCGTAACTCAGTCATTTTGCATCGAGGCCATTTATCATTTTGGTAACCTCCGTTCGAACAGCCTCAATGTTTTGATTAATTGCGTGGATCTGCGTCGCGTTCTGGCTTAAGCTCTGATCTATTTGCAGTGCATTTTGACTTAAGCTCTGATCAATTTCTTCCCGAACCACCTGGATCTGCAGCGCGTTCTGAAATAATTTCTGGTCTATTTGCAGTGCATTTTGATTTATTGTCTGCGTCATCGCCATTAACATTTTCTCGAACTTTGACATATCTACAACTTCACCACTTGCCGCCGGTCCAGAAGCTTCTTCCACTTTCGCTGTTGATTCTGATACATCACTATAAAATTCATGCTCTTCCAGGTTTACACCTTGAGCCTCAAGAGCCCGCCGTAAGCGTTTCTGTAACTCCACCTTTCCGCCAGATGATTGCAGATTCAGCTGCTGCAACTCCTTCTTCAGTTGATCCACTTTCAGTTCGTCAAACTTAACCATTTTTAACCATTTTGTTAATTTTTTTTACACAATCTCACTTCTGACACCAATTGTTACGAAATTTCTGTCTCTTAGACGATAATTTCGATCTCTTACATTTTTCTGAGTTCGATCACTGGATTGTGTAGCAATCAAAAACACACAAACTTATTTAATTATAAAATGGTTTATTTAAATCACAAGAGTTAGTTTTACACGGTACAATTGTTTATTTCATTAACATTCAAACTCTAATAATAATCTGGCACTGTATAGACCACTGTTTTACTTATTTACTTAAGATCCACTGTGTTAAAATCAAATGTCTTACTTTACTACTTAAAGTCAACTGTATCACTTTATTGCTTAAATTCAACTGCTTTTCGACAATTCAGATGACAACCTTTTATACTACAGTCATCACTTTCTCGAATAATCCAGTACCTTCTAGATGGTGTATCGGCGTGGAATCCACAATTATCCAGAATGTTACCAATACCTTCTAGATGGCGTATCGGCGTGGAATCCACAATTATCCAGAATGTTACCAATACCTTCTAGATGGCGTATCGGCGGCGATAATTTCTATCGGTTGTCGACTTTTATAGTGTACTGCAGCGCCTTTTCGGTTTGTCATTTTTAGTATAAAAACTACATTTGGATGCTAGATGGTGTACAAGTATTTTTATACAGCCAGTGATGCTAGCTAGTATCGTTTAGTTTTCTTTCGTTGGTTTTTATTTCGAGAATTTTCTGGCATAAGCCAAATTTTGCTACAATATGTTATCGTCAAAAAAAAATAACACATTCATTGTTAAAATTAGCTCAATACGTATAGTTTGTTAACTATGATTTTATGCCAGCTTCTACGACAGCTGCCTTTGCTTTTACTCGAGCAAATACTAATATTGATTTAGTTTGTTCAATTAATAGTACTACTCATACTCATTTGTATTCTTACTTGTACGTACTTACACTCATTTGTTTGACATCTTATTTGCTTTCCGTTTCTGCCTCATATGTATATTTATCTCTACTTATTTTTTTAATATGCAGAAGATTAACGTACCAGTAAATACAAGTAAGGATATTAATGAGTTCGAGTAGCACAAAGTAAGGGAAATTCTCTACCCATGTGCTTTTGTATTTACTTTATTCGTTACCACATACGGCTACTTGGCTCTTTTTACTTATAAATACTAAAATAAATCAGCAATTGTTTGCAATCTATCGAGAGCCTCAAACGAAAGAATACACTACTTCAAGCAAAAAATATTTTCGCTAAAACCTGTTATTTCTTACTTTGAAATATTTTCCTTATGTGATTGATTGACACATCTCTATGACGTTAGAGTCCTTATAAAAGTACTAACATTAAAAGCATTGCGTTGAATATTTTCTCCTTTTATTCAATAATACACATGCGATGAATAGAAGCAGCACCATTGCTGCTGACTGCCATGATGCCACAATGGATATTTTTGGTTTCAATGTGAGTGATTACTTTGGATATCGCATCATCGTAATCATCGTCAGTAAAGTGGTTTCTGCGCGAAGCGACCTCAAACGATGATTTTGTTGATGATGATTTGCCAATGAAATGCAATTTGTGGTAAAATTTTGCATATTCGTATGTTTACATTAGATACTTAATGGTGTCTGTTTGCAATATAGACGACCATGTGGGTTCATATGTCAATATATCTCACATACAAATACATATTTAGGTGTAGCTTGAATGCATGAATTATATGTGTGGTTGAAAAGTATTTATAGAAACATTGAACCACTGCAAAGTGTTTTAATCGTCAAATAAAATTATTTTTCTTTTCATCATTTCAATTTTTGTAGTCATTAGAATTTTTTTAAGTTAAATCGCACAACTGAATGGCACCTCAGATTTCTATTAATTAAAGTGCAAAGTTGTTGAAAACTGCATTGGTTTTAATTTGTGATCGATACGATAATTATTCGCAAGGTAAAATGACAGCTTTATGATTGACAAATCATAAAAAAAAATTAATATTTAGCATTTATAGGTTAAAATCTTAAAATTTTTTGACGATAGATTAATAAAAGTGTTGAATTATATATTTATTTATTAATTCAACTAATAAGAGTTTTGATATGCAATTACAAATTTTATCCAATGAATACATTCAAAAATGTTCAACTTAGTTCAGCACTATCCTTAGAAACAGACCTATTTTTGGTGAAGCCAGTAGAGTTTCACCTTAAATTAAAATACCTATAACTTTTAATGTAACTAAATGATAATTGAACTTCAGCCATTTTTAGCAGCGATCAACATTCATGTAAAATTTTACAAGTTGATACAATGCTTTATTTATTAAACAAACTTTGACAACAAAGGAAAAGAACAACAAAAACTCCAGAATATAGACATATGCTTCGATTCTTAAAATCTCATCAGTATATTTTTGGTTGATGCCTACGTCTGCACTCAAAATTACACCCGCTACATTAATGAAAATCTAACGAAAAGCTAGTTTTTAATTTCAAACAAATGTGGCAAGTTTTTAAGTGGATTTGAAATTTCAACCAGCTGTTCTGCTTTTTTGTTTAAACTATTTAAGCGTGACGTCACCTGATAAATTTTTAATGAATAACATTTAACAAAAGCATGTTTTTAATTTCAAAAATAAGTAAATACTTATCCTGACTCATAAACAGCCCAGACCTCAATCCAATTAGGAATTTTTGATATGTAATGGGCAAAAAAATCACAGAAACACAGCCTTCAATACTAAAAATGCTGGAAAATGTTATTCTCTATGTGTGGCAGAATGAAAGAGGACAAAAAAATATTGAAAATTTGTTATCGTCAATGCCTAAACGCATCAAGATCGTAATTGTAGCAAGATAATAAGGATATAAACAAGGATGCCTATTAATACTTTAGGAACGTAGTTTATGAAAGAAATTCAATGACAATATGATGGCTGCCTGTTTTATTGTAATTCGAGAACACAATGCATAGTGGAGGAACAACATTTGGTTAAGTCGCTTTTTTAATGTTTCTAAGGACTATGAATAAGGGGCCATTCAAGTATTACGTAACGCAATTATTCATATTTCATTTCTTTATTAAGCCTTTGGATTACATTTCCTTACAGACTAGAATCACAATTGTTTATAATAATATTTGATTAATTAAAAATAAGCTTATACATAAAATTAAAATATATTAAGATTAAATACTAATTTTTTAAAAGAGTCTTTAGACATCGAAAAATCAAATTCATATATGGATGACAATCTATTGAATAATGAGAGAGCTCTTAATATAGGCTCATTCTGAGCATAATTAGTTTTATGTTTCTTTATGAGGAATAAATCAAAATGACGCAACTGTCTAGGTGGGATATAAAAATCAATTAACTGAAGTAACTCCGGACATTCAATATTACTATTAACTATATCATAAATAAATATTAAGGACATAACCTTCCGCCTCGATTCAAGGGTATTTATGCCCAAAAGCAGGCAACGTGAATTATATGATGGCCTTGAATCACCAAAATTCAAAGAACGTAATGCAAATCTAGAAAAAGTTTTCTGAATTCGTTCAATTCTAGCACAATGATTTGCATAAAACGGATTCCAAACAAAAGAGGCATATTCCAATCTAGATCTTACAAATGCAAAGTAAAGGCTCTTAATGGTATGCGGATCCATAAAATCAGAGCTGTGTCTACGAACAAAAGCCAACATTGCATAAGCTTTAGGGATGATAAAATTGAAATGCTCAATAAATGTAAACTTTGCATCGAAAACTACGCCTAAGTCCTTTATAAGATTGATTGACTTAAGAAGTTTACCCTGAATTGAGAAACAACAATCGAGTATATTATTTGATTTTGCAAATGTGCAGTGAAAGCATTTCTCAATATTTAAAGGTAACTCATTAAGTTTACTCCAGTTACACACATTGGACAAGTCACGTTGTAAGGATTTAACGTCACCTACATTCCGTATACTACTGAATAATTTTAAATCATCTGCGTAAAGCAAAAATTTTGAGCTCTGAAAGCAACTATGAATATCATTCATGAACAAAATAAAGAACAGAGGTCCAAGGATACTACCCTGAGGTACTCCAGACGACGCTATAAAATTATAAGATTTAGTATTATTAACAAGTACAACACACAGTCTATTACTCAGATAGGATTTAATCCAATCCAAAAATGAACCATGAAATCCAATTTTAGCTAGTTTAGCAATTAAAGCACTATGCTTAACCTTATCAAAGGCTTTTGCGAAATCAGCATAGAGCACATCCACTTGATAGCCACATTCAAAAGAGGATACACAATAATTAGAGAATAATGATAAATTTGTTATTGTGGATCGACCAGATACAAAGCCATGTTGCTCTGGGCAAATATGACACTTAATTAAAAAGTAAAGCTTATCTTTTATAATGCTTTCAAATAATTTAGAGACAATTGTTAATTTAGAAATGGGACGATAATTCGCGACATTATTTTTAAGCCCACTTTTGAAAATAGGGGTAATACATGCTACCTTCCAGGGCTCAATAAAAGTTCCGGAATTTAAAGATTTATTGAAAATCAGACACAGTGGCTTACACAAAGCTTGAGCACATTTTAATAATACTATAGAGGATAATCCATCGACATCCACTTTAGCAGAAATCTTCAACTTTAATAATGCGTTAAAAACGTATTTTTCACTCAAAGTAATAGAACCAACATCCACGAAAGAATTGATGTTTTGCAGGATAGAGGGCTCATACCATGGAGCATCTTCAGTATAGTTTGATTTAAAATAGTCGGCAAATAAATTAACTGTATCTGCAATTGTACACGAATTAATATTATTGAAAAACATAGAAGTGGGGATGAAAGATCCTAATTAGGGGGGGAGGGGGGTCTTGTGAAACGTTACGATGCGTTACAGGGGAGGGGGGGGGGGGTTCGAACAACGCGTTACGTAACATTGTTTTAGAAGTGAAACTACTTTAGCGGGTGGTGATTTGAAATGAGGTATGTAAGTATAATGAAACGCTTTCTTTATGTGTATGCTTATTGAATAGCTACAGCCAAAAAATTTTATTATAATGATAAAAGTTGATGGGATCTAGATAATTTACAGCAATAAATGATATGTTAAATTAAAGCACTTATCCAGCAGAATGTCCTAAAACTATCATCTTCGAGATTGGTTAACCAAAACCAGAGATGTAAGCGTGGAAAGATTTCCTATTTTTCTCATTTATTGCTGTAGCTGTTCTAGATCCCATCAACTTTTATCATTTTAATAAAATATGTTCTTCTCATTTTTCGCCATTTTAACATATTTTAAGCTTAAGCAAATGTTTATTACATTATGTGTGATTTTTATTAAATAACAATATGAACAAGTTAAGGTGTTATCTTCAGTCAGGCCGAAACTCACATACCCTACACTGCACTCAAAGTAGGTACATATATTTCTGTAAAAAAAGACGTTGAAGAGGTTAAATAATTCGAAAAAAGTGTGAAATGTTTAAGAGGTTGAAAACTGTTGAAAAAGTCGTAAATATATGCAAAATGTTAATGTTGAGAGAGGTTAAAAAAGTCTAAACAATTTAAAATCGATGAAAAAGTCGAAAAAATAAAGAAATTTCATTACAATATCTTGCACGGTTTACGAGATATGGTGGTATAGAGGTTAAAATTTAGGACCGTGCCACTCGAATCTTTGGAAACTTGAAACCTAGCCTAATCTTAATTTAGTTCAAATGTACACCTAATCACCAAGTTTCATCAAAATCGCTGCATTTTTTTTCAAAATGGGATTGGGCAAATATACATAGAGTATGGGCGGTAGGCGTGTCCATGAACCGATTACGTCCATTTTCAATAGCAAGATGCCTGCAAGAAGGTCTGACCTGAGCGTGCTAATTTCATTCAATTAGCTTTCTTGGTTTTTCCGTAAACCTGATTTGAACAGACAGACAGACGGACATAGCTAAATCAACTCAGGTGGTGACGCTGATCAAGAATATATCTATATACTTTTTCATACCTACCACCGCCCTCTTCTATGCGTTACAAACAAAATGACAAAGTGAATATACCCTCGGTGTAGGGTATAATAAAGAAAATAAACAACATACGCATGTATTTCCGGTACTTTTCGCAACATAATTGTGACTTTTAGGTAAATATGGTCACTTGGGTGTTACGTAACGTTTAAGGGGGGGGGGGGGGGTCAAAAATCTTCGAAAATTGCGTTACGTAATACTTGAACGGCCCCTAGAGGAGTCAACGGTTTTGAAAATTATGGATGGATATTTTCAAATTATAAGCCCCAATCTGACCATGAGTACACCCCTCACTGCTGTAAAGATAAATTATAATATCATTATTATGTAAGTACATTATGAAAGTTAACAACAATAGAAAAATTTTTTTGTAAATGCATTTATAGGGTGTACGGTAAAAGCTAGGTCCTTTATAGGTTTTTTAATAGAACATGCAGACTTAAAAATATTATGCAATTTCAATAAAAAATTAACTTTGTGGTTATGACAATTTTTAAATTTTTGTCAAAAGTTCTTTGAAAAGGGCTTAAAATTCAACCAATACTACCTACCACCAACCAAATGCATACATACATATATCCAATTTAACAGTGTAATTAAGAGACAAGCAAAAAAGTCGCCTGCAGCGTTATTGTCACTGCTGAGTTGACAGCAATTTTGCTGCAGACAAAAATGATTTTTCTTTTTGCTTTATGGTAACTTTTTTCCAAATTCACATTTCTGATAATGAAACCTATATGCAACTGTTTGGGCGTGGTTGCTGTTTTAAACTTTTCTCTTGCTTTTTCTACGTTTCATGTTTGTAAATGATGCGTTGCAGCAACTTTTCAACTTGTAACGTGACATGTGGGAGAAGGATAAGACAGAGGAATAAAATAAAAAACTTTAAGTTCAAATTAAAACTGAAACGCTGTGATTTGGTTTCCTGTTTTTTGCCATCCTTTTAATCGGGACCTTTTTTTCATTTTCTTTTCTGCTGTTGTCCTTAATACGTGACTCTAACCTTGAGGGCGCAAAGACAATTTGCGCTGTGCGCTGTAATTCAATTTAGAAATTAAAACTGCACAAAGCACTTTGGTGCCAATGGATTTGTGCTGTTGTTCTCAAGGGTTTTACTCTTTTGAGAAAAAAAGTTAAAGTTCATTTTGTATGACATTTTTTTTTTTTGATTTTTGTACATGCTTTATCATTTTTGTTTCTTATATTTTAATTTTTACTTAAAACTAAAACATTTCAATTGATATCTGCTACGCTACTGATCAGTGCTTTAAGTTTGTGACGCTTATATCCATCCAACTCCATATCCAACTCAACTTCGAATCCACAGTTGATGAATTAAATTTTATCATTATCATACTGCGCATATTATAAATTTGAAGGCCAAACAAAATCTAAAACGCCGTTCTACACTTAAAATGCAACCAAATGCCCATTGCAAACGAAATAAGACTACGCATTTGTTGTTCGATATGTCACATATTCCATAAACCCACCAACTGAAATTTGTCGCTAGACGCTTAAGTGGGATCCACAAGGCATTGGAATATGTGGTGGACCGAAAAAACGCCTGGAAATGACTGATAAAAGGAATAAAATAAAACTCATCGCAGAAGATCGCTATCGAGGGAGATGTTTTACTTTGGATTAATGTTACCCTAGGAATATGTGGAGTACAATATCATTAATTTACTGAAAAATCTTATTTAATTGGCATCAATTTAAATTTGTAATTTATTGAGGCTCGAATCACACAATAATAATTGTAAGTACACCTAATTCTGTTTTAACATGGTTAAATACGTTCCGGAAAAAATCGTGCAAGAAAAACCGTGTAAGAAAAGTCATGAGACTAGTTCCATATTCTTCAACCCTATTGAACTTCTAACCCAATTCCCTAACTAAAATTTTTAATAGATTACGGTTAATGAAAATAGTTTTCTTCAAATTTTCAATAAAATAGCTTTTTTGACCGTGCCAAATCGAAGAATCTAGACCGTCTTAAATCAAAATCGTGTAAAAACAGAATTGGGTGTATATCACAATTTATGGCCCACCCTTAAATCGGTCATAAAAAATTTAAAATTCCAGCTCTACATGTAGACCAGCTTTCAGCTTTCTGCAGCTTTCAGTAGAATGACTTGACCATCAAAGGTGTGGTAAATGTAGACATTACTTGCCCACCAATCGGAAACTTAGATGGTGATCCATCTTATACTTTAGACTGTTTACACTTGTTTGCACTTCCGAACTTTGTCATTCAAGGCATCAATATTTTTAAAGAACTATTTTCCATTCAGTCAGTTGCTTAGTGTCACTTCAACTCAGTGCAAGTGTTCAACCAATTCCATAACTTCCATAGCGTATACTTTTTACTACTTGATCGATTACGCACTTTCGCCTGCTTGACACGTGTTGAATCGTCAATTCAAAAAGTGACAATTCAAAAAGTGATCCTGCAATTCAAATTTCCAGTGACTAGAAGTCTTCACTTACATAGTATGGTGCTTAAACCTTAACATTTTTTCATTACTTAATTTTAGACAAAAGACTAATCATGCATGACTATCTCTCATTGAGGAACTTTTTTTTCAAATCACATGCAATTTGGTATTTAATTTTCTCTTCAAATTTTTAAAAATATCATCGAAACATTTTTGTGGGGATTTCAGGGATTTTGTGATGTATTGATCATTGCTTTATATTAATTTAAGATAGAACTAGCAGATCCTTTATTCAGCTGTTCAGCAGTTTCGATAATTAAGAGCTACTGCTTCGCTAGAGCAAATCTGCAACAATTTTCCGAACCCTCCACGTCATTAATACCGAAAAACTGCAGCTACGTCTGAACAAAATAATATCAGCTGGCCTTCCAGAGCCCTATATAGCCATTTACATATGCTCACGTGGTGTTGGGAAGTATCAAAGATGATTTGGTTCCGACAATATATCAATTTTCCGTGTCATTTCAAGAAAAATCATTAATTATTTGAATTAATTTTCCAAGCAACAGGAAGTTTTTGTGACAAAGTCAACCAATTGCAATCGGCTTTGAAACAACTTCAGTCACTATTGGACACTCAATCCTAGTGGGACGGAAAAAAAAATATCTCATATTTTGACGACCGTGTACCACCATGTGTTTCATGTCGAATACAACAGGCGTGCACCACTCGCCCATTGTTAGTGCGCCAGTTGACGGTTCCTCCGTTCGTGTGAATTATCTACGGGATGTGATGCGATGGATGCTTCTGTTTATTGTATGGGAGACGCTCATCGGACATAACTTAATGCGTATACGGGTATTTTATTGTCGACCGGCATGCATAAAGAGAATGATTGCAATTTCAACGATTTATGGAGACGCCATTCATTGCATTTATATTGTGCACCTACGTAGAGAGATGAATTATTCTCTAAATACAGGGTGTCATTTGTTTAGGTAATGCTTTTTCGTGGACGCAACGTGCAATCACTGACAAGACAGTACTGATCGCAGATCATTGAACTATGGTAACATCGGTCCACAGAAAAAAAAAGTCTTGTAGTTAAAAGTGGATGTACCATACGGCAGGCATTGTAATAAGGTGTAGTAATGCCCTATTTCTGCAGAAATGACTTTAAATTTGCAGTAATGATTTCAGAATATTGTAAAAAATCGTAGTTATGATTTTCAGTCAAATTCATAATACTTTATTGTGCGTTATTCCTTGAAACAAAATACACAATAAGTTGTCTAGTCTCACCAATCTGGGCTAAAATGTGGCAACCATAAAGAGTATTCGGCAACTCTTTTTACATTTCGCAGTAAAATAAAATCAGGTTTCATTAATTTTGTTATTTTTTGTACAGAGCTTATGGTTCAGTACTTTCTAATGAAAAAACCACAAAAAAATTACCAGTGCAAAATGCATTAAAATGGGTAACGAGCTGCTCATACTAGTTTCAATGACCGCTACGTCATATCATCAGTAAACTTTGTTAGCCGAAGCTTAGTAGTCTGCAAGCATAATATAATAATAAGTTTTTAATTAATTGGTTAATCAGTTTTTCATAAGGTAAGAAGTAGTAACAATTTTTCGATCATATTAGAAATTTATTGAATGAAAAACTTTGGAAAGTAATTCGTTCACATAAAACAAATAGAATGAAATAAAAAAATACGGAAAATGTTTTAACTCTTATCTTGTTTATGTATTTCATTTATTCAGTATAAAGCTTAACACAGTTTTTATTCTTTTTTTTTAAAAATTCATAAACAGTTTTGAATTTTTCTTAAATGGTTTCATTGATTTCACCATAATGTACTCTATGTTTTTATGCAGCCACTACTATGTCAAGTATCATAATCTCAACAACAGAAACTTTGTATTGAAAAACATCATCGTTAAAGTTGACATTTTTGTTCATTAACATCAATGACCAGTACAATTCAACATAGGAACATTAACAATTACTACCGCCCACAGAGGGTCACATTGCTAGTGGGACCAACCAAATGCAATTCAATTAAAGATGAATGCGGCAATTTACGAAACCATTTGTAAACAAAACGATTCCTAATTACGACCATTTGTAGCAGACTTAAATTGCAAAATACTCCAACTACTTACTGAATAGATGATGTTAAGCACTATGCCAAGAGATTTGACTGGACAGCTGCTGATTTCAAATATAACGAGCAAAATGTGGTAGCGTGCGTGGCAAAGGCGTGGCAGTTTGATAAAAGCAAAACAAATAAAATTGTAATCAAGGACTTTTTAGCAATCGCTTGGAATTTTAAAATGCTGTGCCTCTTTGTTATAACAAAATTAAAATTGCATTCAGTTTCCTTTTTTTTCATGAGAGACTTACTGCCTATGATGGCCCAGCCACCCGCTCTGTTTCGTCCGCCTTTTGCTGACTTTAACCAACTTGGTATTTTCATCTTCACTGAATATCCCTAATTAAGAACTTAAGTGTTGGCTTACATTTGATTAAGCAAATATAAGCAGTTTTTGAACATTTTCTTTTCTTAATTTTGCTTTTATCATTACTTTGTATTTTTTTGCTCATTTCACATTTCATCCGTAATGAATTAGTGTTGTAGTTGGTGTTGAACGGCACAGCATTTTAGAAGTAGAGAAGATGGAAAAACAAAAAAAAATGCCACCAACGACGCAATCATGATTTATTGAGTGTGTAAGTAAAGCTTCCGGTCAACATGGCGGCCAAGGCAAAAAAAAAAAAAATTAAAATTAGCCAATGCCGAATTCATTGGAATAACAACGCAAAAGTGGAAGAACAAGCAGCTCCAATAAAAAATATACTTTGAGACTAAGACAAGCAAAGATAATTTCTAACTTGATACATTTTTAATTATTGCTCTTTCAAGCAGAAATTTTTTACTATCGTCGAGACTGAATACGAAATTTTGTGCTGTAATTAGTGAATTTTTTAGGACATAGAATTTGGTTCGTAGACAGCGGCAATGTAAAACAAAATTTCAAAATGGTTCACGTAGTAAGGTCATTAAAGTCTTAGCAGAGGATCGTATTTCGATAAGAATCAGATCAATTTACTTATCGTTTCACAAACTGCTTTGTGTATCTTATCGAATGAAGCGCAGACTATTGGAATATGGTTTTATCTCAAAAATTTCACTGTAAAGTTATTGTTAGACGACCACCGGTGAAATTGCGATATTTGCTTATATAATCACCCCTATCATGAATAAACATTCCTTCGGATTTTTTCTTCAATCCCATGTTTTGCGATCGTTGAAGATTTTTGGGGAATGGGAACAAATTCCCTGGAAAATTTTATTTGATAAAAAGATTTTTTAACATAATTACAAGATCTAGCAAAACATACAAAGAGCGATTAGTGATATTGGTCCAGTACATGAAATCCAATTCGGATACAGTAAAAATCTTCATGAAAAGAAGTAGAGGACAAACTATCAAGCTATGCCATACTGTATTTTAGGTGATTTTTTTTTTTTGTACATAATATAGATAAATGCACTTCATCTTTATTTATAAAATTGTTCAACTGACAGATAAGCTATTGTCATCTTTATTTATAAAATTGTTCAGCTGACAGATAAGCTATTGTCAAATATGCAAAATTACTGGTAAGGTAATGCCAAATATGAAAAATGCAACTGTGATTTTGGACTGAATCGAAGTAATTGGAAATATTTTGGCAGCACTGACTGGATATGAAGTTTTTCAGTCCTCAGTTATTTATGATCGCAAAATACTCCTCTCGTGAAACAAAAAAAAATCCACGAGAATCGTTTTCCTCCGGATATTCATGATAGCGGTGATTGTGTTGCTTATTACCACTAAAGTTTTTCAAGTCATCCAGATATAGTTAGAGCTAGAAGAAATAGTGTTTTCTGATAACCTAAGTATAACGGCTAAGGTTCATGTAATATAAGTATATACATATTCGTATGTTTTTGTAGAGATGTCAGCAATTTTGTTAACATTATTAGTAATTATTACCAAAACAGGTTTCTACAAACTTTGTCAAATGGAAATTACCGAAATTGTGGGGAAGAAATTTTGTGTAAGTTTTGGATCCATATAGTTTTATATACATTTAAGGTAAACTATATAAAATTTTGAATTTGATTTTGCTATGAATAAAGGACTTAAGTTATGGAACACTATTTTATTCAAATTATTTCCACGGTTGGCCTTCCAGTAGCCCATACGATAAGCCCAATTCTTCGGCTTATCTTATCACTGTAAGGAGCTCTATTTGAACGATGGCTGCACCTATCTTGTCCTTATGAGCCTCAGTCGTTGCTGGATGGGTATTGTAATACTTATCTTTTACAGCTCCCCACAAATGATAGTTCAACGGACATCGCCATTATGCTATTGTCCGATGCTATGCATCGGACATTATGCTATTTTCAAACTTTCCACACAAAAGGTCAATCTTTTTCACCGAGATGGAAATGAAATTCGTCAAAAAAGCTTATTTTTCGGAAAAAATCTCGACTTCTTGCAAGCGAAAAAAATATCAGTGCATTTACGTCGGAGATATAAAACGAACTACCTCTCATAATACAAATGACCTTAGAGTTGCCACATTGAAAAAAAAAAAACGAGTTTAGTAAGTTCCAAACGCTTGATGGACCACACGTTCCATTTTTTTCACATAAATTCGCTATTGTTTCTATTCCATAAATATTCCATTGCAATACTTATTGTTTTATTTTTTTTTATTTTTTTCTACAGCACTGGCTTTCCATGCATTGATCTTATCAATACAAACCCAGATTTTGCGAAAAACAAAAGCAAAACAGACACAGAGACACTTTCAAGTTACGGTGAACTATTTTCGGTAGAGTTTACGTTTGTCTGTCTATTGTGACAGCTTTCAACTGCTTCACTGTGACTGTCTCTATGGCAAAACACGCAGAACAGAGTAAAAACCAGCATAACAAAAGTCACATAGAAAGCATAGCAATAGCATATCAACAAAATCACATACCACAGCATCGCAGCATTCAGCATGGTTAACCCATTGAGTCCCAGCGGTCGATTTTCGACCTGTCACATTTTGATAAGGTGAGCCAGAAAGTGGTATGGGTAAGCGCATAGCTTATATGGACCATTTTCAGCCTATATTATTTTTGGTTTAGCGTGATTCAGCTATTTAACTTTTTTTTTTCATGGAACGTAGGCATTTTCGGTTTTTTTTTGGAAAAACGGGTAACAATTTTGCTATCAGATTTGCTGAGATTCCTCTCAGATCCAACTATTATTTAGAGCATAGTTGATGTTAAAATACTGTGAGTGCGATCCGCTATTTTTCCCGCGAGCCATGTGCACGCAAAGTGAGTGGTCAATTTTTCATCCACTGGGATGATTTCTGAAAATACAATATTTACAAAAATGATCGAATAACATTTATGTATGGCAAAAAGTGCTTTATCAAATTGATTTTGCAAATTATAAAATATGTTGAAGCACTTTGCGTGCAACTGTACCTCGCCTTTGAGGAATTGCCATGTTGCATGCTTCTGGCAATCCGAAGCAGGGACATAGTTTAGTTATTTTCGTGATTCCGTGCTGTTTTTATCTGTACTTTTATCGGCCAAGGTAATGGTTTTGGTAAAATTGTGTTCTTTGGCGATTAGCTTTGAGTGTCTTCTGCCGCGGCGCAGCAATCATTCACTGGCATTCACACGAAAGTCAATCTAGATCATCACGTACAATCGTTTCAGTCAACTTCGTTTAGGCAGGCTTATCGAATTGGCAGCGTTCTCAAGCTTAGCCGAAACGAAATGGAATTTCCACTCGCACAAGTTGTGCTAAAATTGATGACCAAATGTGCCTTTTATTTCAAAAGTGTGCAAGTCCGTCTTCGTCAACGTCAGTTACTTAATTTTTTTCTGGTGGGACTTGCACCACTTTCAAAATAAAGGCCTCAAATGTGAGAACCCATTGCAACACTGCTTCGCCTTCGACAACTTTTTCACGTCTAATTTATTGATGTGTCATCTGTCTGCGTTGAGCTATTTTCTCACCGGAACCATCCGAGAAAATTGGACAAAGTGCCTCTTTTTAAGCCTCGATCGACGCATCAAAAGTAGCTTGCTATATTGTATCAGGTATTCGACAGAACTCAAGAGATCTTCATGGCACACTGGATTGATAATGCTGTGGTCACTGTTATTTCCAACCACGAGTCGCTCAAACCGATGAATCGCTCCATACGTTGGGGTCGAAAGAATGACCGAATGACATTTCTTGAGACGCCTTACGTTTTCAACGCATATAATTCTAGGATGGGTGGTGACAACTTATTCGACAATGCGTTGAATAATATGAAATTCGATTACGTGAAAGGAAGTGGTACTGGCGTTTGTTGAGAAACGCGCTTGATACAGCAATGGTTAATTTTGTTGCTGATAAATTTTTTAAAATAGGTTTCTGGTATTTGCATGGACATTGAATCCCTACTGGCAGCTGATACGTTTCTTCACTTACAAGTGTAGTCACGGTGTTACCCCAGAGATTTTCAGATGTATTCAGTGAAACAAAGATCCGACAATGAAAACAATAGTTTTGTTCATTTTTATGCAACATTCAAGATATCTTAATACTATTGATATTTATTAAATAAATAACAAATTATTCATATTAGGACCCAAATTTTGATTTTATTTTAAAAAGCACTTGATTACTATGAGTCTACTCAATATTCTTTTAAAAACTAAGCGTATTTTGTTGATCTTTCAAAAATAAACCGATTCAATGCATTATAGATTCTAATACCTTGGTCTTCCAGTGAAATGATTTGTAATGGCTTAGCAGTCAACAGCAAATCCTTCGGAACGCACACATATGCACGTGAAACAGAAGCAGCAGTAACAGTAGGAGTTAGACACTAAGCTTATTTGTATGAATACTCAGTTGGATATTATTGGTTGCACACGTACGATGGCGACTTTACTTTTCGACCGCAATAAAGTCCAACCAAGAATAAATGTTTCTGCATGTAAGTCTACTTGGTCTTATATTTGATAGCTTCACTGAATGGCTGCCCTATAGACATGTACTTTGAATATTCAAAAGTTGCCCATTAGGAATTGCTAATGAGGAAAAATATTATGAACATTACTTGTTTAAGAAATTTATTTTGGCGAAAGTAAGTGAAACAGCAACAGTCAACAACAGCTGCTGTGGCGGCAAAGCGATCGGCAGTTTTTTTTTTTACTAATGATTTGTAAATTGGTTACATGCAACTAAAATGCATATAAAAGAAGATGCAGACAAAATATATTTACTTAGCCTGTTGGCGCACCAACGTGATAAGATGTCATCAAGAAACCGAATCAAGTATTTTCATTATAATCTGTCTACTTCGTATGAATTCTCAATGCAGTATTGCCAATACTTGCACTGTTATTGAGAAGCAGTTGTAGTTCAATCAACCTCGATGGTTTTGTACATGGGGAGATTCTCTGAAAGCCTCTTGTATTTCTCTGCGCTCGTCGTTGAGGTACAGAAGATTCAGCAATACGTGCCGAGCATTTTCTGCTTTACCAAAATAGTCGGGATAGGAAGGGTCTTCTGCGTACTTAAAATGTTGGATGTGTTATTTGCAGCAAACGTATTCACTAAACAGTTGCGTTAGGCAAAAGTTAAACTCTCTATATTTTCTGTAGTTGCGCCCTATTCAGCCAGCAATACTTATTCGCGATCAGATCATTCATTCTGTCCTTTGCATGCTATTAATGAATGATGTGTTATCTGGAGGCGCTTAAGTCAGCTGTTTATATATTCTACAGTTGCGAAATCATACTGATCGAGCCGCGTGGAGTTCGATTAAGCTAGCAATTCTCGCCTATACGTTCCGGCTGTAAACATATGGCTCTGCTACGTACACCAATATGTGCGACAGAGGTTCTCTCGCTTTAAAGGGACAACAGCGTGTCGATACCGTTCACTGAACTATCTTGGGTGGGGCTTAACTTGTATGGGGTTGGAACTAGTCATATGAGCCCAAGGTTAAGTGAAGATTTTACACAAGCTACCTACAATTTTCTCTTCTTCCACCAGTGCTATTTCCTCCGAATAGTCCATCATTGTAGTGGGGAGAATAATCTACATAAATTTTACATACAAAGCATTATATTATGTAGAACCGACTAGCAAGCTCTGCACTACATCTAGTCGCTTTATATAACGCTTAACGTCATCATTACATTCAAAAAGGAGGAAGTTGTATTTAAAGTTGCCTGGTACTCCAAGATTTCAAATTTCTTTTCTAATTTACTTCCAGATTACTGATTGGAAAACGTTAGTGCCGTTAATTTTTATGATCGGACAACATTTTTTTCCCATCTGAGCTGTCATCTTTTCAAACATCTCTTACAGTTTTTTGACGATGATTCTTTCAAGTACCTTATCCAATGAGACAAACCAACAGAAGTTACAAAAATGGTTAATATGTTTTTAGGCTTAAATAGAAGAAACAAACTCTGTTGTTTCAAAATGGTAGCAAATATGTTTCCTTTGTAACACATAATTTTTCAAGATTCATCCGAAACTTTTTTTCCATAATTTTCAACATTTTATAAATTTTTTAATTCATAAGTATATGTATATTCTCTATTACATTCGATATAGTTTAATGTGCAAACATAGTTACCAGGAGAATAATGCTTTTAGCTATAATGGAGTGACACACATTTTGAAATTTGTGAAAGAAAAATATCGCGTTTGGCTGTTCCTCTGAGTAATACCAATTTTGAACCATATATGTATGTGTACGTGCGCGGTATCACGCCACACTACATGTTTCTGCTGATAATAGCTCTAACCGTCTGCTGCATAAAATATCATAGCCGTAGCAACAGTTCACGAATATCTCTCGCAGCCAATAGTCTCCTATTGCTGTCTGCTGCCTGAAATACAATAAAGAACAGTCGCAGCCGACTGTCGGCTATTACTGGTAGCAATTGCTGACGTAGTCATTTACCTGCTAATTGTAATTGTAACATAGTTTTCCAAAGTAACTACTTTGCGAACACATTTGCATGTAAAGGTAAAGAAAAAATATCTTCAATAGCTTATGAAATGCTGGCTACATAAGAAAGGTTTATAATAAATGTAAATTGATTATAAACAAAAAACGCTTCTATACTTAGTCACCGCTATATGTGTTCCAATTAGGCTTAGGTGAGCTCATTTGCATTAATATCCTTAGTATCCCATAGCTTGTGTGCAATTTGTGATGCAAACATAAACCAAAGCACGAAATGAAAACTCTCAAGGGGCTAAGCTTTCAATTGCATTTGCATTGCTGTGCCTTCACTTAGACTTTCAACTCTATCCCTCTGTTTGTATTTAATCAGAGGAAAAGATTTTGATGTGAGCGTAACTACATTTTGTGTAAAATAATTTCATAGAGACACAGATTAAAAATCAATAGCTCTAATATATTAACAGCATTTGGCTTGTTTAACTCTTAACAACTTCTTCAAGAATTTGAGACCTTATTCCTTGAGTAATATGAGCTATTTTGGTTCTCAAAATGTCGATTATTTTCTTTAAGTCGAAACATTAATAAAACACCTTACTTACTCCAAAAAAAAATGATACATTAATATTACTTTTCAGTGAGAATCCAGTTATCCAGTCCCCAGTAGAATAAGCTCACTTGTAACCTCATTGGCGGTCACATTGGCTCTCTAAGGAAATCACCCGCACCAAGCTTATTACGCTTTTCATGAACTTGGAATGCGCACAGCACATTGCAGTGGCATAACTTATATCTTTTTCTTATTTTTGGTCTGACTTGACATAAAAAACTTTCCAACGTGAAGAAACTTCCACAAAAAAAAAATTAGAAAAAGGTTTAAATTATGGAATGGCTTAGCCATTGCTTAGGCAGATTTCCTAAGCACATGCATTTGTTGATATTGAGATTTGCAAGTACTTTAATAATCGCTACTGCTCGAAAGTGAATACTCGCCTTAACCGAAGGATTACTCTCTAGAAAACTGATTTTTATAGGTAAGATGGGAGTTTTTAGCAAACATGCTCGCCAATTGGAATTGGAGTAGATGAAAACGTCAAATTTTTCACTCTTTTGAAAAAACAAAGTTTTATCGTGATATTGCAGCGATTTTTAGTCTTATTAAGTCAACAATTATTTTTTGATTTAATGCGCCCTTTTTTAAAAGTGTGAAATACCGAATACGTATCAAAATAATTTCTAGCAATAACGAAACTCAATTTCTAAATGAAATTACAGTAACACTTATTTAGCGCATCCCAATTCGATTCCCGAAGCAGCGAGATGAGATAAATAGGAAAAAGTCGGTGGAAATGGTATTGTGGTTCATGTTGCTGAGAGGAGTGTGAATATTAACATCATATTTATCATAATACAACGTTAAAAAAGGTCAAGTACGCTTGACTAATTTACAAAAATATCAACAAAAGCCAGTATTTTTACATATAACCATAAGAAATCTTATCTTAAAGACCAAGAAATCATGCTAATGCTAAGTAAGTTTGAAATATTTTTGAGAATCAAGCAATTTTTTATTATATCATTGCATTGTGGTGTAAGTTAATTCATGTTTATTTATGCAGCTAGACAAAATACAAATTTAAAAACAAATTTCAATTGCAATCTTTAAAACAAAAACTGTGTACATTTAAGCTTTTATAACTACATAACAAAACATCCTTTACCATATACGAGTTGAATCAGCGTTGCTTATACTTTTCCATTATAATTCATTTTTTGATTTAAAAATTAATCTGGTCGTTGAAAAACTGAGGTCTTTGAATAAGTCACAGCTTACTCGTTTTCAATCTCTATTATTTTCTTTTAGTATAGACGATAGAGCACTCACTGAAAACAAAAATGGTTATGTGTGAAGTTGCACTTCAAGTAAGTTTCATTTAAATGTCCAATTCTTGTAGAATATTTATTTACTGAACTCAAAGAAAAATCTGAGACCTTTTAATGTCAGAGCACTTCCTAGCAAAAAGCTTATTTAGACCCTAATCGCCCAGTTTATTAAGAAAATGGTACATTTGGCAATGTTCCAGAAGAGGTCTTAGGTGCAGTGGTGAAAGCAATACAGTAGAATTTTCTTAATGATACCACTGCCTTTATCTAGTGCAAATAAATAGCTGATTATTAGGAGTGCTTTATTTTATTTGTCCTTTGAATTTACATTACTCCACCTTGCCTTGGCAGTACTCCGAGTAATGAACGAGTCAAACGAAGAATAAGGATAAGCTTGATCTAGATCTGGCGCAACATTGTTGATGACAAGATGTGCTCAGCAGAGGCCTAGACTTCATTTACCGTGACATTTGAAAGACGTTTAACGATCATCTGTGAAACTCCGCATGCACCGTTCTTCGTTATATCTAGCTGTCTTTCTCTTTGCCAACGACAACGAAGTCCAAAATATTATCATCAAACGCATAAATGATTGTGAAATTCGATTTACCAACAACACCCTGTTACACAATTTACAAGCGCTGTCTTCGCCGAGGAAACTTTTCATTAAAATGGGTCTTCAACAAAATTACTAATTTTGGGGAGAATCTGAGGATCTAAGGAAAAGTACAAGCCACTATTTGTTACATTATTTGTAAGAAGATGAGACGTTAATGACCTGAAACATTGTGTATTTTAATGGAAAGTAATGTAGAAAAAGCCTGTAATCGTAAAGATTTGGATACTTAAGAATATTATTTCTCATTCACAATACTTAGAAAAAAACCAAAAAATTAAATAATAAAAATAATATTGGGTTAGTTTTCGGAAAATGATACACGCCACCGATAACCTTGAACTTGAAAAAGTTATTCTGGCCTTCTTCAGAATAACTCTAACAATAAATAACATATTTTAAGATCAAGGTCATCATTGACGTATAATTTCCCAAAATTGAAAAATGTTGTTGTAAAAGCTATTTTTGCTTAATATCATTCAATAAATGATATTAAATAATGATTTATTTATATTTATTTAGTCTATTTTTTTCTAAAAACGTTCCGCAAAACATAACGAAAATGAATGAGAAAGACATTTAAACTTCCCACTTTGTTTTTATTAAAGTTACTCATACGTCATGTTAAACAAATGAACAGAAAAAGTATTATGGCAATGAATGCGTTTAAAGTAAAAATAAAATTTCATTCAAGGCAAGTTTTAAATTAAAAGTAAATATTTTTACTTGCATAGACTTTACACAGATAGCTACATTTAACCATAAAGTCTTCTCTTTATGTTATCGTTATTTGTAATGCGCAGTACATGCATTTGTTGCCAGCAGCCTTTGAATCAATTCAAAGCCAACTGTTGTTTTTATTGAGGTTGTTTTGCTAGAAATCATTAGCCACAAATCAATTTAGCTATTTTTAATGAAACTATTTTTTGTCCACTTGGTAAACTCTATAGAGTTCCTGAGAAAAGTGTATACTTTTACAGTGGCTATACGTTTTATTCCTATATCAACCTGTGGTATTCATTTAAGTCGGTTACTAAGCTTTTTCTCAAATGTACTATGGCTGCTTTGCGGTCATTCATGTGCAACTTTAAATGGGGGAATTAAATGATTTTGTGCAGTAAGTGTATTTAATTGCACATGGACTTACGTAGATGCAATTGACTTGAAGTCAGCAGTATGTAATGCTGTATAGTGGTTTTATTTTAAGAAAACAACAACTCAAAGGTGCTATGATGTATCAAATTTCAATTACTTTATACAGATCAGGCAACAAACAATTTAAAGAGGAGATAATTCCAAATAATTTTCAATTTCTAAAAAAAGAAAGGCATAGAGAAATTGGTAATTAAGTAAGAGTGTTTTCAACCAACTTGTTTTGAACTATTGAGGATCACGTAAGTTTTTATCGAAAGAAATATTTAAAAAAAAAAATTTAGTGCATTACAATTGAGCGATTTAAAAAAAAAATCACTTATTCCCATTTTTCATCAAGAAAAATTAAACTTTCAACGAAAGTGCGCTTTTCTAATAACTTCAAAAAATTTTTTTTAGGAGGGTTGTCAAGTTAAACAATGCAGTTTCCCGCCTTATTTGGTAAATAGATAAATTTTTCCTGGAAAAATATTTTGGGGAAAAATGTTGACCTTTTTTTTTTGTTTTGGTCAGAAATATTGAAACAATATTCTTAAAAAACTCTTTTGGCATATTGGTAATACAGACCCACTACAAAGGCTTAACTAACTTTTTTTGTTATTAAGATCGATACTGACATTTTTTCAATAGCTCGATGAAGCCCTACAGGGAATTATGGCTAGACAAAAAAAATCCAAGAAAGAGCAAACAAAACATAGCTCAAGAAGAAAACTAAAACTTTGGCTAAAAGTTGCAACAAAATGTTGTTTCTTTTGTTAATGATTCAAAATCTGATACGCATACTGAAGATTTCTTTTGACAATTTTTACAATTTAATTTTTGGGCAATTCTGAATAGAAAAAATTTGGAAATGTTTGACTAAAATATGCGTAATTATCTAAAATGTTTGCTAGAAATTGTGTGACGATCAAAGAATCAGTTTTTGCCATATGATGAAGAGAACGTCATGCGCGAATCGCTGATCAGATCAGCTTTTTTAAAAATAATTGCAATTTTGATAAATCTTGCAAAAGATAATGCTTGTAAGCGATATATGCATTTAAAAAGGGTGCAACACGCAATATGAATGGGTATGCTCAGTAAGAAGTAGCTTTCAGCTTAATTGTTTCTAGGTTAGTTTCAAATTTGGCGAATCGACTGTTTTTGCTCCTTATGCTACACCTGCTTATCAGATCTGTGATAATTTCAGTACTTTTGCTCACACAAAATTACCAAAAAAAACTGTTCATAAACATATTGCGTATTTCTGTCTGTTAACATTTTAGACCCCCTGAGTTACAACATGTCATGTATGCCCGCACTCAAACTGTTCCATTTCGGATGCAATATGTAAATTTTACTTAAAACTTAAAAATTTGAAGAAAAAAATAAACATATTTTCGATCATCTGGAATAAATAAACCTTAATACTTTCATGGCCATATTTTGCTAGGGTATTTTTTAGATTATTGTACTTCGCAGTAGGACTTAAACACTCAAAGGTTTATTAGATTAGGAAATGCTGCAGTAATTTATACTCAAAAAAAAGTTTGCCATTTCATAATGGAACGAAAAACTTACATCGAAGCCAGTATAAAAATTTACTAAGTCCACAATAATGGGAACATAAAATTCACTAAAAGTTCACATGATTTCTTGAAATGGACACCAAACTGTTTTATATGATCCTTTAAAGTTTTAAGAATTCAATAAAAAATACACCTAAATTAAGCTTAAACGCGAACGATTTAGTTTTTTTTCTGCCCATTCCATGTTGGCTCTCTGTGTGGATGCTTTTTCTCCATTACATACGGTTATTTGTGAAGCTCTACCTAGAAGGTTAAAGATAGTTGAAGACTAAGAGATGCGAGGCTATCTAGATGAACAAAAACATAAGGTAGCATTAAATTACGAAAAAAAAGACTTGGTAGCTGTCATTCGGTGCTGAGTTGAAAGTCTGAATTGTAAAAATATTCCACTGCTTATTCAATATTTTTGAAGTACTTCAGTTGCTCGCAAATTAGGGTGTTGGTTAAAAAAATCCAAAAAACTTTGTTCAAGCCTTTTTGACATGCTGCAAATTTTGAGAAAGAATTAACTCAATTTTTTCTGAAATTTTTCCACCTTCTAAAGAAATTCCTCAATGATCACTAATTTCAATTATTTTATTGAACTAAGTTAAGTCTTAAAAAAAAAACCAAATAATAAAAACACTCCAAATAAGCGATATAGCGGTGTATAAAAATTATTAAGGAAGTTGGTAAGTTTTCAGGTGCAAACCTTTTCTTAGAAAACTGAAGAGTTTTACACAAATGTAAAAAAAGACTCAATTAGTTTAACATATAATAAAAAATTTGTTAAATATATAAATATTTTAGCAAAGCTGCATTAAACAGCCTAAAGTACCAGGCCCGTGCGCATTAGCGTGGCCAGGATTGAACTAGTGGGGGTGCCAACTTCAAATTTTCCGCCCCTTGCATCTCTTTTTTTTTAAGCTTGTATATTCAAAGTTGACTGACAAAGTTCTGAGTTTGTTCGATTCGATTTCTTGATTCACTTGAGTTACATATTCAATATAGCATTCTCAAAAATCAAAAAATAGCTTAAGATTGGTCAATGCAATAACTTACGGTTGCAGTTTCAAAGTTCAAAAAAATAGTTTGGGCTGGGTTGATTCAGTTATTTACAGTTGCACATTCAAAGATAAAAAAAAATCACGTGCTGGGTCGCTTTAGTAATTTACGATTCCATATTTAATAATCAATCAAATTTATTTGGAAAAAATAGTTATTTTTATTTTTAAATTTGGTGATTATTTGCGCCCCTTAAAAATTAGTGTGGGTGCCGCGGCACCCACGGCACCCCCACTGGCCACGCCAATGCCCGTGCGCAAAGGGGGCATTGGGAATTTTTGCATATAGATTTTGAAGATTTTGACATTTGAACGAAAAATCAAAAAGGCACAACAAATTATTTTTTTTTAAATGAAAGAACTGAAATGTGTCAATAAATCTTCGAAGCCCGAGTTTTTTATTTTCTCAAGATTTGCGCACTCTAGCTATTTTTGGACTAAAAAACACGATTTGGGACCACTACGCTTCGCTAAGGCTAAGTAACACGACCTTTTTTTTAATGCGCTTTAAAGCATCTATAAAATCAGATTCAATGAAAATTTATGCACAAATCTATTTGCACCATATACCAAATAAATGGCATGTTCTAGAAACACTCGATTTTCGAAAATTCATTCACATTCAAGTATGTCCTCATTTAAAAAAATTAAAAAAAAGATAGTTTTAGGGTTGCTACCAGAGCTGCAAAATTTTAATTTTTCGGAATTTGGCCAAAAGAAAAGAAGAAAATCGAATTTTTTCCTTATTTTCCTTATCTACACATAAGGAAGTGTCGAAAAAAATTGACCGCTATTTTGTAAGTCTACATAGAAGAAGAAAAACTGTGGTGTTTAACAGCTCAAGTCCGTTGTTGTTTTGAAATTTGAAATTGTCAATGCTACGTCATGAATTTCCATTAAAAAAATAAATGAGAAAAAAAAAATGTTTATATGTTTGGCCAAAAAGTTATCAAAATTAAATATTTTTTCATAATTTTTTTAAGCTAGTCATGCACTGACTAGTTATTGAAGCAAAATATTGTAAATACTTGCTTATAAAATAAAAATTTTTCGACCAAAAATCAAATTTTATTTTTTTTTTCTCATTTACTTTTTTAATGGAAATAAGGAAAATCGAAAAAAATTAAAAATAAGAAAAAAATCTAATTTTCTTGTCCAATTTCCGAAAAGATAATAAACACATATATTTATGTATTTAATTATTATTAAATGTCTATATTAAAAGTAAGCCGTTGTTTGACGATTTTTATGAAAATAATCCAACAAGAAATGTTCGAGTTAAAACCCCCCCCATGGATGATTCCTGCGCACGGGCCTGTAAAGTACTTATCAACAGATAACCATTTCTTAAGGTGAAGGTAACGTTAATTCGAACAGAAAAAGGCACATTTTCGTGAATTTTTTTTTACAACACAGTTAAAATTTATTTATTAAATGCAATGAAAGATCAAAGCATTACATTAGAAGAATATTTTGTAAAATTTTCAGGTAGAAATATTAAAAACTACGGCAATGGCAGCAATTATTTGGAAGAGTCTCAGAAAAATGTAGAATTGCGGTGCACAC